>JABWTJ010000308.1:0-327500 GCA_016801875.1 Solanum sitiens | reverse complement strand
GTTTTTTCGAGTATCATATCGTTTACTCGATCTAGTAATAGTGGCACTGTGGGACTTAATAGTGTGTTAGGTGGTGCATTGTTCATTTCTTGTTTTGTTGTGGGAGTTATAAGTATATTAGTGTGTATGACTAAGTCCCAACTTGGTGTAACGATTGATAAATCGAGTTTTATTAGGGATGTGTTGTTTATTATTTTTACATTATCATGTCTAGTTGGTGTTATTATTGTTGGGAGAGTTAGTTTGTGGATAGCAATTTGTTTCTCTTGCATTTATGTTGTGTACATTTGTGTGGTATGTGCTATGCATTTTCTTGTTAGTAAGAAGGACGTCACTAGAAATGTGAATTTACATGACAAAGAAGATGATGATGATGGATTTGATCGCGATGTTGAGGTACCATTGTTAGGTTGTATTGATGAGGAGGATTGTGAGAAAAAAACCATACAAATGAGTTCTAGTACTCCTATAGACGCGGCCTCATCATCTTGTTGCAAATTCTTGCATCGTTTTCTTGGTGTTCTAGAACTTCCCTTGTACTTGCCAAGAAGGCTAACCATCCCTGTTGTTGATGAGGAACGTTGGTCCAAGCCAATAGCGGTGATTTCAGCAACATTGGCACCAATTCTAGCCGCGTTTGTTTTAAGTCTTACAGGAGAAGTCATAGTTTATTCCAACACGAACATCGTCATTTTGATGATATCAGTTTTTGTTGGACTTATCTTAGGGAATGTGGCATATTTTTCTACACAAAACTCTAGTCCTCCAAAGAAATGTTTGTGGATTTGGCTTCTTGGAGGATTTGTTATGAGTACTACATGGACGTATATACTTGCACAAGAATTGGTATCTTTGTTAGTGTCATTTGGATATATTCTTGGTATAAATCCTTCGATTTTAGGACTAACTGTCCTAGCTTGGGGAAACTCAACTGGTGATCTAATATCAAATGTTGCTTTGGCATTAAATGGTGGAAAAGATGGTGTGCAAATGGCATTATCAGCTTGTTATGCTGGTCCATTATTTAACACTTTGATTGGTTTAGGTGTTTCACTTGTGCTTGCTTCATGGTGGGAGTATCCAACTTCTTTTGTACTTCCAAAAGATCCTTTTCTCTTTGAAACTTTGGGATTTCTTATACTTGGTTTACTATGGGCTCTTGTTGTTTTGCCTAAGAGAAATATGCAACCTGATTACTCACTTGGTGTTGGACTTTTGGCTATCTACTTTTGCTTCTTGTTTCTAAGGTTTGCATAAGGTTTTTAGTATGGAGTTTTTACAAGTGTATTGATTCGTTTAAAGAGAAATTATATGTATATAGTTTTCATATTGTGAAAAAACAAGGATGTTTATGTTGTTCATTTTATATTCCTAGATACTTAGAACAAAACTTTGAAGAACTTAATAATACACAACAAAGTTTAAGAATATTTTCTCAACTAGAAAATTAAAAGTAGTAGAGAAACTAGATCACAGATTAGAAAAAATATACGAAATATTTTTCTTAAAGAAGAATTGTTGTCAATCTGTGTTTAAAGAATCTTAATGATTCCTTTGACATTTACTACACCTCGATATCTCTTTATTAAGTACATTCTCCTTTTGTTCTTTCCAAGGTCGTTTAGACCTTTCACTAGACTACTCAAGTCTAATTTTACAGTCCACGGTCTTAGGTTTTATTTCAATCCTTTTAGGAATAGGAACTTGGACTTTGGCTAGACACCCCCACACTTTGAAATATTTCAAATTGGATTTCCTTCCTTTCCATTTCTCATATGGAATAGATTGTGTCCTGAACAAACATAATTGCTTTCTTTATGAAAAGATAATTTTTTATGTTGTTCCCTTTTTGCAATAACGATAGTTCCTCCACACAAGTTTTGTGGTAAACCCGAATTTCTACAAATGCATCCATCATTTTTTTCAACGTTCGATTTTTTTTTCTTTAGATTGATGTGAATGGGCAGTAGTTTGATGGATAAATCCACTTTCCAAACATATTTCTGCACAAGGAGATTCATACTCTCCATTCTTATCATTTCTTATCTTTTTCCCAACTGATTTTCAACTTCAATATTATATTGTCTAGACATTTCTATTGTTTCATCCTTACCATTAAGCAAATAGACAGTCTTTTTTTTAATGCAATTGTCAATTAAAATAACGAGATACTTTTTTCCACTACGAGATGGTACTGACTTCATATCACAAATGTCAATGTAAATTAATTTTAAGGGATTAAAATTCCTTTCAACAGATTTATAAGAATGCTCAGCATACTTAGATTCCACATAAACTTGACATTTCTATTTGTTGCACTCAAAGTTAGACAAAAATTCTATGTTGATCAGTTTTCCTTACAATGATTTGTAACTGACATGCCCCAAGTGTTCATATCACAAACATTGACTCAAGCAAGTAAGAACAAATAAAAACATTCAGTTTGAAAAGCTCTTCGCGAGGTAGCTTTTTCCTCACTAATATTTTGTTCCTATTTCTTACAATTTTGTGTGATACAAACATTGTTTAGAGTCATCACCTTGTCAAATGTCCTTTTCAGAAGGACCTTTCCATAACTTTCAATTTGATTGTTATAGAACTACCCATGAACAAAGTTTCATCGGGTTAAATAAAGGCAATATAGTCCAAATGTTACTTTTACAAAAACATAACAAATGACTATTCACCAATATTCATGTCTATGCAAATACTTTTATTATAATAGACATACCTTTTCATTAAAAAATCACAATATTTTAAGTGACTTTTTCATTAAAAAAAAAACACGATTATTTTGAACAAGTATATATATGATTTGGTTGTTTCATACTAGTCACACTATATACTAGTAATAGAGAAACTCAACAACCACAATACCAAATATACTCCAAGAATTTTGTGGGTCTAACATAATACAAAAGTATCCTTGAATTTCATATCTTTTGCTCCAAAGTTAAATTAGACACCAAGTCCAATCATAAGAAAAGAACCCCCACATTTTAAATGTGATCTCAAAAATAGTTTTTCACGTATTTGAAAATAAATTTTTTCACATATTTTTCCAGACTCTCAAAATGTCATTGGTAGTATGAAACCTCTTTTGAAAATATTATTCTACGAAAGAATTATAGAGTTTCAATTCTCTTTGACAATCTTTACATAGTGTCAAAGTTCATTCCATAGAGGCACAAACACACCAACTCTAAGTCGCTGGTCTTTCTCGTCTATCACAAATAGACACACCACTTAGTATTTAGAATACTAACAATAAAGACAAAATTTTGTACACTTTTTTCTATTTAACGATAAAGTTTATAGAACATAAAAAGTACAACACTGACTTATCATGTGAAGTTTTCATATTCTTCAAAGCAATTGCAAAGTCCAATTTATTCAGAGTAGAAAACTACAAAAGTTTTTTAGTCTACAACAATCAGACACAATCAAATAGAAATGTTTTTTTTTTCATTTCAAATAGTCTTCCAAATATAACATTTTGACATACTATATTATCAAATAAAAATATGCATGTCTCACTCTGCAAACTAGTGAATTATAAAGGCAACACTATTTGCCAAGGAAAATTCATTCGAAAACCATACGATTTGCAGAACTTTTTCCAAAGGCATACATGATAAATATCAAAATTCTTAACCTTTAGAAATTGTTTTCCTCCTTAAATGAATAATAAGAAGGTTACATCTTTAATTGGAATACCAAAAAAAACTTTTTCTGTTACATTCTCACTTCGACCTTTCTAAACAAAGTAATGAATTATGGAGAAGTAATGCATTTATCTTCTACTTCCATGATCAGATTCTCTCAATCAGTAGAATACAAAAAATACTAACAGTATAATAATTTTCTTAACATTGTTATTCATTTTATATTCCTAAGATACTTAGAACAAAACTTTGAAGAACTTAATAATACTCAACAAAGTTTAAGAATATTATCACAACTAGAAAATTAAAAGTAGTAGAGAAACTAGATCAGAAACAGATTAGAAAAAATATACGAAATATTTTTTCTTAAAGAAGAATTGTTGTCAATCTGTGTTTAAAGAATCTTACTGATTCCAACAAACTTTGCAAAAATACGAAGTTACCAAATTTTAATGAACCAGTGAAGAATAGAAGAACAGAAATTAATTTATAAATCTAAAATCTGTAACACATGCCAGAATTTTAAAAACAGAAAGAAGATCAAGCCCACTGAATGCACAGTATCTCCTTAAGAAAATTATTCCCCTCTAGTATCCGAGGTTTGATTTGGAATATGTCCTCCCAGGATAGAATGATCTCAATCACCAGTGTATTGATACCCAAAACGCTGGTGTCAGCGAGCCACTCAACGGCAGTAAAGTACATTTAGAATACTAGATTTAGAAGTAGTAGAAGAAGTTCAGAAATTCTATTATTAAAATGAGAGAAAATCTCTCAATTTATAGAAAACAAAGGGTAGTGCGAAAAGGTTCTTATTGTGCCTTACCGGAAAGGTCACAAACCTTTGAAAAAGTCACAATCTTTTTGAAAGGTCGTCACCTTTCATAAAAGTCACAACTTTCCATAAAAGTCACAACTTTTCATTAAAGTCGCAACTTTTCATAAAAATCACAACTTTTCATTAAAGTCGCAACCTTCCATAAAAGTCACAACTATTCATAAAAGTCTCAACGCTTCATTTTCCGTTCACACATTTAAAATCCAACAGTCTATATGAAGTGTATACATGGATTGTATAATAAACAATATTTAATTGGTTGACACATTATTAAAATGCTTCGAAAAAGAAAGTTCATTGGGGTGCTTAAATAGAGGATAAAAAAATCAAGTCCATTGGCTTATTCCTCCTTGCATAGCTAAAAATATTGATATATGATATCAGTTGCTTACCATTAAAGGTTGCACTTGTCAGTATCGAGCCATTCGACTCTTTGTACATATCATAATCAAGGAAAAACTTATTCGCATCGGGTGTTTACACCAATTCAATGCAATTTTCATTATTACAAAAGGATGACCTAGTATGACTTGGAACAGAGTTTAAGAAAAGAAAGAAGACTTTTTAATCTTGTGATTCTAAATTAAAGTTATGTCAAATGTACCAAAATACTATTTAATCTTGTGGTCTTAAACATGTCATGTGGAAAGCTAAAGTTAGAGTATTGCCAAAAAAGGAAAGGGGTCATTCTTTTTTAAATAGACTAAAAAAAAAATAGGGTCATTCTTTTTTAAACGGAGAGTGTATAAATTTAAACACATGACATGCATGTATTGACTTAATAGTAAGCCTATATATATATATATATATATATATATATATATATATATATATATATATATTGATTATTATTTTTACTTGAGATGTGTGTTGATATTAAAAATCAATAAGAAATTATAGAAGTTCAGCTAAGATTTTAAATTAGTATTGAGAGCATCGAAAGAGAGAGAATTGAAATATTTTTCATTTCAGCTATATTAAAAAAATTACAGAATATTTTAGATTCAATATTTATGTTTGAGCAAAAGAGAAAAAATTAACTATTTAAGTAATAAATATATACAAATGTACTTTAATTTACAAAATGAAAATGGAGCAAGGAAAATGAAACCACTGAGTTACGCCTTTCAGTTGTGCTGAGGGGTTCATCTAAGGTTATATACTTATAATACTCAAATTTGGCCTTATACGTATCGGGTAATATTTCGGCCGAGGGGTTCGGGTGAACCCCCTACCTCACACTTAGAGCCGCCCCTGCACCTGCCGCACTTTACAAAGAAAAATGAAGAAAATACAAGTAGGGGTCAGTACAGGACAACATATATTGAGTAGATATTACTGACAGATTCAAAATTGAAACTAATATGCATAAAGTAATAGTGTAAAATCAACTATAGCACTTAGCAGGTGGCATACAACAAACAGCATGAACAGTGATAACAACATTGAATAAAGTAAATAATCAGTCACAATATCAAGAATAGACACGAGGACCCATGTCCAAATCACAATAATTTGAGAAATGGGTTCTTTGAGATTGAGTACATTAAGTCATCTCAATATGTTTTCCTTTAATGTTACTGTGTCGAAACGTGACACACAATTCAATAATATTGTGTCGGAATGTGACACCCAATCAAATAACACAGTGTCAAAACGTGACACCGGATCCAATAATATCATGTCGGCTTGTGGCACCCGACCCAAATATATCATGTCGGCTCGTATCACACGATCCAAATATATCGTTAATTCTTTTGTCATTCTTTATTATCTTTTTCTACTTTCTTAATAATATTTCATTAAGTCTTCTTTATTCAAGATATCACTTTAATAGAACAAGTTCAAGATTATGGATTTCGTTGTCTTGAAATTACAGACCAATAACAACAACACATAGATTATCCAAACCACATAACCAATTACATATAAAATTTCAAGTATCATCACTTAATGGCTATCAATCATTGTTAAGAGTCACTCTATCACATAAAATAAACCATATCGAAGAACCGAAGTCAAGCAAGATAATTCACCAGTGACTTTCTTTTCTTCAATTCCTCGAAACATCCAATTTATCAAGTATACCATATTTGTAAGTAAACGCGTTCAATTCAATAATCAAGTTTCAACCTTGATCTTAGTTGATAGGTTAAATCCTATATTTCTTAAACTTAAGCCAAGGGCTAAGTCGTAATTCTTTCAAATAATATAACTCTAATGGAATTCAATAATACAATACAGATAATATTTAATTACCTATCTCAATATATCAAAATTTTAATAATCAAATTATCTCATTGTCTTGACGACTAAATACAATATTGATATTATTATGTACATGATTTAATGAATGGACACTTGACTTCTAATCAAGATCAAGCAATTGTGTGTTCGAGTTTAACCAAATATGAGATTTTGTGTATGAAAAACACAAAAATATAATATAAAAAGAGTCTAAAATGACACTGACATTCCCGCACCCTTATGTTGATTCGATAAATTTTATCTATCAAGACAAAAGAAAAAAAGAAATAGTTATAATGTCCGTTAAGAGAAAGGCAAATGTTTGAGATAAGTGAATAGAGCAATTCAAGGAAAGACTAGTACACCAACCTCTCAATAAAATTAGTGGTTTAAAATTACATCTTAATAAGAGGCCTTAAATATATACATATAAATATAATAATAATTTAAAGCTACTTCCTTATTCTTGCCTATTACTTATTTTTAGTGTACTATTTGAAGAGTTAAAGACATCAAGTGTTTAACTTTACGTAATAATATTATATTTATAAAAGTAGGTACTATTTGTAGTTAATAAGATGTTGTCCATTTGTTTACAATACATTGTCTTGGATGTTGTTGTAAAAGTTTTATTTATTAATATAAATATTTGAGTTGTTTAATTCAATGTTCTAAAGTATTTTAAATAAAAAGTACATAATTTTAATTTTTTTAAAATTTAAATTTTGTATTTTTTATATACTAGATACATGTGTTGCATGTGGACCCATCTAATATAAACTATTGTTTTAAATTATCATTGTTTTAAAAATAGTTTTATAATTATAGTACATGAATATCATTCATTTTCAGATAAAAAATTCAAATATTTGAAATCTATTCTTAGATATCAATAACAAATTAAAATATGACAATAAAGTATCTCTTCTCCAAATGAAATAAAAGATAAAGATATTTAGTACTTTAAAGTACTATAATTATAAACACAAATTAATATATGTATATTCTTATCTCATATGTTAATTACCTACAACACAATGTTTAGTGAAAAGAAGAAAGATAAAAAAAAATGAAAAGAATTTGATAGCCACTTTTAGAGTTAATTAAAATAAAATGAATACTACAATTAATAATCAATATTAATTTTCTTATTATTAAGAGATCACATCATGTACTCCTATCTTATATTATTAATTTTTTCAAAAATGAGCTTATAATACAGAAACATAGCATTAACAAAGTGACAACTTAAAATATGAAACGTTATCAAAAGTTGAAACATTGAATTTGTCTTTTTTTTTTTAAATGAGACAAAAGAATAAATAAATAAATAAATAAGGATAAATATTTATATCAGTATTTCTTCCACAAATTAAAGAATGCATTAATAATTTAATTATACGTTACTTTCTCCATTTCAAATTATTATTTGTTTCAATCTTGCACACCACTTCAAAAAAAATTGATAAAAGAAAATATAGTTTTATATATAACACACCCCTTACAAAAAGAAATAAAAAAAAATAAGTAATTAATAAAATTTTAAGAACAAAATAAACAACTTTTATTATCAATTAATACAGTACAATAATTTAATCGTTAAAAAGATCAAGTAGTGATTAGTTTTTTTACAAATTACGTCACACAAAGATATTAGTAAAGAGTCGTGATTTTATATTTTGATGTATGACTAGGGATGAAAATGGGGTGGGGCGGATGTGGTGCGGGGTGGATTTAAGGCTATGCGGGGCGGCGTGAGTTTAAGGCTATGGGCGTGGCGGGTTTAAGGTTGTGCGGGGCGGGTGCGATGCAGGGATGTGAGTTTTTTTAAAATTAATGTGGAGTGGGGCGAGTTGCCAATATATGTGATTTCATATGGGTTCAAACTTAATTTAAACTTCTTACATGTTATAAGAGTGATAGATCATTATTTATTAAAATACTTTCTTTAAAACTACTAAAATATTCAAGATATTAAATAAAAATAATTCAACAAAAAATAATACAATTTCTTACATGTTTTCAATTGACCCCTAAAAAATAAAATTTTAAGTCACTATCCTATTAAATTAATATAATACAGCTTAATGAAAAAATAATTTTTTTTATGAATTTTATTTTTATTATCAAACTTAACTAGAAAAAGAAATATTAAAAAAGTTATGCGGGGCGAGTTGAAAATGAAAAAATTGTTACGCGGGGCGGGCAGGGTGGGCTGGATTAAAAATTATGCGGGTTAAGCTTACCCCCCCTCCCGCCGCCCCGCACTGCCCCATTGTCATCCCTATGTATTACCTTTTATTTTACACTCAAAGAACAAAACTATGTACTAAAAAAAAAAAGACATATCCTCCCTGAAATAAATAAATAAAAAAATATCCTCCCTGAAGATCATTCACATTGTTCTTCTTCTAAAAAAAAAGAGCAAAAAGAATGCTTTGTTCATCCCTAAAGAATTGATCTCCCAAATCTTAGCTTGTTCATTTCTTGCATATCACTTAATGTTGTTTACTCTAATATTTTACATATCTATAGATGACAAATGTAGGGATAACCCAAAAATTATAAGAGAATGTGTATAGTCAAGAGTTAGATAAGTGCAAATCATGATACAAATGCATGAGATTATTAACAAAGACTTTTGCTAATACATGAATCATATTAATTGCTTGTAAATTTCAAAATAATCTTTAAAATTTTAAAAAAAAAGGATCTGTTATTTTTTTTGCGCATCGAAACATTATTGATTGCGTAATAATTTAGTTTCTAAGCATAAGTTATTAGAGAAACAATGTTAATTTAGTGAATGAAAAATGGTCATTTAATTTTTTTTAGAAACATTTAATATTTAATTAATTAATATTTTTATTATATGAGAGTATATGATGTGATATGATATGATTATGATGATGATGATGATGATGATTAAATTAAATATACATATATAGATATAGATATATATATAGAGAGAGAGATTATAGATGATGAATATTATTAAATTAGATATTTTAATTAGGAATCGATCAAAGGAAGTGCAATAATTATTAATATTTTTATTAAAATGATACAATTTAATATTTAAATTAAATTAAATATTTTGTAACAATTTAATTTATAGTAGGGTTAAAATCGACATTCAACTTTTAACTTTTTTTGTTTCCACTTGTAGTAATATATGATATGATGAGTTAATATCTCAAAAGCTCATAGAACTATGAGAATTTAACTGATAAAGTCATTTAACTTTGTTTTGTTTCAATAAAATCACTCAATCCATTTTTATCTTCTAAAATTACTCAACTTAAAAATTTTATCTTCAAAAATCACTCAACTACATTTATCATTAAAATAAATTTAACATAATAAAATAAATTATTGTTTATTTCATATAAACCTAGACTGCACGAATAAATAATTATTCTTTTAAAAAAAAGTGAAAATGGTGCGGATTTTGACCCCTTTTTTTTATAAAAGAAAATATTTCAAAATAAAAAATAATGTAAAAAATGGTGACTTTTAGATTCGTTATTTCTCTGTGGATTGTTCCAGTTCAGTGAGTTCCACCTGAGGCTTACATTTTCTTTCTAGTTTCTTGGTGTTAATTATATTTTGAGTAAATGGAAATTGTTTAGAAGAAATTTAAAATTATTCAAAATATATTAGAAATAACATCTCAATGAGAGAAGGTGCGAAAATGTTGCAGATTCAATTTTTTCAAAAAATAAAATAAACTTGTAAAATAAAAAATAATTTAATTTATCATGTCAAATTTGATTTTATGATAAATGTAGTTTAATGATTTTAGAAGATAAAAGTGTTAAGTTGAATGATTTTAGTGATACAAAATAAAGTAATTTTACTGGATAATTTTGCATAATTCAGTGACCTTTTAAGATATTCACTCTGATATAATGATCATCATATTGAATGACATATGATGATAATCTTCAACTATTATTTTGAGTAAATTAAAAATCATAAAACTCACTATTGAAATATTTTGGGAGCCTGAAAGCAAACACTTCACTAACCTCATCCTTGACTCTTGAGCAATCCCTAATAAAAAGTACTCTCCTCATCTCATTTTATGCGATACTGTTTGACTTAGTATAATATTTTTTAAAAAAGATTTTAAAACTTTGTGATATAAAATCATTGTTAAATAAAAGGGTGTTTGTAAATCATTTCAAAAGAAAAAATTAAAAATTAAACTATTTCTAATTATGGTAATGTGACATTCTTTTTGAAAAAAGCCAAAAAGAAAAGTGTCACATAGAATAAAATGAAGAGAATATATGTTATCATGTCATTCCATAAATACTTCATGCAAATAATAGGGACAAGAAGTTTCACTCATCATAATGGACGAAAGGAGAAGCCAAGGGCAAGAGGGATTCATCCAAACTTAAATTATATTGTATACAAGATTAGGGATGGCAATTGGGGGAGGGCAGGGGAGGGCGGTGCGGGGCGGGGCGGGGCACACCCTTAATAGGGCAGGGCAGGGGAAGCTTTAAACGGGGCGGTTAGGGCAGGACAAATTATTATTTTAGAAAAAATTTAATGGGTTAGGGCAGGGGCAAGGTCTGAAATGGAGTATGAGATAGCTAGAAGAGAAGTATCGGTGAAGAAAGCTAAAAAGCTTCAACGATTCGGAGATTTTTCGACTCCAAAGACCGTGATTCTCTCAAATATGACCCTGCACAACACGAATTCAAAATAGTTAAACTTCAATGTTAGTTTCAAGATTAAATATCATGTGTATCCTTATACATTAGAAAAAGATTATATCTATCCTTTCTATATTTTTTATTGATATATTTACTCTTACCAATGTACTCCATATGTTTCAATTTGTGCGATATTTTTCGTTTTTCAAGAGTCAAACAATTTAAGTTTAATTGAGAATTTGTCCATGAAATCTTCAAATGTTTTGAAATGAAATTTGTATATTGTAAAACATGTAAAAGAAAATAAATCACAATAACCAATAATTCAAAATATTTAAAAAATATTCAAAATTCAAGTCTTATAAATAAGGCTGAACGAGTAACTTTTTTCTGAATATATAAATATGTTTTTTAATTATAAAAATAAAAGTGTGTGTGACCCACTTATCACACTTGTCTAATTAAAGAAAGACTTAGTCTTCTAAAGACTACTAGATGATTAGGGTGGGATTAGAGCATAATCCTCTCTAGCCAACAACCCTGTAAAATGTAAAATGATGTTCGATAGCTATGAAAAAATGCGTAAACTTATGAGGAGGATGAAGAAGCATGAACAAGATTATCATTAATTAGCTGGTAGGACGATGTCATTGTATTCGAGCGGTAGAAATTTGACTTCAATTAAGGAATGAACTGATGAATTCTACCAAAATCGATTGACAAAAGTAAGCATAAAAACATATACAAGATATCCTAAAAAGACTTGAACTGCAAATGAATAAAGTAATTAACATTCAACTGATCGACTTCCGAATGTTAGACACACGAAAAAGCATAGAGATGAACAAAAGTTAATACTAATCGGACTCTCAACTGTTAAACAAACACAAATAGATAATTATATAATTGTTATACAACGCAAAAAATCAAAAATATTTATGACTATATTTTACTGATCACAAGCGTAAAAAGTTATTTGAAATCGATAAATCTACTTGTGGGTATACATACAAATTTAATCCAGCATATACCCACATCTGGTGTTGCTCCACACCTATACTAATAAAGGACTTCCCGTAGTTAACTCATTAAGAACACGAATAGCATATTGTGGAGGGATGGTTTATCCAAAATTCTTATAATTCAAAATAGATATTTCACATTGTGCTCCGTTAACTCCCGTCTCCAAAAAGAAAAGTCCAAACTTCAGCTTACCTTTTTACCCTCCAATATCGCACAAATGAATATCGCACAAATGAAAACACGAGGTTGCTTGTTCTTTTCAATTTCAGCCGAATCAATATCGATCATGTGGACAATTTTCGCTCGGCTAAAAAAAGCTTCCAATTTACTCGTAACTTGATCATCAAACCTCACCCTAAATGCAAGTAACCGATCTCTGTCATTCTCATCAGATATTTGATATTAATTTATAATTTGTTTTTGACTCGCAGTTTCATTTTGTCTTCCAACATCTTCTCTCTACTTTTTGCTCTGCCCAAAAAATATACCTACCATTAAAGAAGTGGATTTATAAATCTATATATACAGTTATGTGAGTTAATAATAACAGAATATTAATTCTATTTTCAAGTTACAGCAACAAAATATCATCGATTATCTCATTATTATATTACTCATAACTCATCCTTAAAACCCACGTGAAATTTTCAATTAAATTATAAAACACTACAAATAAAAGAAATTCTAATCTAAAATAATGAAGCCCAGAGTGTATGACACAAAAAATAGGTGCAAGAAATCCAATAAAGAATTAAAAACGTAAAAGGAGCAGAAGAGGAAGTTAACATTGAAAAAATGTTACAACAAAGAAGGTGAAAGGAATAGAGACATGAAAGATATAGATTGAAAGCAATAAAAGCAAAGGCGGAGCCAGAATTTCCAATAATGGGGGTTCAAAATCTGTAGAAATAGATAGCCGAAGGGGGTTCGACATATACTATATATACATATAAATTTATTTTAACCATATATGAATAATATAGTTTTCCGCCGAAGAAAGTTCGGATGAACCCCCTTCAATAAGAATAGCTCCGCCCCTGAATAAAAGACACGTTGAAAAGTCAATTGCTACTTAAAGTATGCGTAGTTTTAGATGATAATGAGAAGCCTACCATACACTTGAATGTGATTTAAATGACCCTTAACTGACAAATTGATACCTAAGTGTAACCGATACTTCTAATATAGTATAATTTTTTTCTCAAAAGAAAATTAACATGATTAATCATCAAGCACCCCACAACTAGACTTAAACGAACAGAACAGACTTCACTTATCATCACCGTCGAGAAAGAATCACAAAAAAATATCTTTCTCAAAAAAATAATACATAAATTGCCACCATCAAGGTTAGCCATGAACTTAAAGTTTATTTTATTTTGGAGTCTTGAAATTGTTGAAATTGTGATCGTCATGCACAATTTTTTTAATTATTTTTATGTAATTAAATTTATTATCTCTTTAATTTACGTGACACTATTTAATTGGACATAGAGTTTTACAAAATATGTAGAGCTTTTGAAATTTGTAATTGAAAATCCTTCGAATCAAAGAAAGAAAAGTGTATTACATAAATTGAAACAGAAAGAGTTTCGACCAATTATAAGGAGGAACCATGAGATGTGGTTTTCTACTTTGATATTTTAAATGAAATGTACAAATAGATCTATAAATTATTTTTATAACTGATGAACAATTACACTACTAATTGTATATTTATAAAAGTAGAGACCGACTCTAGTTAATAAGATATTGTCCATTTGTTTACCATTAATTATATTAGATATTGTTGTAAAATTTTTATTTATTGATACGAAGATTTGAATTGTTTAATTTAACGTATTACAATATTTCTTATAAACTGTCAATAGTTTTTATTTGTTTCTTTTTTTATTTAATTTTTATATTATTTATAATCTTCAAATAGTATTTTAAGTAAATTTAAAATTATAAAATTTACAATTAAAATCTTTTGAGAGTCTAAATCAAAGATGTTATCTGAACTCACTTTATCGAAAAATTGAATTATCTATATACCATGTAAGAAAATTTAATTTCTAACCTTTATATATTATGTTTTGACCCTCTTTTAACACAATATCATAGCCTTGCTAAGCGATTAAGGGGTGCAAAATTTCTTGAAGGGTGTAGTGTTTGGTTAAGACATTTTTTTCACTAAAAAATATGTTACAATTCAAATATTTGTATTGTAGTAATACAAATATCATCCACAAAAAGATATTTGTATACTTTAAATTAGTTTTTTTTTACCCGTTCATCTTTAGTTTATTCTAAAAATAAATTATGATTATTATTTATTTTTATTGCCTTTTCTTCCTTTAAATGTCATTTTCACAAGTATTTTAATTTTTTTATTTAGAAAAAGAAAACGACTACTTCAAAATAACGTACCGTTCTATTAATTCTTATTTAATATATTGTTAATTTAATTTTAAACGGTAATTTAGCTTATGTTTAGATAAACCGGTTTTATGAGATTATTTACTATTCACTTCTTTAAATAATGAACCCCTTTTCTCAAATCCATGATCCACCATTATTGGTGAGAACTCATAATTTTTCAGTCTCATTTTATTAAGTGATATATAATAATCTAGATCCTCGTACTATTATCTCATTAAATAGAATTCTCTTAGTTAAGGAGTGCAATTAATTTTTAATTTATTTTATTTTTAATATGTGTTTTTTCCATTTTACTTTAATTTCAGCACAGTGAATAATTTATTATTTAAAAAATAATATTATTTTCATGAAATAATTCACATAATCGAATGGAGCTCCTATATATACCGTGTGAAAGCGAAATAATCAGATTCCAATCTTGTTCCCTCGAATTGCCCCTACAAGATACAAATTCAGGTTTTAAGGTAAAAGGGCATATTTGTCCTTATACTTTTTAAGAAAAAATATTATACTTTTTAATAAATAGGAATAATTACAGAAATCTCACCTTTTAGTTTATTATTACCATTATTTTCTATAAGTTTTACAAATCTTCAACATTCCTCATTTTTCTCTTGAGTCAAAAACGTCATTAATGTATCTTACCTCTTTTTAATGTATCAATGCATGTATCAGATCTTTTTTTAATGTATCAACGCTTTGATTTTTTGGCATTAATATATGTGGACCCTCCATTAATGTATCCGACCCTCTTTTTAATGTATCAACGCATATATCCAATCTTCTTTTTAATATATTAGTACTTTGATTTTTTGATCATTAATATATGGTCTTCTTTTTAACATGTCACCACTTATATTATTATATCTATTGAATAAAGTTTTATAATTATAAACTTTAAAGCGATAATTTGTAATTCTACCTTAAAAAGAGAAATATGTTTTATTGGTGAAAGAAAAAGTGGTTAAGGCCCACTTATCACTTTTGTTGAATTAAAGAAAGACTCATTCTTAAAAGCTTTTTTTTTTTTTTTTTTTTATAGTTAAGAAAGCAGACTTCACTGATCATGGCAGACTTAACAGGGAAGATTTGAAAAACGAGGTTAGCCATGAACTTAAATTTTATTATTTTATTTTGGTGTCTGAGATTGTGATCATCATGCAGTTTTTGTTTTCATTATTAATTTTTTTATCTGATTCAACAATATTTTTTATTATCTTCCCCACAAAATTTAAGAAAAAGTGTAGAGCTTTTTGAAATTTGTGATTGAAAACCCACATAAATTGGGACATATGGAGTAGGGATGAAGTATATGGGAGGAACCATGGAGGGTTATTTTCTACTTTGAATGTGTAGCACTCTTATTTACTTCCTTGCTAATGTTGACTTGACTGGGTAATTGGAGCTCCTGTTTATTTTTTTTTAAATTGAATATGAGTTATCCAGAACCTATTGACCTAATAATCTGTCCCTTTAATAGGGAAGGGCTTCATTGCTTCAATGACATGATTATTATTTGGCCCCGTTGGCCCGAATGTGAGACTCCTGGTTGAGGGGAGCAATCTTATTCATCCCATCACGATATATGTTGGTGAGGTCTTGTTAGCTATTTGTGTATTTAATTAGGCTTTTATTAATTTAAAAAAAGGAGGAGAATCCTACTATCATATAGTGAAGGAGTGCTAAGGGTGTGTTAGTTGTGAAGTAAATTCTTTTTTTTTGGATTTTCTTACTTATTTTCTAGTCTGAAAAATATTATTCTAAGAGCATTTATGTATATAAAAAAACTATAGGGGTGAGGAGAGGGGGTTCGGGGGTGGGATGGTGGGGGTGTTGGATGGGTAAGGAGGAGAAGGAGACAGTGAACTTATAAATCTGAGCTTTTGAGCATAAAATTTTAGCTATTCTTCATCTGCTTCAGCAAGAGATGGGATACAATTTCATATTATAATTTATAGGAGTAGTCATATTGAATCAATTATGAATGTTTCATTTGTGACTGGTATGCCACTGTTTCACATTTAAACTAAGTCTGTTATTTGTTAATTTCAGCTAAATAAGAGATGTAATTGGTTATTACATTTTTATCGAAGACTGTAATTAATAACAGATCTATTTATTTTTGCGACTGATTAAAGGGAGCATCTTTCTTCAAGAAAGCAAGGTGTGTAATGTGTTCCTCTATGATGTGAAGTACAGAACATGTCTGTTAGACTTCTGTTGAATAATTCTAACTAATGGATCAACGATAAGTATAAATTTGTGCAAAATTAGATATAATGTATATACTTTAGCGTTTTACTGACTTACTGATAAGGGCTTGACTATAGCATGTTGTATGGCCTGTATGGAACTTTGCTTCTTCCCTTTCCTCCTTCTTGTGGTATTATCTCCTTTTATCTGACTATTATAATGCATGATTGATGTAAGTGATACTATTCCTTAGATTCAGCGTCAGTTGCTTCTCGTGTAGGGTAACTTGGCTACAAGAAAGAAAAGATTGACTCAATTTGTATGTCGTGTGGACTCTGTGATGAACTTGCTAGTTGCTACACTCCGAAACTACTTAAGAATGTGACAATTTCTTTTTCATCATGGTACTTACTTGATACTGATTTTAATTAATATTCTGTCCTGCAATGCGGAAGCACAACAAGATGTCAAGATAAAATAATGCCTGTTATCCTTTAAGGGGAAAGCCTTCAAATCTATGGTATGTGCGTTAAATCAAACCGTGATCTTCTCATACCATGAAGGAATATGTTCTAACTGTATTTGGAGAGAGTTCATTTATGGGTCTGTATTTCTTTTTCTTACTCAACTGTGTCGTCATTCTTGATTTATTTCCATTATTTTCCATTGAAAACCTCTGTTCATCTATCATTTTTGCTTATTTCAACGTTCAATGTTAAGATAACTCAGCACAGCATGACCTGTAGTATCAAACTGTAAACTTATCGTCATAGGTGACTATGTTGAAATATATAAATATGCCAAAGAGAATGAGGGCGATTATGTTACATGCTATGTCCTGGGAATGTAAAAAGGTTACCCGTTGTGAGTTAGCTGCCTGTTCGGAGAATACTAATCATATAACGGGAGTGTTTGGGGTTGTAATGGTTTCATATAAACTACTATACTAGTCTTGCTAGTTTCCTTGTTCTCTGTCATAAAAAAACTGGCAATCTTGATGCCCGAGAACCTATCTTATTGATCCAAGATGTATTCTACTAGTGTTTTAAGCTCGACGTCATTTCTCTAATATATGCACTCTTCTAGAGATGTTAGTGACTAACGAAGATCTTAAAGCGCCTTTAACTGGTGTTAGCTGAGGGCACAAGTTTAGTATTCATAGGTATTGCTTACGATGATTGGTTTGCTGTATTCTGCTTAGAACTCTGTAATCAAGTTGATTGGTGCTTTAAATTGAAGGTGCAAGTATATAGTTTGCTTACATTTATATTCTCCGACTTTAGAGTTTAGACCATCTTTTTCCTTTTGTTTTGTTTTTTTACATATGTTCAATTTCATCACGAACACATTGTTTTATTTTTCTTCATTTATCAAGTACTTTTCACATCTTTTGAGTTAGCAAACTGTTGTGAAGTCATTCTTTGGCTAAAAGCTGCTAATGGTCCGTGTATTTCTTTATTTAACGATCTTCTTTGCTGTTTATCCTTGTAAAGAACTTAGCGTCGAGGTAATATTTGTCTTTCGGAAGACCAAAAGGCCAACAAGGGTAGGTAAGGTGGGAGTGGAGACAAGCATTAAGTTCCATATAGAAAGTACAGAAAAAATGGAGTTTTCTATGTATAATAACTGTCTGATTGCTGAGACTTTGTGCTCTTGTAATTTTCATAAACCTGTGTGCTAACCTCACAAACACTGAGGGAATAACGAGATGCTGGCATGGAGTTTTTTCGTTTTAAAATGTTTTTGTTTTCGTTTTGGTTGCAGAATTCTTTTAGAGCTTTCTGATTTCAGTAGATTTACGTCATGAGGGATTGGTCGCCAAGAGGTAAAAAGAGGCTTAAATTGGCATCTGTAGAAACAATTGCGCTTGAACAGCTGATACAAAGCACAACATCAAGGGAAACAAAAGAAGAAATGGATGATAATTTAGAGACCAAGGGGAATTTGCTTCCTGATGACTTGCTTTTTGAGGTTTTTCTTCTACTTCCAGCTGAAACTCTCTGCAAACTACGTTGCGTATGCAAGTCACTTCTCAACATGATCAACAGTACGCGTTTTATTGAAGATCACTTCCGTCATTCTGAGAGAGTTCTAATTACTGAAAATTCCTTTCACAAGGAAAACACACGGTCACCTTTTCCACTACCTTCAGATAAGAAGAATGAACTTTATTTCAATTTCTGGGATATCCATAGCGGCGAAGGCCAAAAAGTTTGTATGCCAGATACTTTGGGGAACATAAAGTGCATTTTGGCTGCCTGCAATGGTTTGGTCCTTGCCAAGATTACGAAAAATGGAGGTCTAGTTGTTATGAATCCAAGTACACGGAACCACATTCGAGTGCCTCTTGGTACGATTGGCTTCATGAAGGAGTGCTATGCCTTCATGTTCAGCTATTTCACAGGTGCTTATAAAGTGGTACACTTGTTCCGCGATGACTCTAGAAACATTCGCTGTGAGATCCTGAACCTTACAACAAGATCATGGCATGCAGTGGATGGACCTAAATCAGGAGAATTTGGATTGATCACAAC
Source organism: Solanum sitiens (assembly GCA_016801875.1). Lineage (NCBI taxonomy): Eukaryota > Viridiplantae > Streptophyta > Magnoliopsida > Solanales > Solanaceae > Solanum > Solanum sitiens. Next base: position 307,906 of record JABWTJ010000308.1, on the reverse strand, counting down.
TCACAGATCTGTTTCAGCAATTGGTGCTTTGTATTGGCTTCCACAGATTGATGGCTGTAACCATGTTGTCTCCTTGGGATTTCATGATGAGAAATTCCTAACTGTAGCTCTACCAATCAGCAGCACGAAAAACGATCGACTCGTTGAAATCGGAGGGTCCCTGAGCTTCATAACTCATGCCACATTGAACTTGATTCAGGTATGGATACTGAAGAATGGGAGTTGGTTAAAGAGGTATAGTATCAACAGGTTATATGATATGACAAGATTTATTCCCCTTTGCGCGTCGACTAAGGAGATATTTTTCCAGAGAGAAGAAGGATACCCATTGTTACATATTTACAACTTTGAAGCTGAAGAAATGCAGGAGATTAATTTCAAAGGCACCAACAGAGTTGGAGATCTTTATATGCCTCTTGTAAAGTCCTTAGTTTCATGGGATAATCCTCAACTTCAATGAGATGGTGTAATGTAATATAAGGCATTAAAACTTTCGAAAACTTTCAAGTTGGTTGATATTATGGTTCTGCAATAAGAAACTTAAATATCTAAAGTTAGAGTTGAAATCCATATCAACTTTGAATTCGAACGGGAAAACAAGGATCTTAACAGGTGCCTTCACTGTCTATTTGTAATTCGCGGTCTGGCATGCATAAGAAAAAAAAGGCTTTAGCAATGTCAATAAAGGATTTTGTTGCAGTAACATGAAAAACAGCCAAATTTCATACAAGGCATCAAGAGATCAACTGTAAAAGTAAATCATATTTGCTAAGCTATTGCTATGTATGTGCTGGATCCAGTAAACAAGGGCACAATCCAAAGACGCGACGAATTCAGTCGAATATCCAGTTTCCAAGAAGACCAGAAATAGCTGCAGGGATACCTTGGCTACCTAGCCTTGCTGATTTCAAATGAATAGTTGAGCTCCAAATGACATCTTTTATCATCATCCATGAACTGCAGAAAACAAGTCCACAGAAAAAACAGAATTCGTCAAAACGATCACTCACCAATATGAACAGTAAATTGAAACGAAAACTGGAAAACACATAGAGAAGCCAGAGATGTACAGAGTCATTAAGTTGCGGAACATGCACACAATATCTGGTACAGGCAATAGCGTTAAAAGGATGGATACAAAAGCAAAACAGCTTCTTTTATACTGTGGATGCATTTACTTTGTTTTCTAGGTTGCAAAATTAGGCTTTTCACAGAATTATATGTCAGAGTGCACTTCACCATAGTGCAAAAACACGCAGCATTGTCGTGCATAAGTTATGTTCTATTTTCAGAATGCAGGATTGAAAAAATTTCTTTTCTATTATAAATCTATTACTCAAGTGCATGACACATATTGTCTGTTTTGGCACAACAAGCCTTACGGATTTGTCCCTTGGGCTACACCATAATTGAGTACAAAAGAGTGCATCATGTGAATTCGTGTTACACCTTATAAAGCTTTCACTTTCCTCTCTTATCCTGATGTATGCTTCAGGTGTCATGTGCACCACTTTTTTAGAAGCTTGTCCGTCCTTCTCTTGACCCACACTCATCGGCCATCTCTCCGTCATGGGTGCCACCTTACTTGATCAAACTAATTACGTTTTCTAAATACCAGTTAAATGAGTTATGTTTGCAAAGAACGTAAGCTGTTTGACAAACAGAATCCTTCTGTTTTACGCTAGACAATTATTATTGATGTATACATCAGATGGATCATATTTCACTTTAAGTTCTACGTACAACCCACAAATTGGCCATGCACACAACAACCCTACTGAGACCAAGCACTGATTTTTCTAGCAGTTTTTCTATTTGTCTGCATGAATGCACAGATTAATCAGCGCATACTCAACAAGAATGTGATACGAACTCTACTTATTCAATATGTAACTGCAGATATTTCAACATTTCTAAACAGAAGAAAGATATTGATAGCATCCACGTTCGCATACCTCCATTAAAATAACGGGCTTAAATGAAAAATCAAGAATATAGAAAATTTTAGAAATAACAAACATAATAGACATAATAAGGCCCTACAACTATAGTTTCAATAATTGCGCTACATAGTTATAGTTTTGTTGCTATGGAGACTGCCGTTTGTATATTTCTGGACGTTTGTATATATCATTTGCGAATATGCAAATAGGGTAAGTATATACAAATTATGTATTTATACATTTAGGAATTTTCAGAACTCCATTTGTATATATCGCTTGCCAATATACGAACAAGGTAATTTATTATGATTTTTTCATAAATCGTATACATGTATACAAATAGTTAGGGTAAGCATATACAAAATTTTGGATTTATACAAATCAGGCGAATAGCAAGAATTGGGAAAACTATAGCTGGGAATTACAATTTTCTTAAACTAGAGCTATATACCTAATATAGGCTAAATGTTTGCTTTTCTGCATAATTTTCCCTATAATTATCACGATAGAAATATCCAAATTCAAGATCAAAAGAAAGAAGATTAGGTCATGAAACCCCCCAAAAGAGCCCAAAGAGATGGACGTTTAAAGCCAAAGTTTCCTTATTTAAAGTTTCATATTTTAAATTTTCCTAGATATTATTTCCATAAAAGTAGGATATGAATCCCATTATGTTTGGGATAGCTAGTGTTTTCTTCTCTTTCTCTCACATACAAAAGAGATTTTTTTTAAAAAGAAACTTATTTCATTCTCTCAAACACAAAATCCTCCTCCGAAAATTGGAATAATCGATATATAAGATGATATTATTGAGTACAATTTAACATTTAAATGGTAATATATTAGATGATATGATTATCAAAATTTGGGGGAGTAATTTTTTCTTTACCAAAATTACGAGTAAAAGAAATAAGAAATGAAATATGGGGTAAGCGGAATAAAAATGGTAAACAATCAATACAGTTGCCTTAAGCTCGTTACTCGAGAAAATCATAATTACACACTACCTAATATATGTCGAGTATTTGTCTTCCCCAAAAATATGTTAAGTGTTACTATAGAGTTCGTATATATCCCTTCTACTATTTTTTTTTCATTGCTTTATACAAATTTAATAATTTGTTACATTTAATTTGAGATTAAATAAATAATTAACAAGTGAGTTACAATTAATAAACTTATTAATGTTCTGTTGAATTAATTTTATTTTTCAACAATTTGGAAAATACAAAATATAAACACAGCACCTCACATTATTACTTTGTATTAAAAAGAGTAAACGGAAAATCATATATCTTCAATATTTTATAAGAAATAGGGTTAGTAGGTGTACTCAAATACTATTAGTGAAGATTTGAGTACACCTACTAACCCATAACCCTATTTCTCACAAGCTATTACAAAGATTTGATTTTTCTTTCACTCTTATTAATACAAAGTAATTAATGTGAGGTAATGTGTTTATATTTTGTAGAATGCAAGCATGTTGAGAAATAAAATTAATTAAACGAAACATTACTAAATTTATTAATTATAACTCAAGGTTAATCATTTATTTAATTTCAAACAAAATAACATGCTAACACATTATTGAATTTGTATAAAATAGTTAATGGAGAAAAAAAAATAGTAGAAGGAGATATGTACAAACTCTATGGTAACACTTAATATATATTTGGAGAAGATAAACACTCAACATATATGAAGTGTTATTATGATTTTCTCAAGTCATGAGCTTAAGGTGGTTGCGTTGATTGTTCACCATTTGTCTTCCACTTACCCCATATTTCATTTCCCAATTCTTAATTCTTTTACTCGTAATTTTGGTAAGAAAAATTTACCCCCCCAAATTATGATACTCGATAATATCTAGTATATTACTATTCAAATATGCTCCATAATATCATCTAATATATTAAACTATTTAAAAATATGGATTATTCCAATTTTTCGAGGATTTTGTGTTCCGAAAGAAAAAATGAAATATATATCACTTCTATCTCTTCTTTTGTTTATGTGAGAAATAAAAGAAAACACTAATTATCTCATAGAGTCAATTAGAGAACTTAAATCAAAGGTGATCTAGACTCCTATTTCAAAAAAATTAGAGACAACTATTAATATAAGACTAATCACCTTCTTTAATTACTTTAATAGAAATCAAAGATATCAAGTTAAGAATTTATTTTACCTCTTAAAAAATTGTACAATGAATCCATAGTCACCAGTCCACAAACAAAGACTCTCAAATAATATTAATCATGTCATTTCTCATTAAAATAACATAATACCCCAATAAAAATAGAAAAATTACCTAAATACACCACTTATTTTATCATATTTGAAAGAATTACAAATATCCCTACTCTAGCCTATTGTTGAAGTCATCACTTTATGCGATGTCACTTTATGCGATGTATCGGGACGTCGAATGATGTATTTGAAACCGAGACGTGATGTAAAGGAATGTATCCGAAATCAGGATGCAATTTATCGAGACATTTTGGGATGTATTCAGGTTCCACCAAATTTAAGGGATTTTTATAATTTAGAAAATAAAGCATGGATATGATGTAATTACTTCTCAACACTATGAAATTGTGTAAAATTTCCATAAAATTAATGGAATTCGATGAAAAATCAAATTTGGTGGAACCCACTAATTTTAAGGAAATTTAACACAAATTCCATAGTGTTAAAGAACTAATTACATCATATCCATACTTTTTTTCTAAATTACAAAAATCCCTTAAATTTGGTTGAACCTAAATACATCCCAAAATGTCCCGATAAATTGCATCCTGATTTTGGTTACATCCCTCTACATCACATCTCGATTTCAAATACATCATTCAACGTCCCGATACATCACATAAAGTGATGCATCCGATCGAAAAATCGCATAAAGTGATGAATCCGAGAATAGGCTAGAGAGTAGGGTATTTTTTTCAAATTTTAGAAAATATGATAAAATAAGTTGTGTATTTAGGTAATTTTCCTAATTTTAATGGAGGTATGCCAATGTGGACGCTATCAGATATGAATGTCAACTCTCAGATATATTATCTAGTGCCAATTCAAAAACAATGGGAAACTAAAGGTTAAAATTTGTGCTATCTTTAGGATACACACTAGATCTATATCAGTGGAAAGTTAATACGTAATGACCACTATATTTGTTCTCTTGGACAAGCTGGACTTATAGAATGATTTCACTAATGAAATGAACAATACCAAGTTATATTGAATCCAATAGGAATACAAAATGCTCTTACCTTAAGTTTAGCTGTATATGTTCCTCTTGCAAGTGCACCTGATGGAGTGGTCTCCTCTTCTAGCATATGTATGTAAGGTTCTCGCTGAGGAGCAAAGGTGCCAAGCATTCCCTTACTTTGATCAACTGACATTCAAATGACCGAACAACGATATGTCATGAAAGTTAACAACAGAAGTAAGTGACTATTGAAAAGTGGAGGTAATACTTGTTTAGTATTAAGTTATTTTTTCATCGAACATAATGTTGAGCCTAATATTAGGATAGTAACCAAAAGAAATTGTGCAAGCATTTTAGCTATAAAAAAAATTGAATCGAGTTTGGCATAAATGCATGGGATTGATGAAGAAGTACAACTAGATATAATAGAACGAGAAAAGTGCAAGAATTTAATGTGGTTCAGCAAGCATATGGTTTACATCCATGGGGAGTTGGATTGTTCTTTTCACTGTGATAATTAAATAAATTTCTCACTTGGATACATTATCTAACCAACCAAACCCTTGCACTCTTTCCAACTGATAAAGAACCATGAATAAACCGCTTGCCTTCCTACTCTTTCTAGTTCTATTCCACGATTGGCGCACATTGCCTCAAACGTTTGTCTACAATTTTTCTAGACCGAAATGCATTTTATACCTCCTGCTAAAGGGAAACCCAGATAAGGAAAAATCTACTATATGAGCCCATTCATACTTGAACGAATCTCTTTCAACAAAGGAAATCACATCTATCTATATATAGAAAGCTAGGCATATAGTACGTGATTTGGCACCTCTCCTAGGCTATCATTGGTAGAAATATCTTTTTTGTCAATTTTCTGACCTTTTTCTTATATTTCCCTCAAAATATTGGCTGAAAAATAAAATCACTTTATCAATACAAACAACAACAACAAACCTAATGTAGTTAAATTGTGAGAGATTAATAGGCATTAAGTATTACTGTAATTAGAAGTTACACAAATGAAAAAATATTTGCTAGAAATATAGTGATTAAATTAGGGAAAACTGCTATGGAATGTGAGAAATATAACTTGTGATGACAAATGGTATTTAATATGGTAAGTTAGTCTTTTACTATGATCAGGCAGATCAAACAATGATCATTTTATATACTTAGGGGTCATTTGGTAGAGTGTATAAAAATGATGCTCAATGGAGTGTATTGATTTTTTGCATTAGTAATGCTTGTATTAGTTATGCTTGCATTATTTCTTATGCATTGTTTGATTTGGTGTAATAAAAATAGTATGCATTGTACCAAAATATTTATTTACAAAATATCCTCCATTATCATTATGGTGGAAAAGATGTCAAAATGTTTTTAAGGGGTAATTGAGTCTTTACCCATGCTAATGCATGTATTCAATCTCTTTTTATTACTAATACCTAGAAAGCCATGGTATTAGTAATACATTCCTCAATACACAACAGAGTTATACATAGCATGAAAAAGTGTACAAACAAGGAACTATTAATACACAGTTAATACATTCATTATTTTTGCTAATAGACTCTACCAAACGACCCCTTATTGATAAAGTGATTTTGTTATGCACTATCTATATATAGATTGGAAGTGGATTTTTGTACATACTCTAAAATGCATGCTCGAAGATACTTTTTGTTGGTTTTAGGAATAGTTTATTGAAAATGAGGAGTTGAAGTCATTCTGCCTATCATAAATGAGGTAATTTCCAAAGATTCAATCTCAGACATACCTATTAAGCAAGAAAATATTATTTAACAAACCTTCAAATTTGTCATTAGAACAAGCCTTTTTATGTATATTAAGTGTTTTATGTCCTTTCGCTGTACAATTATATCACTCTTTGTTTTATCTTATTTATATTTCTTATACTTCACTTTTCGAGAATCAAACTAAAGGAATTTTCACAGTATTTAAAGTATTTTTTGACCAGATTATATGACAATAATTGCAACTTATCGAGCTTATTCCGTATCCTCTCCTTTCTTTTGATATTTTGTTTATTATTCTCTATGATACAACAATGGTAATTAGTTGATCAATGAAAAGAAGATAACGGAAGGAAAAAAGGTGGAGTTGTAGAAAATTGAGGGATGTAAAATCAGCTTATTTCATTCATCTTGATTCCTAGGTTTAGGTACATTTCATTGTAGTAGTTTAACACTAAGCCTAATCTGGAAGGATCAACATCAACTAAACATCAACACTAAGACTAATCTAGACAGCAAAAGGATGAGATTTGTCTAAATCTAGACCACTAAGACGTTGAATGATGTATTTGAAATCATATCTTTAGGGGGTTCATCTGAACCCCTTCGGCGGAAAATTATATTATGTTTATATGGTTAAAATAATTTTTTAGGTATATATAGTAGATGTAGAACCCCCTTCGGCTACTTCGTGTGTCTATTTCTACAGATTTTGAACCTTCTTATCGAAAATTCTAGCTCCGCCACTACTTGTGAGAGATATAATGTAAATATTAATTATACTCTTATAGTTCCTACGGTTTTTTCTTTTCCTGAAGTGGAAATTTAAATGGTGGGGGAGGGGAGGCACTAAAGAAATAGAGGGACACAGAAGTGAGTGTTTATTACCTCCGAAACAAACTAACATAGAATAACTTCAGAAATTCACATTCCATAACATGAATCTAATATTTCTTATTGTTGCTTTGATGACAATTTTTCTCTATAGACTTGTAAACTGATTTTTGAATAAGCATCTTACTTTTTAGTATTGTAGTTGAAAAGAAAACTCGAGATTGAATAGCTTAACTTATGGTAAAAATATTATTCAGTCATGTACTTAGCAAAATTACAAAAAGAAATGATTGGAATATGCAAGTAAATTTCACCATAGAAGAGTGATTCAACTACTAAAATCACTTAATGTTTTCCTATGTTAGTGTTGCATGTGTTGCATAAAGAAACTATATATGTATTGTAAATGGTAATAACCTCACTCACAAAATGTGGTAAAATTCTTTTTATGTAAATATTCCAAGAAATTGAACCAAATATGAGTCGAATGAAAGTTTAGATCATAATGTACGTCGTATACGGAGTTGAAATTTCTATAATTTACGAACATGTTATTATAGAGAAGACAATTATTTATAAGATCAGCCATCAATAGGTTTTTCATGACCGCCTTAAATTCCCTAGTCATCTCAAAAACCAAATCAGGCAACATTTGTTAAGATTCCATCCAAAGAAGAGAGAATCCATTAGGTGTTCCTTAAAACCTTATATCCAAGCCTGAGTATTCTTTACCTCTTTTTTTTTGAAAAAAAAAAAGATAAAGAATCCAGAGACTTGGAGATCAAGTCTTTTGGCCTCTTTTCCATGCCAGACTTATATATAAGGTTTTGAAGGAACACCTAGTGAAGAACCATAATCCATATTGACTGTTTCATGAAAATCACACACAATCTACATGACTAAAACTTAAAAACTAAATGATTCAATTCACATAGCATAACATGGTCTTTTCAGTTGATAAATTCACAACTCGAAGAAGTCCTCTACTTGAATAAACAAATGTAATCATGTTGCCTGACAACATGATTGGATGTGACGTGACCATTATGAACTTGAAGGCTTCTTTTCGAACTTCAAGATCCACAATATACCTATGTGGATATTTAAAGAGGGGAGACAATTAGAAGCCCAAAAAGAGAAGAAGAGGCATGTCTTTGATCTTAAATTAGGAAGCCCAAAGTTAGAGAGTACAGTATTTTTCTTAGAAAAATGAACCCCAGAATAAATAGGTTATTAGGTCTTTCTTTTGAAAAGGGATTGTTTTGGATTATCCCATGAACTACTCGTAGTAGTAATTCATGTATGAGTACATATCTCTTCTCCCTTTGGATTGTATCTCGCATTTGAATGTTAAATTTATTAGTTCCTAGATTCTCTTCATTTGTTTCTTTGTGTTGATTGCATTTCAATTCTATATTAACCCTTCCTTTCTAGATTCAAGATTATAGGTTGCATTTATATATGTCTAGGTAATTAATTACTTAGGTGAATATTTTTCCCAATAATTATCTTAATCTTCTTATCCTCTTATTGCTTTCCATAATTGTTATTGAGGTTCATGTGGGATTGAAGACTTCACTTAAATTTCGCTGAATTCCTAAACCCGTTTTACATCACAACTGCACCATGAAATGCAGGTATTTAATCCCTATGTGCTTGGCTGTCCAACAAAGCATTTTTTAAGCATAGGGTGCAAAAGAAAAGAGGAAATGAGACTAGAAATCAAACCTTGAAGACCAGCCTTCCATACTATATTTGTGTAGGCCAAACCAGAAACAATGTTGTGTAGAACACTAAATGTTAGCTTAAGCCGATACTCAGAGCCCTCCCTGAGCGTAAAGAGGACAGAATTGCTTTGTTCTTCTTTGATAGGTAATGGAGTATTAATCTCCCCAAAGTCGGACGAAAGGATTCCAACTGAGTGGAACTTAACTTCAGGTTCCATTTGCCCTAGGAAATTGATCCAACATTAAACATGATTTAAAGGTTAATTGCAGCGTAAACAGTATGCTATGGTCAGGGACAAACCATCTAAGTCGCTTTCCAGACAACCAAGCAGCTTTTCTTTCCACCTCCTCAAGCTCTCATCCTCCTACACAAACATAAATAAGGTATAGAACAACCATATGGAAATTCAACACATGCCAAGATACCTAGCAAATGCAGGAGACTATATCAAATTAAAATAAAGGAAGTCATTAAAAACAAACTGGAGTGAGCAAGGCAAAATTGAAAAGGAATGCCTTAGATAGTACAGCATAGCTGATGCAACTGGAGACAATTTCAACTTAAAGAATAATAAACAAACAAAAAAAGAACTCACTGGAACAACCAAGATAAGCAACTCCAAACCAAACTTGACAGCAAAGCAGAAGAAATACTTTAGATGTTAACAGCACAGAAATTCCAAGAAACACCACTCACAACAATGAGGGGAAAGCTCAAATTCTCAACCCTAATAAATACCAAGGAAACCTTTTTACCCTTTAAAACATCAAAATTGGGGCAAATTTAAAAATTACTGCCAGAAGAAACAATCTACATAACAACTCAGATATGCTCGGATAGTAAGCACCTCACTTCCAACCCTAAGATTGAGAGTACCATCACCCCTCGTTTCCAACCCTAAGATTATAAGTTCGAGTCACCAAAGGAGCAAAAAACATAACAACTCAACCCAATGACCTTGATAACAGAGATAAAGAAAAAACAGATAAGCAGAACCCTAAAACAATCAAAGGAGTTGAAACTCAAGATGCCCATGATACATCAAAAAAAAACTTAAAACTCATAAAGTTGAAAGCTTTTTGAGTTTAACAAGAAAAAGATAGAGTTTTTCACCTTGTCCTTTTCAATTTGATCTTTAAGAGAAAGAAGAGGACCAGGAACAAAACTTGTTGCAGCAGCAGAAGCAGCAGAAGGATCTTGATGATGGTCATCCTCTTCACTTTCTCCATCTTCTTCCTCCTTCCTCTTATCCCAAGTAGCACCTCCATGAGATGGACCTGCTTCCTCTTTCTTGCCACCATCCATCATTTTCTTGATTTCTCTGTTGATAGAGCAGTGTGAAAGTGTCTTATAGCAGTAGGGACACTCAAGATTTTGGTTTGACAATTATTGAAGAGGGAAAAATATGTGCAGGACAAGCTCCAAGTTTTCAATCTTTATAGACAAAAAAACACAACATCCATGTGTTTGTTTTCTTGTTTGGTATCTTTTTCCTTTTTTCTTTTTAAAAATAAGTCTTAAATTATCTTTTCTTTTTTGGCAAAAATGTTAAATATACACCAAATTATGGCATGTAAATATGTCCAAAAATTTGACCATATATCATTTATACAAACGGTCAAAGCTCATTGAATCCCAAAATAAATATTAAATAGGAGTATTAATTATCATAATACGAACGGTCAAAATTTATTAAATCTCAAAATAAATACTAAATATAAAACAAAAATATTTTAAGCAATTCCAAGAAAATAGATTAATATTTAAAGGGTATTTTCATAATTTAACTTTTTACTTAAATTCTTCCTACTTTTAGTATATTAGTTTTGACGCACTTGCGTTGCACGTGAATATCAAACCATGTATCACTCTATTTTTAAAAATAATGTGAATATTATTAAATAAAATATTATTCACTCTTAAAATCTCTTAGTTACACATCATAAAATAAATTAATATTTAAAGGGTATTTTCGTAATTTAACTTTTTACTTAAATTCTTCCCACTTTTAGTATACTAGTTTTGACGCACTTGCGTTGCACGTGAATATCAAATCATGTATCACTCTACTTTTAAAAATAATGTGAATATTATTAAATGAAATATTACTCACTCTTAAAATCTCTTAGTTACACATCATAAATCTACTCTCTCCACCCCCACTCCGCCCCCTCTTCCCATAGTGCTTATTTTGTTATTATTGTATTAATGGTGTTCTTACTGTTAATATATTGTAATATAATATAAATATTAATAAAAAATATATAGAAGATATAATAAATTGAATATTTTTAATTGGGATATTAGATTAAACTAACATTCATGCTAGAGAGTGTTCTAATTTCACTTAACTTTGAGATTGTCAAAGTCAGTAAATTAGATTTTAAGAAGAGAAAATAGAAAACACAATAAAAACCATAGTCTAAAATGTGGGGAAATCTCGTCATTTATTGTTTAACATGTATAGTATTAGTAAGAGAATATTATTTCTTATCATAAAAATATAGAAGATATACTAAATAGGACGTTTGAAGGATGAGGAGGAGGAAGGTCATAACTCACTAGAAAAGTCATAACTCTTTGAAAAAGTCACAATCCTTCGGAAAAGTCTCAACTCTTCTAAAAAATCGCAACCCTATAGAAAAGTCACAACTCATCAAAAAATCTATAACTCTTCAAAAATGTCATAATCTTTCAATGTGAAAATGTGTCCGTCTTTAATATAATATAATATTATACACATAAATAAATATAATACAATATAAAATACAGAAAATATGCTAAATTTGGTGTTTTAAGTTTGGGGTATTATAATAGTTTAACATTTAAGTTAAGCGGTAGTATATATAGATTTTAAAATGATAGATATAGATTGATCTAATTTTAATTTGATATGTTTAAAAAAAAAACTTTTAATTTAAGGATCATATGTAAAATATATAAAATGTCTTTTAACTTTGTGATCTTAGTGCTTGTTTGGATAGACTTATTTTAGGTGTTTTTAAGTCAAATAGTTTTAAAGTAATTTTGAAGTATTTTGGTAAAATTAAAAAGTGCTAGCACTTACTTTAAAGTCAATATAACAAAAATAAGCCAAAAGTCATAAGTTAGAAATCCTAACTTGTGGCTTTTGACTTATAAATCATAAGTCAAAAGTCAATCCAATCAGACCCTTAAAGGTGCGCCCCCACCCCCAAGAAAAAATAACATACTATGTTAAATTGGATAAAAATAAAAGTATAATAAATAAATTGAAAACGAAAAAGTACTTAATCAATGTAGTTTGGACTCTTTAAACAAGTTGTTGATCAAATACTTTTTCTCCAACAGTTTGAGACTTTTCAAATTCTGAATACCAAGTTGTAGTTTGTGCAACAGAAAATTATTGAAAGTTTCTTGTTAAGTAAAAGTTGTTGCAAAAGTATATTTTATGGATATGAAAATGAGTACATATTAATTATCAAGATACTCTCACAATCTTCCTTATTTTAAGAAGAAGAATACAATACTTACAGAATTCTTAGTTTAAAAGCTTGAGAAACCCCATCTATTTATACACAACAAAGTATAGTATAAAAATGTGATTATCATGTCTTTTTCAAATTCCAAGGTATGGAAAAAAATGTGTATGTAGCTATGATATAAAGACCACTGAAATCTGAACTAGAAATAACATTCTGATGTTAAAATGATATTTTTTATGCTATCTTTTTAGGAATTTAATAACTATTTTTGTAAGACTTTTCTTCTTAGTTGGTTAAGTAATGTGTGTAAAAAAGTTTCAATTTGACAATACTAGCAGTTTACAATTTGAATAGAAAAAAATGAACCTGCAGATAACAGAGTAATATTAGCTGACATAACTAACGATATTTTTAACGTGGTGAATATTATTATTGAGTGAAGTACGTAACGACTCGAGTGGAGCTTTTCTATTGGTTGATGTATAATGTAATGCCTTGGTTGTCTATAAATAGTAGTTTTAGCACAATTGTAAAGGTTTGGATTTTGAACCATACTAAAAACAATATACCGATATCCTTATGCTCCAAATTTTCTATATTTTATTAAGTCTTAATTATTTCATAGCATTTACATAATGAAACGTCCTCGGATCTGAGATTCACAAAAGAAATATTTAACTTTAAGAGAGAAATTAAGAGATCAAAATAATATCAATCATAATAAAAAGAAATATATATGTCTTTGTTCCTCTATCTATTTTGCTTATTTGCTTAGAGTATAATCCTCCTTCCTATTTGCTATTTCTTTGAGTAGCAAGAAATAGTTGCTCTTACTTTAAGTCAGAACATCTTTTATTACGACGATACATATCAGGTACTGGTGGGAAACCAAAAAAAAAACATAGGAAAGTCATCCTCTTTAATAAATTTTAATAGACGAAAATAAGTGATACGGAGTGAAAAAAAAAAAAAAACTTGTAAGGTGTCTAGTCTCATATATACTGTGAGTTGTGACAAGTCGTATGAAAAGACAAAAAAACTGTTTATTTATACTACATAATAATTCACTATCTTTTCAAATCCTAGTTGAATTTTTTATTAAAAAAATATATATGTATATGTCTTTGTTCCTCTATCTATTTTGCTTATTTGCTTAGAGTATAATCCTCCTCTTCCTGTTTGCTCTTTCTTTGAGTAGCAAGAAATGTTGCTCTTACTTTAAGTCATAACCTCTCCATCTTGTACAACTAGTGCTTTGATTTATTGGTATAAGTCTCGGAAATGGAAAAAATTCTAGGAGAATACGTATCAGACACTTGGTGGGAAACCAAAAAAACGTTGGATGACATTATATTGACATGACATACGTATCGTATATTCCTTTTGTATAGTGAAATGTATACTACTCAATTAATTATTCTAGTCATCAACCAGACACTAATTAAGAATATATAAACCCCTCTAAGCTAATTCCAAAGCACATTGTAGTATCAACTATGAAATCCTTAAACTTCTCTGTTATGCTCTCAATATTTCTCATAGTCTTATTGTACTCATGTTCGAGCTCGTATGCTCTTTCAGATGTTTCAACATCGTCGTTTAGTGGGAAGTTGTATGAATGTATTTGCCAGAATTCTGATGATTGTGTCCCTTTTTCCACAGCTTTCGTCACCCCAACAAATGATTCGTTCAACACAATCCTACAATCTACTGCACAAAATCTCAGATGTTTACTTCCTTCTGTTACTAAACCTCAGCTTATTTTCACACCGATGACAGAATCACATGTCCAGGCTGCTGTCATTTGCTCAAAACAGCTTGGCCTTCAGCTTAGAGTTAGAAGTGGAGGCCATGATTATGAAGGTAACTTATTTTTACGTATATTAATATTATATATCAAATACAGATGATTAGACAGGACATGACACAACTTTGAGGTTACCAAGGACATGCATGACCTTAATTAGATGGGAAGGTGTGGAGGACGTGTATTGGGGTAAAAGGTTAGTGCAGTGGAGTGTTTTTCTTGCTTTCTGAGGGTTTAGGCTTGTTGGTGTTTGTCGTTGTACTAGCTGTATTATTGTAGTCAGTGCTTATGATATCTGTCATTTTCTGTTGTTTATTGTGTTTTGATCATCGCATGTTATTGTGTTCTTGTTCGGCCTTTGTCATAGGATTTGTTGTTCCCCTTGTTAGTTTCTATGTTTTCTTTCTTTTTATACTTGGATTTGCTACACTTGAGCCGAGGGTCTTTTACAAGCAGCATCTCTATCTCCGTGAGGTAATAGTAAGGTCTGCATACACTCTACCCTCCCCCAGACCCCACGATTGGGATTCCACTAATGTGCTGTTGTTGTTGTGTCAAATACGGATAATATCTCTTGTTCTCAGTTCACCCCTCAAAAAGAATTTCTTTTGTTTTGACAGGTCTTTCTTACATGTCTGATATGGAGTCTCCTTTCATCATTCTTGATCTATCAAAGCTTCGAGATATCGTGGTGAACACAGAGGACAACTATGCTTGGGCTCAGGCAGGGGCAACAGTTGGTGAAGTATATTATAGGATTTCAGAGAAAAGCAAGACTCATGGTTTTCCAGCTGGTCTTTGTACAAGTTTGGGAATTGGCGGTCACATAACAGGCGGAGCTTATGGTACTATGATGAGAAAATATGGATTAGGAGTTGATAATGTGGTTGATGCAAGAATAGTTGATGCTAACGGCAGGATTCTTGATAGGCAGAGTATGGGAGAAGACTTGTTTTGGGCAATTAGAGGAGGTGGAGGAGCTAGTTTTGGTATTATACTTTCATGGAAGTTGAAGTTAGTACCTGTTCCATCAATTGTAACAGTTTTCACTGTCCCTAAAACACTTGATCAAAACGCGACAAACATTCTTTACAAATGGCAACAAGTTGCAGCTGACAAGCTTGATGAAGATCTCTTCATCAGAGTCATCATAAACGTAGCTGCTGATAAAAAAGGCGAAAAGACTATTCAGACAGCTTATAACTCAATGTTCCTTGGTAGAGCAGACAGACTTTTACAAATAATGAATGATGTATTCCCTGAATTGGGATTGACACACAAGGACTGTACAGAAATGAGTTGGATTAAGTCGATTATGTATATTGCTGGTTACCCGAGTAACACCCCACCAGAAGTTCTCCTTCAAGGTAAGTCGTTGTTCAAGAATTACTTCAAAGCAAAGTCAGATTTTGTCAAAGAGCCAATTCCAATAGATGGTCTTGAAGGGCTATGGAAAAGGCTAATGGAAGAAGACTCACCATTAGTGATATGGAATCCATATGGTGGAATGATGGCTAAAATATCAGAATCTGAAACCCCATTTCCTCATAGAAAAGGGATTATTTACATGATCCAATACTTAACACTTTGGAATGATCCTTCTAAAGTATCAGCCACAAAGCATTATGATTGGATTAGAAGACTCTATAATTATATGACACCTTATGTTTCTATGTTCCCTAGAGAAGCTTATGTGAATTATAGAGATCTTGATATAGGGATGAATAAGAATGAGAGTTCTAGTTTTATAGAAGCTAGTGTGTGGGGAAACAAGTATTACAAAGACAATTTCAATAGGCTAGTGAAAGTGAAGACTAAGGTGGATCCAGAGAACTTCTTCTTGCATGAACAAAGTATACCAACACTTCCTATTACAATGAAGGGGAAGAGTGTCAATCACTTTGAAATGTAATATGTAAGTTCATTTTATCTTTGCAAAGTTGTAATCAAATGGTTTTGACAAACCATATATAGGGAAGAACCAATTGCCTTGTGTTTGAATTTTCTGTGTAGATGGTATAAAATTCTTAAAATGAATGTGTTCTACAAAAAAATATGATAGTTTGATGCACGAAGTTCATGATATAACTTCTCTTTTCTCAACATTTTTGGGCAAGTTAATATCTCAGAAGACTCGACTATGGAGAATTTTATCTGGCAAAGTCATTTGTTGTATTGATAAAATCACTCGAGTTAACGTTTTCATCTTCTAAAATCACTCAACTAAATTTATCATTACTAAAATATAGCATGGCAAAAACAAATTATTTGTTTGTCATATACATAATATGGATCCCATACAAAAAGAAACTCATTATGATTCTTCTTTTTTCTGTTTGTAACATCTATAGGTCACAAGTTTGTGTCGTAGAATTAGCCTGCATCAGGGTTAAGCTCCCTACATTACACCCTCTTGACGTGCGGTACTTCTCCACACAAATGTGAATGCAGGATACTTCGTGCAGCAGACTGCCCTTTTATGTTGAACCCCTTGAGAATGCTATTGTGAGGTGGTTTCAGAACAACAAGGTTAGGGCTTTGTTCCTGCAAACATTAGGCAGTAAGGTCTATGCAGTACAATTTTGAACTCTTTTGACGCACCTCGACTACCAGCTTCAAAAATATGGTCAATAAACACAAGAAATATTGATACTTTTCCCACTCTTATTGCATACACATTCACAGCTCCCGAGATTTCAAAGCACAGCTTGCAACTTGAAAATCTGTCATAAATTATGTACAGGCAGGAAGTCATCTAAATGGTTCAACAGGTTCAGTTTCTTCCAGAATAATAGCAGCTTCAAAACAGTCAGCAGCTTCCGCGGCTGAACCTAAACCTCCCTCTTTGTATAACAGGCCTAGATTATACCATGCAGAAGCATTCATCCGATCAAGACGTAGTGCTTCTGTTAGAAGGCTTCGAATAATTGCAGGAGACTGTTTACCTATCTTCCTAAGCACCACTGCACTTGATACCAGACTTGGCACATGGGATGGATTAACAGCCAAAGCATTGGAATAGTCTCCCAGAGCTGCTTTATATAGGCCCTTCGATTGGTTAAGCAAACCTGAGTACGACACCAAAAGTATACTACGTGATCAGAACGGCCCGCTAATTGGAAGGAAGAATTAGTTGCTCATTAACCAGATAAATGTGAACAAGATAGTGTTCATCATGGACATCAAAATTTACCATAGCCACCAAACATATGAACCATTAAGACAAACTACAAAGAAGTACCCGAATCAAGAACAGGAGATGCAATGTAAAAACTCAAAACTTTGCAAGATAACCTTTACACGTATGACCACTAGTAACTTTTTAATGTAGAAGATGCTGGAGTCGATAACCAAACAACGTCAGTAAACAAGAAGTTGATTTCCCTACATACACACAGCCCACACATATCATATTGTCGATTAACTAAATTTTCCTGTCCTTTTTACTTATATATAGCTGAAGCACCAGACGTCTAAAGGATTCTCTGCCGGTAACACTAAAAGGCCTAGAAGATAATAGCCAAATTCAACATCCTAGGATATAAAAGAGAAGGTTTGATGGAATTCAAGGAATTGTATGACTTGCAAGTTATGTACACAGCAGTAAAATGGAAAGTTCACTTAATAGAGGAACATTTGAACAAAATAGGTTCAATGGGGAAAACATCACAGAAAGGTTAAAACTTGGCTATAACCAATGGGGGCTTTTATTGAACTAAGTGGATCATCTAAAGGCATTGCAAATAAATGTGTGTCCCATATAATCAAATATAGACTATATAAACATTTAAGAGAGTAGATAAAAACTCCTCAACACCGATGAATTTTTCCATAACACTGGATGAAATGGTCCCAATCCTATGAATTACAGATCCAACATTGAATCATCCATCCTTGGATGCAACAATTAGAGCATAGTTAAATTGACTAAAATCAACTAGGAGTCGTAATTATGTTTTGTTGGTTTTCTCATGAATATAAATCAGCAGGCAAGAACATTTTGAGTTACATGCATATGTTTAAAATAACGAGCACAGTCGGGAGAATATGAGTGAGATATATCTACCAGCAGTATACAATCTACAAGCTGAATATGAACTGATACTCTCAGTTTTGGAAAGACACTTCTCTGCATCTCGCCACTGAGATAATTTAATGTAGATGAAAGCAAGATCCAGCCAGGTTTCCAACTCCAATGTTCTGCAATGGTCTCCAAACTCCTGCTATGTACATAAAATCAAATTTTTACTTCTTCCTCCACATAGAAATGTTATTTCAAGAAGGTAAGCTAGCAAAACGGGCTACACCGGAGAAATATTTACCGCTAAGATCGATGGACAAGTGAAAAAGTCAAACTCTTCAAGGTTGCACATTAAAAGAAGCAAGAGAAGGACAACATATTCATCTGCCTAAAAGTTTAAAATGAGGCTTTAAAGTCATATCAGTTTTCATTCACCTGCCACTTTATATGTCAAGCAAACCACTAATGTGCTATTCTCCTCCATTCCGAAGGCCAGAGTTAGCTAGAATTACCAGAAGAAAAAGCCTAATATTTACAACAATCACACTTGTAAAAGACAGGGAGACATATATACATAAAAAGAAGGGGGAAAACCCTTTCCTGAATTACCAAACCGACAAGCTGTATCGGACAGTTATGCAATATGCAACCATATGAAACAAACAGGAGCCTTTCAAATGAGAAATAAAGACGTAAATTGGCCTGCCGATATCCCGATTCGGTGTGTTTGCATGAGCAGCATGGTTTAATTGAGACCCCCAATCATCGTCAAGCAATTTGTTTAAGGAAGCAATACCTTCATGCTACATTTGTTTAGCCCCTCACTTAATTCTCCTGGTTCTATATAATTATTTAACCCTTTTCCTCGGGCCATTCACCTAGCATGCTCAGCTACTCGTCGGTGTCAGCTGTACTGGGTAGTAACCCATTTACTTTCCTAAGAGATTTTTATCTCCGAGGACAGGGTAGCTCCAATAACCATGGGATTTTTGTATTAGCAGACACAGCCTGAACAATTCCTAGTTAACAAGCTTGTTAATTGATAGTTCATAAGGAGTTCAAGTTCTATAGAGGTAAATGTATGAAATCATTTTACTTGCAAACCTCTTACAACTTTTAAAAGCGTCAAATAAGACAGATCGAAAAAAAGCTTTGCTGAAAAGCTCCATTTGCAGCTTGTAAGGGCAAGACCTGCTTACCTTGAGATTTTCCCCCAGTCCAAAGCTTCTTCTCTGAACCTGAAGAATAGCAAGAATCTGAGTATATGTTTCTATAGCATTTTTCACTTGACCCTGCGCGATTTGGAGCTTAGCTTTGGTCCTCAACAGTTCTCCATGATCCCACTTTCCACTCTGCTCTAGGGCAACATTAATGACAGTTTCAGCATCCAGAAACCGTTTCTGAGCTGATAACACACGAGCCAAAAGCATCGATCCTTTCAGTGTAGAGCCACCTTCCAGTTTAAGAAACCAGTTTGCATAATGGACTGCGACATCCAACTTCCTTTGTTCGGCATTTTCTAGACAAAGATGGTAAATGATATTAGTATCACTCATCTTTGTCAGCTTTCCAGCAGATTCAAAGGACTTAAGTGCATCTGAATGTATCTTAACCCTCTCGGAATCTGTCAGTTGTGTTCTAGAATGAGCTGTAAGTGAGAGTCCTAATACACAATTTGCAACACCCAACAAGTGACTACATCTTTCTTGCAGTCTTTCAATAGCTCTGTGAGCATAAATTATCCCCTCGCTTGCACAATCTGGGCTTTCAGCACACACTTTTGAAGCCAATAACAAACCTGGAACACAGATGTGATCCTCCGTACTTCTCAACAGTTTCCGTAACAAGTTCAATGCAGTGAAGTCATCTCCTCCTCCATAGTAACAGAGAGCTAAAATGAGATACATCTCTTGCCGATCTATAGTTCTGGGAAGCAATTCTTCTACTTTGCTAGCCAAAGTCTTTAAACCCCCTGAGATAGATAATGCATATGAGAGATGATCAAGAATCGAAGGGTCCCACTCTATCCTTTGTAGAGAAATCTTTCTCAATAATATCATCAAGAGAAGAATAGCCTCTTCAATATTATTTCGGGGGACAAATGAACCGTCCATTTGAGATTGGAGATTAGGGGGACACGATTCGCCTCCACTATAGAGAAGAAAGATGGCAAATTCTTTCTGAATCTTTGCAGTAGTTTGAATGTCAAGGTTCCACTGATGCAGTAGAGCTCGACGGTATGACATAATTGCTTCTCGAGGAGCATCTGCGAGTTTGCATAATTCAGGAAGCAGCTCAACAGCCTTGTTGAGAGTATCCTGCAATTTACAGTCAGTAGCAAAGGTTTCAGGCAAGCCTGCTGGTAATGAAGATTCAAGAATGTCGAGAAGTACTGTACATGATTGAGCAGCTTCTGCAACAAGATATTGGAAATACATTAGATTGAATATAGGATGAAAACTTCAGTTCATCAAAAGTATCACGTATGAGTTCAATACGTTGTCGGAAATACAAAAGCATGAAAAAACAAGGTAATCCAAAAGTTTTCAGGATAGTTTATTGACTCAATTTAGTAGATAAGTGAAGAATGGGTCAACAATATCAATCAATCAATCAACTAAGATTCAACCACGAACTAATTGGGAAGTGAAGGATGGGTAAAGTAACAAAAGTACAGACAGCAAGTGCAAGCATTTCAGAATTTCAACATGAATATATCATGTAAAACTGATGAAAAACAACCACTTCCAGAAAAAGGAAACGTTAGGGAAGCTAATAAAAAGAGAAATATATTATTATGTACTTGTGCCTGACTCATATAATAAAATAACAAATGAAGCAAACTGAACAAATTTGTCCATTATTGAAGATGACTAGTACAAAAAGAAGTGATATTGATTGCGACATATACTATACCTTTGTACCTCTGAAGAGCCTGCAATGATTTCGCTTTGAGAAAGACTGCTTCCAGGAGCAAACTCACAGCGTTTATGGACAATGGCGGTGTAGAAAAACTCCGTGAACGTCTCTTTTGAGTTTGCACTCTTTCATAAAGGGCAAGTTTCAACTTAGGAGTCACTGAGGCAATATCTATCCCTTCAAAAACATGTAGTGCAGCCTCTATATTCCCCTTTTGGTATTCATATCTTCCTAGTAATGCTCTTGCTTCCTAGAAAATATTGATAACTTAGTTAAACTGCCATTAAAATGGAAATCCGGCGACATGCAAATTAAACCTTAAAGCAGTTCAGGATGAGATGATGCACGGAACTCGGAAGGAAGATATACATTTCATTATGTTAGAACCAAAAAGAGAAATGAACAGATTGACATATAATAAACAAGGAATTCACCTCATAATTCAGACAATCACTCTCCCGCAAAGATGATTCAGCTTCTTCGATATTTCCAGTATCAGGCTTCTGTCCAGCTTCTCCAGCTCGTGATGAATGGACACTCGATGTGTGATCCTTAGTTGCAAAGGATTCAGGAGGTGTAACCATTTCATCCATCTGAATATGTTCCGACAAGCTTAGGCAGTTCATTATCTTGCGCACACTCAAATAGTCCGACAATGTCTTCCCCTTTTGCTGACACAATTAACATTCTTCATACTCTACAATCCTTCCTTCAATATCAGCAACACCAACAAGAATTTAACCTCATTTGTCAAGTAAAATAGCTAGAACTACAACTCTACAAGTTGGTGCAAATCAATTTACTGTCTCCCCTCAATAAATTTACTTTTATCTTTCTTTAGGTTGGAGCAGATAAATTAACACAGTTTCTTTCCAATCCAACATCCCACTGTAATAAACACAAACTTTTCCAAAACATGATCTTTAACCAAAAAGTGAACACATTAAAACAAAATTTCCATATTATCAACATCTATCTTCAAACTTATATTATGTCCTCAATTCCAAATGATTTTTCCTCTTCCTTTTAGGATACAAAAACAAAAATAGATACCAAGTATACTAGTCATTTCAATCCAAAAGGATTATTAGCAAAACATCATAAATCAACTAGAAATGATCAATAAGTGAAACAATTAAAGGCCTAAGAGAATAATGGACTCATCATACACCAAAAAAGCAAGAAAACAATGACAAAAAGCAAAAAAAGGAGAAATTGGAACAGGTAGAAGGGATTGTACCTTTCACCATTATATGAATAACACTGAAAACAAGACAAACCAGCCACAGTAGTTTTCATACTTAACATCTCCAATCAATCAAAAAAACTCATTCTTTCAGTGATCAACCAAAAGAATATGAAAAAGCTTCAAACTTTACTTTCTTTTTTGATTCTTCTCCACTTTTTATCTGTAAAAATTACCATAACAAACATAACCCAATAATGATTTGGGTTTGTAGGTAGAGTAGGGACCCCTTTGGTGGGTAGAAGTTTGGGAATCCACCCAAAAGACTATATGGGCATTTTTTGTAACAAATTTCACTACTTTATGTAAATTATTATTATTACTACTAATAACATAGTTCCAAGAAGAGTCTGATGATGATATGGGGTTGTAAGTAGGGGTATTTTGAAGGGGTGGGTGGTGGCAGTAAAAAGACAGCAGTGGGGATTGTGGGGTGGAGACAATTCTTGAATCTTTTCACAACAATTTTTGTACAGAAACTGACAAAAATCAATGTCAATTTCATCAACTTTGGAAGTTGAAGATGATGAAATATGAGTAATAAATGTTGTCAGTAAATGTTTTACCTAATCATGCTGCTCTGTCATCAATTTGCCATGTGGTATCTACGTTTCTTCCGTTCATTTTTATTTATCATTTATTTCTAAAATAGATTTTCATTTTTATTTGTTATACATATCAAAAAAAGTTAATAATTTTTTCTTTGTTTATTTAGCATGAATTCTTATTTTTCAAATCATTTCCTAAGACATCATTGAACAGGAGATAGTTTGGAACATATATCATTAATTATTTTTTAATAAATATTGTCAAGTCAAATTATGACAAGTAAAGGTGAACTGAAAATTATCTTTGTTACTCCCTATATCCACATTTTTTTACTTGGCACACTTTAAAAAAAATAACTGATATAGTGAGTTTATCATTTTATTCATATTAATTAATAGATTTTCAAATTCAATTTAATTGTTGAACAAGTTTTACTTTTTTCAAAAATATTACAACTCTCTAAATAAATTGAGGGTTTAATAGTAAAATAACATTATCTTTTCTTGATTTGTCAAAACTGATAAGTAAAAGAGGCAGTTAGAATCAAAACTGAACAACTATAAAGGAATGGAGTGAGTATGAAATACTCTCTTATTTTAATTTATTTATCTTATTTTAATTTGACATGAAATTTAAGAAACAATAAAAATAAAATTGAAGTGATTTTAGATTAAGAATATTTCAAATGGATCATATTATTCTTTTATCTTATAATCAAAACTACATTTTAAAAAACTATCAAACAAAAAAGTAAGTAATATTAATATGGTGAATGTCTGTCCTAAGAAGTTACTCTGAGAAAATGATCAGAATGGTCCTTATTGTATGAGGATTGTTTTATTTTGACCTTAATATATTCAACATGATTTGATCCTTTGACGTAAAACTAATAGATACATAAAAAAAATCAGGTTACCTTAAATGCCGAATTCCACTTTAAAATAAACCGCGAAAACTTTCTCATCTCATAATAAGCCATAGCGCCAAAGGTGCCCTAATTTTCTCCATCTCCACTCCTTTCAAATTTCACTATTGAATTATATATGCATGAATTATATATGCAGTAAAAATACATACGTTCTTCTTTATTACCAAGAATTTTCATCATAAGAAATGGTGACAAAGAATCAACTATATATTATGATAAGGCATGGACCAAAAAGCAAAGCTTTGAAGATGGAAGGAAATCATAAAATCTAAAAACAAAAATCTTACCATAATATAGAGTTGATTTTTTGTAACCGTTTCTTTTGATGAACATTCTTGGTAACAAAGAAGAACATAAGTATTTTTACTGCATATATAATTCAATAGTGAAACTTGAAAGAGGTGAAGATGAAGAAAATTAGGGCACCTTTGGCGCTATGGCTTATGAGGAGATGAGAAAGTTTTCGCGGTTTATTTTGAAGTGGGACCCAATATTAAAGTTAACAATTTTTTTATATATCTGTTAGTTTTAGGTTAAAGGATCAAATCGATCCTCTTTTATAATCATTAAGGACCATATAGATCATGTAGAATATATTAAGAATCATCATAAAGCAACTCTTATAAATCATGGACCATTTTGATCATTTCTCTACTCTATTCTTCTCCATGATATATAATTATTTTTCTATTAATTCTCATCATTATAAATTTAACTCTTAACCCCTTTAATCTGCTTATTATTTCATGGTTAATATCATGGTATAACAATTTTTTATGTCTTCGCCAACTATTATAAATATGAGTATAAGAACTCATATCTTATACATTTGAAGACTTGAGGAACTTCTAAAAAATAAGAGAAATTGGCATTTCTTATTTCTATCTATTTTCATAGTTTCTCTATTTTATTATAATTTTTTATTTGCTCTAATTTCGTAATATATTATCATCATGAAGCTTTAATCAATTGTATCAACAAGGTTAATGTTGTGTTTAATTTCACTTTGGAACAAGTGAGTTACTGTAATGTTACAATACATTTTTTTACTGTGAAATCCACATATTTTATTTGTGATCAGAAAATACAATTGCATATAATATTTTTGAATTTTAAATTATGTGTGTTTCATTGAATTGTTTTATTTGTTGAATTGAATGTGATAGAGTACATGATAAGTCTGAAATGTAACAAAATAGTTAGTGATTGTACAAATAAATGTGGGCACAACAAAGGACAAAAGGATAATAGTCATTATTGTGCTAATTGTAAAATGAAGAACTTTATGGGTTCTTAATTAAAATGTTCCTTCAAAAGAGAAGGTAATGTTTACCATCAATTTCGTACAAAAATGTTGAACATGTTGCTGTCATGCGATTAAATTTGATAAATCTTATAAGCTCTGATCAAAATAAAGAAATATAAAGTGACCGTGCATTTAGCTTTTAAAGTAAGATTAAAGTGTTATGTGAGGTTAAAAAGTTACTATATAATTGGGCCACCAATCGCTTCACATTAGGATTTTTTATCATCACTTTGAGCATTGTTTCATGTATTACACTTATATTGGTTTTTGTTTTTTTTTTAAAAAAAATTGTATATAATAGCAAACTATTAATTCAAATTAAATGTTATAAATATAGTTTAATTTTATTGTATTTTATAACAAACAGTTGTTATTTTCGTCTCTCTTCATGGTGGAATCTCGCTCGCCTCTCTCGCTTTTATACAAACACAAATGTATAAAATGTGTTTGTGTTTGTATAAAGCGAGAGAAAATTGTATAAATACATATATTTTTGTTCCCCTCTCTTACCTCTCCTAGATCTCGCTCGCCACTCTCACTCGCCTCTCTCACTTTATACAAACACAAATGTATACATTGTGTTTGTGTTTGTATAAAGCGAGAGAAAATTACATATACAAATACTAATTCATATATTTTCGTCCTATACACTTATATATGATTATACAAACACGGTCTTCCCCTGCCCAGTTTCCTTTTGTCTTTCTCTGTTTCTCGCTTTATACAAACACATTATACAATTGATTCTTTTGTATGTATACCAAAACAGATTATACAAGTGCTTCTTTCGTATATATGTATAGCAAAATAGTCAGCTTCTTTTGTATATATATAACGAAATAGCAAACATAAAGTTTGCTATGAGCGCAATTATACAGACTATAACTATAACATATAAATACAATTTTTATGTTTGTTATATGTGAAAATTTCTCCTTTTTTTTTCCATGTATATGATAAAAATGGAAGAGCTTGAATGTGAAAACTGATATAATAAAGCTTTAAAATCTGAATAAAAGCCACAAAATCCAATTCGAAGCTAGTTTGAAAGGACATACCAAGTACGAAAATTAAAAAAAAGAAATATCTTAAAAAGCCTACTGCGCTGATTGCGGCAGTGTAAAAGTGTAATCGATTTTATATTCGCTTTAATGAAGAATATTTTTGTCTCAAATTTAAGAAATTCTCTCCATTTGTAAAATTTTTGCTTCGTAATTGAATTATGAGTGGCTAAAATTTTCAATTTAAGAATGTGGTGTTAACTCTAAAACTGTATTTTTCATTCAAAGTTGTACAAATCGATTTGTTATCGATCCATCTATTCTATTTGATCTGTCTTTGTTAATTGCTTTATGAGTTTCATATGTTTGTTAGTCACTGGTTGAATTTGCACGTAGGTGAATAGTGGTGCGCTATTATTGAAAGAAAATACTGCTGTTATTGATTGAAATGAAAATGACATCTTTTATTTTTGATCTGAGATTACAAAACTATGTAAGAAATGCACATTTATTTCATTATTACATATGTCTTAAACTAGCTTTTCATTATGTAATGACTCTGCTATTCTCTTGGCAATGCAATAAGCAGTAGACTGTATAGTGATCATGGGATTGACACCAACTGCAGTTGGAAGCACACTTCCATCACATATATATAAGCCTTTCGCCTCCCAACATTCTCCGTTTTCATCCACTGCTCCATCTTCCTTGCTCGATCCCATCCGACAGCTTCCCATTTGATGTGCAGAGGCATAAACTGTCCAGTTTTCTTCTTTAGACATTGGCCCTTCAGGAGCTTCAACTGTATCAACGAACTCTTCTAACTCTTCATTCTTTATGTCTTTACATCTGATTTTCTGTCCATCGCTACGATATGTTCCAACTTCAACAGCTCCTGCTGCAATCAGTATCCTCAGTGCCCTTCTTAATCCAGCTTTGATATTCTCTTTGTCAATTCTATCCAAGGTGTATTTTATCCTCCCTGCTTTCTTTACTTCTCCTCGACCTTGATCTTTTACCAATGCTAACAGAGTTACTGTTCGCGAGTACTTTGTCATTGTTTCCTTCATATCCTGCCCAGAAGTCCACGGAAACAAACTGGCGAAAGCAGCAGGACCCATAGCTGTAGCTTCTATTATGGCCTGTGCATTGGTTTCTTCAGGCAACATCTTATGAAGGGATGTCATTATTCCTCCCTCGTAATTTTTGCCTTTGATTTCAGACATGGATTCGGGGAAGTATCCCCACGCCAAAAGAACGGGGTGGAGATGGAGGTTTGTACCGATGTTCTTGTTCTGCAATCCACTGGAAAGCAGTAAAGGAGGTGTGAGGAGAGCTCCACAGGAAGAAATCGTGGCACGAGCTTCTATACGTAGCTTCTTAGTGATCTTCTTGCTTTCAGTTGTAGCAATTACTCCAAGACATGTTTTTCTCATCTTACCATCTTCCAGTATGAACCTTTCTGCAGTACATCCAGTCAAGATAACGGCGCCTGCATTAACAGCATCGACAAGCCAAGTGGAATCAGTCCCTTTCTTGTCTCCTGTTTTACAACCATAACCACAAGAACCACAATAATGATTCTCTGAAGAATTTCTTGGTATTTTCTCAACCTTCAAACCAAGATTTTCACACCCTTTTCGTATTACTTGATTCTGAAGTCCTTCCTCAGAACAATTCTCCGTTACACCAATCCGTTTGCATACTGCATCCATAGCAGACTGATATTCAGAAGTTCCAAACCATGAAATCTTGTGATTCACAGACCAGTCTTTAAGAACATCATTTGGTGTTTTAATAGAAGCAGACCAGTTTACGGCTGATCCACCACCAACTGTTGTTCCAGCCATAATCATTACCTTTCCATCAAGACTACTAAGCATTGCACCTGTCTCATATAACTCACTCAAAGAAGGTCCTTCAAGACCAGAATAATCTTCAGGCACAAAGTAATGTCCTTTTTCTAGCACGACGACTTTGTAACCTGATTTCGCAAGGATTCCAGCTGCAACACCTCCACCACATCCAGAACCAACAATCAAAACATCACATTTAATCTTAAAGATGTTGTCTTTTGTATCCTCAGTTATAACTACACCTTTCTTAGATAAAGATTCTTTCAGAGTTTCATCACTCTCATTTATAGTTTCCACAATCCCCCTTTCAAGTGGTCTTTCTTTCTTGTTTTCAGATAGAGCCTCTGTAGTCTGAGTCTCTGGAAGATGATATCCAATGGCTTCCCATGTAGGATTCTTGCAATTTTCATCAGTCTGCACAGCAAACACCAAGTTTCCAAAGTGAAGGTTAGTTCCAAATTCCAATATGTTATCAATGATGATTGATAAACATGAACAAGTCTAATAATTGAGGCTTATCACTAATTTTATCTTTTTTTTTCAAGTACTGTATTTTTCAAAAAAAAGAGTATGATGGGCATGACCTGACAACTCCCAAAAATATACTTGAAGATAAATTTATATAATAGACAAATGGTCAAGTAGGACAAGATAGGAACATTACCCAAGAGAAGAAGATGAAGAAACAGACAATTTTGATCATCAAGAAGGTAATCCTTAGTGGAATGAGAAATGTTTCTCTGGACCATCTTTGTAGAAGAGCTTCTCTATCCTTTAAGGCTAATTCAGAAAAGTTGTGAACAAAAGGCCATCTTTTATCCAAACAGACTCTCCCACAAAGCAGAAGAGTCCCTAATCTTGTTGATAACAAAAACACAACTATCCTTATTATGAACAATGCCTCAGGCTTGCTCCTCTTCACCAGTAGCTCTGCAACCTATTCACCAACCAATCAAAACAAAACATCAACACAGAGAACCAAAAAGAAAACCTCAAAACCAATACTAGCAGATAGCAAAGACCAATATTAGAATATTACAAAGAACATTGCTTTAACACAAAAACCCCATCTTATTAAAATAAGAATCTTGTTTGCAAAAAAGGGTCTTTTCAAGAATCAGTCAACTGAAAAAAAAAAAAGAGGAAAAAATACTCTCAAATCTATAGTATGAGTATAGCAAAGACCAATGCTTTATTACCAATAGTGGAAAATCACAAAAAAAAAAAAAAACAATGCTTTTAACACACACACACAAAAAAAAAATAAAGTTAAAAGAAGAATCTTGTAAGCAAAAAAGGGTCTTTTCAAGAATCACTAAACTGCAAAAAACAAAAAGGTTAAAAAGACAGGTGACAAAAAAGAAAAAACACCTCAAACCAATAATAGAAGATAGTTACAAAGACCAATGCTTTATCACAAAAAAGACCATCACATCACACTTAAAAAAAAACAATCATGTTAACAAAAAAAAGTGCCTTTTCAAGAATCTAGAAGATAGTTACAAAGAACCATGCTTTATCACAAAAACACCATCACATCACAATAAAAACACAATCTTTTTTTGCCAAAAAAGTGCCTTTTCAAGAAACAGTAAACAGAAAGACGACGACGACGACAATAACAACAAGCTCAAAAAAGGGAAAAAAAGACTAAAATTTACCTCATTAGGGTATGGAGGGTGAGCCCCAGAAGAAGCAAGAATGAATTATCATTGTTATTACAAGGTGGCACAAGAGTTTCACAAAAGGAAGAAATAGTTTGAATTTGAGAATAAGAGAAACCATGTGTATAGCTACTGTTAATTCTTCCTCCTTTTAATGAAGAATGACATTCTTTTTCCTTCACCATATTTGTTAGTAATACCTCAGCTTTCTTGTTTTTGAGTTATGCTATAATGTCAGAGGCTAAAAAGGAGTATTTATATACTACTACATATTACAATTGTGGTTAGTTTTGATATATCAAATCCTAATAGGCTTGGGAATCTCTTTCCTACTGATATTGGGATTAATTTTAGTTTGAGTTTATTTCATATTCGATTGGGATAAAATCGTAAAATAAGTTATTCGGAATTATAGTATTATGGGATAATGCACAAGTCTCCTTCAACCTATGTTCGAAATTACAGAGACCCATTTGTATTTCACATCAATCAATAGCATGATTTTGAACAGTATACAATCTTGATGCTAATTTTATTAATCTTTATGTCTATTTTATAGATTAGTTATACGGTATAGTATAGAAAACTAATTTTATCATTTTAATATTAAAAATGGGTTAAAAGTATTTTTAGGAATCATAATTATGTGAAATAAATAATTTCGTATATTATTTTGAGTTATTGTACTTATTCGCTAAAACAGACAATTCCATCAAGTATTATCGCTACTATTTTGAACTATATAACAACATCAAATTTTATGATTTTGCATTATCTATGAAAAATAATTATTCGCATCAAATAATTGCATTTAAAGATGTCATCAAATTAAAAACGGATTAAAAATCAACACTTATTTGATTGGGGTGATTTTGATAGTATTAATAAGGAAAAAGAAAATCAAACCATTCCGATAAATTATAATACACTGATTTAACAATTATTTTATATAATACAAGATATTAGTCTTTCATATAAATAATTATAAATACTTATACCTTTTGATCATTATTTTTTTTTTAAATCTGCTTATTTCACATAAATCGTAACATTATTAAAGCCTATTTTTTAAAAAAAAACAAAAAATGGTCCCACTTTTTAAATTTCAATTTTCTTTTGTTCAGATATCATCTATTTTCCAATGGCTCGTTCCTTTTGCTTTTAAAGGGTTAACATTTTTATTTGTTGTATATTTAATTTGTAGATGTTAGACAAGTGAAATAGAGAAATTCAGATATATTTATTTTGTGATAGTAAAGAAAATATTATTGATTCATAATGCTTTTATGAAATAATTGTTTTACTATCAATCTATCATTAGCTAGTGATATATTTATAAAACAAAACTGAATTAATTCGGAAAAAAACTAACTGCTAATTTTTATTTATGCCGTTTGTATTGATTTTAGAAATTTAAAACTGAATTAATTTGATTTAATTTTTAATTAAAAACCGGTTCAAATTAAACCATGAATACTATTACATCGTATCATTTTTTTTTTATTTTCACTCGATGTTTGATATTTACGTTGGAGCCCCACTAAATTTGAAATAACGCTGGAAAGTCCATAAAGCTCTTTCTAACAAACTAAATTTGAATTTGCGTTGAAAAGTCGGTAAAACTCTCTTTAACAAAGGCGAGCTGAGAAGTCACATATTAGGGGTAAAACTCTCACAAACAAAGGCGACTCAAACAAGAGACGTTCGATTAAAGAAGAAGGACTACGTACCATTCCACTACAAAACCAGTGAACACTCCATCGTATCATATAAACAATATTGTTGTGAAATATGATTAGTCAACCATTAGCGAGGTCATAAATTCATGTGTAAATAGATGCCGTCCACTTCTCGATTTGATATACCACATCAACGGTCTCAATTTATATTACATATTTAATTAGTTTTCGAGAGCTGAACAATTTAAGTTTGAGTGAGAATTTGCTCATGAAATTTTATATACTTGTAAATATGTAAAATGTACTATAAGGCATAATAATTGATAATTCAAAAGATATATAAAAAATTTACAATCAAAGAGAGACTTGTTTTTACGATAAAAATAGCCTTGTTTGAATATGAAAATCTAAAATGTATCGCATAAATTCAAATAAATAGAATAATAATAACG
Source organism: Solanum sitiens (assembly GCA_016801875.1). NCBI lineage: Eukaryota > Viridiplantae > Streptophyta > Magnoliopsida > Solanales > Solanaceae > Solanum > Solanum sitiens. The sequence goes on along the minus strand of JABWTJ010000308.1, from coordinate 275,535 downwards.
ACGTCCCCCCCCCCCCCCCCCCCCTTCCACACACACTATAAGTCTTCAACGTTAAATTAAATTCAAGCAAATGTACTAGAAGGAACAAAGTTGCCAATAGGCAATAGGCCAAAATAGGCGTAGGCCGTTTGGATAGGCTTAAAAAAGTAACTTTTAAAAAATATTTTTAAAAGTGTGAAACTTATTTTTAAAATAAGTAGTTATGTGTTTGGATAAAAGTGCTTCAGTTGAAAAAAAAAGTTGTTGATGTGTTTGGCAAATAAGTGTTGATAAACATTTTTTTTTATCAAAATGTCTTAAATACCCTTAAAACTGTTAACATGATAAAAAGTTGATTAATGTAAGGTTTTTATACATCAAAAAATCAAAACAAAACTAATTTATATTTTACATCCATAAGTAATAATATTTTCTATAATTCACATATTTCTTTATCATCACAATTTTTTTATAATAATAATAATAATAATAAAAATAATAATAATAATAATAATAACAATAAAAATAAAAATCATCATCATCATCATAATATAATAATAATAATAATAGTAATAATAATAATAAAAAATAATAATTATATAATAATAATAATAATAATAATAAAATAATAATAATAATAATAATAATAATAATAAATAGTAATAAAAATAAAAATTATAATAATAATAATAATAATAAATAATTATAATAATAATAATAATAAAAGAATTAAGGACAAAAAGGTAATATACTTGATCAACATAAAATAACTTTTAAGTTAAAAAAAAACACCCTCATCTAACTTTTAACTTTTAGCTTAAAATAAGTCATTTTTGACTTAAAATAAGTCACTTTGATAATTGTCAAACACTCTAATAAGTTAAAAACTGACTAGCTTTTAAGCTCATCCAAACAGGCTCTTAAGACCTGCCCATGGTATAATTCTAGAAATATCAAAATTATGAGTGTATTTGGTGTCGAATATATTTTTTAATTTTTCCATTTGCAATTGGTTACAAACTTAAAAATAAAACATTTCTTTAAAAAAAATGAAAGAGAATAATTTTCTTAGATTTAAAATTATTGCTTAATACTTTTATAATCAATTCTTTGAATATAACCTTTTTCGATTGTTGTAATGACCCGGAAAGTCATTTTTGAAAATCTTTACAAAAGTTACCTTTTTACCCATCTCGATCGTTGCTCCGAGTCACTTTTGATCAGTTTGTGAAGTTGGCTGGAAATTTTGAACTATTCGATAACTATAGTTACTTAATTGACATGTATTTATTTATTTTTAAATTATTTTTTAAATTTAATTGGTGAATAATAAGTCAAATTTATAATTTACTGTTATCTATATATTAAGATAAATTATTAGGGTTTGTCACTTTTAATACATTATTAATTTAGAAAAGAAATAAAAAGGGAACGAAGAAAGATCGGCAGGCGAGAAACATACCTGCAGCAACGACGAGAGCAAGGTAATCTCATTTAAATTAGGTAAAAGTCATTCATGCCTTAATCGATTTATTGTTTGTATATGTTAGATGTCACATTATCTTATTATTAATATAATGAATTGTAAACATAAATAGAAAGAAAAAAAAAAAGAAAAAAAAGGTTGAATATTCAATCTGCAAAGATTTGTATTTATATATATATTTTATTATGGTTTGGTGGCTATCATTAGATATGTATGGATGTCAATGACTCTGGTTATAAAGTTAATCAATACAATCGAATGGTTGATAATTACGTTAAGGTCTCATATATTGTTCCTTTTATACGGTTATATATATATTTTTAGATTTATTTCGAGGTATGTTATTTGGAAGGATTAAAACTTAACTTTAGGCTTGAATTTGAACAATATGAGAATTGACATCAAAAATTGGAAACTTAATTATAAATTGAGTGGATTTTTTTTTTTGGGTCTAGGCTAGACCAATAGTAATTTGAGTTTCGTTAGGTTCGAAATTTTATTGTGATTATTATGTGAATAGATTGCTTGAGTTGGAAGTCCAACCAAAAAGGAAAGATTCAAGTCTCAGAGTGATTGTTCGACTATTTGAGGCAAGTGGATTTCTAAACTCTTGTTAAGTGTATGAAATGTGTGTATTTCCTTGTGGTATATGTGTGAGAGTAATGGGACTTGGCGATGGGTTGACTTGTCCACATTGATTAGTTTTAATGATGAAAACAAAGGGTAATAAAAGGCAATGTGAATAATTGCTTGTGTGTGATGTGTTGATAATGGAGAATGGTTTGAAAGGCTTGTTGAATTATTGTTGATGTTGTTGTGAATTGTGCAATTTTATGAAAATGGTCATATCCTCTTTATTTGTGTGAACATGTCATCTGCATTATTTTAAGACATGGTTGTGACAAGTGTTATGTGCATTGAGAAAGAATGAGATCTTAAAGAGAATGTACCATTTCGAGGGACGTATCGCGCGCCGCGATGGATACTATATTTCGAGGGACGTATCGCGCGCCGCGATGGATACTATATTTCGAGGGACGTATCGCGCGCCGCGATGGTTACTATTATCGAGGGTCGTGTCGTGCGCCGCGACAGATGCATGGACAGATATGTCCCCCATGGGTCCCGGACTGAGAGACAGCGGGTGTGTATCACTAGGTCAGACATGCATCATTATACTTGACATTGCATTCCATTGCGTTGCACATACTTATCATTGGTGAACTTGATATTGTGTTTTGCTGATTTTGTGAATGCCTTTCTGTGAAATTGGTGATTGATGAATACTGAGCTTGTTGTTGAGGATATGCAAATTGTTAAAGTATCTTTGTGGAGGATATGTAATTTGTCTAAGTGTTGTTGTTGAGTTACGTGCTATGTAAACTGTGAGCTGTTAGGTTGGACTGATCTTTATGCAGGCTGTAGTTGTGGAGGTTCGGTTGGGGGTGGTAGGAGTACTCGTATTTCATCCCCTTAGCTTGTGTTTAGAGATTTACTTGCTGAGTACCGTGTGGTTTGGTACTCACCCCTTGCTTCTACAATTTTTTTTGTAGATTACGAGCCTGGATTTTTGTGCTACTTGTCATTCTCTTCTTTTCCGAGGCTTCTTGGAGATTTGTGAGGTAGTTGTTTGTCATCTCAGCAGACCTTCTTACTCCTATTTATGATCTTGTTCTTATCTAGAAACAAGGTCATTTGAGACTTGTAATTTCTTTTGAATCAATTGTAAATACTATAGAGGCTTGTACACGTGACAACCAAATCTTGGGGATATAACTTAAGTTGATAATAAATTTTCCGCATTTTATTGTAATAGTTGAGTTTTAGGCTAACTTGTCTTGGTGGGATAAGACGAGTGCCATCACGTCCATTTTTGGGTCGTGACAAAATGGTATCAGAGCCCCAGGTTCATAGGTCTCACGTGTGTACAAGTCGAGTCTAAATAGAGTCTCGAGGATCGGTACGGAGACGTCTGTACTTATCTTCGAGAGGCTATAGTGACTTTTAGGAAAAATCTTCACTTCTTGGATATCTATCGTGCGTACTTGGTCCGATTTTGATTATTATCGCTTCACTCTATTGACTCTCATTTATGTGATGCCTCGTGTGTATTTCCTCAGATGAGTAGTTTGTGTGTTGTGTATTGGTTGAATGTTAGATTTGATATTAAAGTGAAAGTAATATACTTAACTAAAGGATGTGTGGTTAGATTTAGAATATTTTTAATAAATAAATAAATTTAAGGGGCTATGTAGGATTAGTTACCATAGTAAAGTGAATAGTACTTGTGTGTTATATACAATATTTAGAGTGGTTAACAATTAAAAGTGGAATCATTAAAGGGATGACTAGATAATTGAGCTGTAACTTTGGAAGCTATAATTAGTAAAGTTATCATAACATGAATGGATTGCTTAGAAAATGATGCAACAATTAAGGTTAGAATTTCTAATACAATAGTATCGATTCTTACTTGGTTGGAGTTATGGAGTGTGTTACTTTTGATATTGACCTGACCTATGAAAGAATTCATATAGCTTGGACTAGAGATGGAACTAATTTGGTAATACTTAACATCTATTTGATGGATAGAAATGAGTGACATGTTTGGATATGATCTTCTCGATATGTATGATGTGTTCTAATGGTGGATTTAACAGTCTTCACAATGCGGTACTAGTGGTATGTGGAAATGGATACATTGATGTCAAGTGCAATTACCAACTACTAAAGAGTTATCAGTTGTATCACATGTTCATATAATGATATTCAATGTTGTATTCACATTTGAGAAACCAAATAGCTTGTTAATACACACGATGCGTTAAGCATTATTTATAAGGAAGCTTTTAGTGGTGGATCGTTGATACGATATTAATGCTTTAAGATTAAAAGTGTATTCCGAGGATCCTAAATGAGGACGGTGATTTCTTTTAAGGTCCAATGGAATAGATAGATACCAAAATTACAAGCTTATGGATAAAGAAAGTCCCAAAGAATCTATTTGTGTAAAGGTATTTGAAGATTTTAGTAAGTAGTGCATATAAAAGTGGGATAGTGCTTTGAATTTGACGAATATAACTGAGTTTGAGGTGTCACATTGATGAAAATATTGGCTTCGTGATGATGATAAGAGCTAACTGAGCATGATGGTAATAAGAGTTCGTTATGGATTGTGATTGAGATGCATTTATATAATAAAAATTGTTGGTTAAATGAATTTGTATTATAATGGTGACGTGCGAGTATTTAAGGTTGAGGTTTGGCACTATTGAGTAGCTTAATTGCATGAAAAGTTATAGGAGATGCTGAGACACCGCTTGAATAAAATTGAAAGGAGCTAGACTTATAAATGAAAAGAATTAGTGTAATGTAGTTTAGTCTTTGAAAAGAGGTGCGAACAATAATATTTTACTTTGTTTGCAAGGGTTAAGGATGTATCTTCAAAGGAATTTGGAGAATTGGTTTCATAGAAAAGTGATTTTACCTGTTTATTCCTGATTATGATATTATATAGTGTCACAAGATCAATAGATTGGTTAAAAAAAAATATTGAATAAAACTTGAGAAAGGAGTGTACGGACGTTCAACTCGAGTATGATGATTAGTTCTTTTGTGGTTTTGAGTAAGGAGTATGATAAGATTTTTAGAAAAAGATATGGTAGGGTCAATGAAGAGACGATCAATGATAAGCTAAAATACGTTAAGTCAATTTTTTTTTTAAAAGGTATGAGTTAATGTTGTAATATAATGGGATTGTGTTACATGGTTGGGATCAAAACTTCAAGTTTACATGATGAGTTTAGATTTGTGATAGTGTATCTTGTCAAGGTATGAATTGGTATAAGAAATGATCGATCACATTGAATATGAAGCATTTGGAAGGACTTAAAATTTGAGTAGTACATTTGGTTACTTTTGACTGTTATACCTAAGGTTTCCCATATTGTTGGCCAAAAATATAAGACTGGTAAGTGAGTTAGCAAAAAGGAGAAAAATTATGGTGTATTGAAGAGTTAAAGTTATTTGAAATTTCCGTCATGGAAAGATTTTAAGAAAGGGAAAGGAACAATAAGACCTCTCGTACAAACACTGGATTCGGAGGTGATGGTTGTAGTGATTACGCCTTTGAGTTTAGATATGACTATGAGATGTGAACTAGTTCGACACCTACTTACTATGGGTTTATTATTAACTTTTCTAAATATTAAGTTTTGATTGGGTTACAATAAATGACGTGTGGAAGATTACATATTGTTATGTCGAGCTAGATTGTTCAAATTATGATATGTAACTTATTGATGTTCAACAATGTGAGCCTACAATTATACATGATTAATGAGAATTTTGAGGGGATTGAAACAACTTTGTTGATGGACAATATACACTGTTATGATGTATTACAAAGGCATTTGATTGTGAGTAGTGGTTATGAGCTTATAGTATACCGAAGTATTGGAGTGACCAAGAATTTCTTAAGTGTTGGTATGATATGACGATTTTGAATCTTAGTTAATTAAAATTTGGTATCTGAAAGATTACGTGATATTGACATTGTACGTGATTTAATAAACTTTATATTGATTGGAAAATACTTTTATATTTGAAATTAGTGTTATCAGCCTTGGGTAGGATCCGTATCTGTTATGAAATACTTAAATGAAAAGAGAGAGAACCATAGTTTGAAAATTTTGGAGGCGATAATGTGTTTGTTCAGAAGACTTTAATACTAGTGACGGTTTGAGAATAAGGTAAATGGTTGGTGTGGCTATGAAGTTCTGTTAGTATTAAGAGTATTGACCTTAGTGAAGTACTGTAAATAACATTTGTGGTTCGATAAAACAAGTATGTGAGCAATTATAATTGAGACTAAATTGGTGATTGTGCGTAGCTAGAAAAAATTAAAAGACAGAGTCATATTAATGAAAATGTTTGATATGGGCACTATGGAAGAAGTATCTAGTGTTATTCGACTTTGGTTCTGTATATTCTTATATGAGCACACTTACTTCGTTTCGGACATGATCTGGAGTATAATTTGATGTATATGTCCACACGTGTTTCTATATATTTGAGTAAAACTCTAGTGGTGGATCGGATGTACCGATCCTCTTATGTACTCTTGATATGGTAGGATCCTTGGGCAGACTCAGTCATTTCAGTTACGATAGATTTGGTGTTGTTGAGATAGTTGAAGTATACCAATAGTTCTACGTGCACAACCTTACTTATGAGAACATATATAAGAGCTATAAAGAGTCATAATTATCTAAGAGTGTTGTTAAAGGTTCTGCATTTTAAAATATTGTCGATTGTTGGGTGTTTACTTGATCTTGTTCTTCTAAGGGTTAGATAAGTTTGATCCTCCCTTGATGAGTAATCGATGTCTAATAATCATATTTTATAACTAACAAAGCTCATAAAAAAAAAATATGTTGTGACAAAGGAATTTGAATAAGATATATGGTGGTTTGTGCAATATGAGTATGTGGTGGTTGGTTCAGGTTCACATCTGATTGTAGTGGGTATTGATTCAGAATATTTCTTAGTTATGTGAGAAAAGATTCGTCATGATGGTTGTGTTATGGTCCAGTAGGTTTCAATTTAGATTAGGTTCATGAGATTAGTTTGTGGCTTGATAATCACTCCTGATTTATAGATCCTCCAAAGTTTGATTTGAAAGTTCAGTTCTTAGCAATTTATCTTGATAGAGTAATCTTAAGGATGAGCTCACCTGGGAAAATGAACATCTACTAGTAGGTCATAACTCAAGTTTTGGTTACGTCGGTTAATCTTCTTCCTTCTTTCTTATGTTCGGGGACGAACATGATTTTAGTGGTGGATAATGTAATGACCCGGAAAGTCATTTTTGAAAATCTTTACAAAAATTACCGTTTTACCCATCTCGATAGTTGCTCCGAGTCACTTTTGATCAGTTTGTGAAGTTGGCTGGAAATTTTGAACTATTCGATAACTATAGTTACTTAATTGACATGTATTTATTTATTTTTAAATTATTTTTTAAATTTAATTGGTGAATAATAAGTCAAATTTATAATTTACTGTTATCTATATATTAAAATAAATTATTAGGGTTTGTCACTTTTAATACATTATTAATTTAGAAAAGAAATAAAAAGGGAACGAAGAAAGATCGGCAGGCGAGAAACATACCTGCAGCAACGACGAGAGCAAGGTAATCTCATTTAAATTAGGTAAAAGTCATTCATGCCTTAATCGATTTATTGTTTGTATATGTTAGATGTCACATTATCTTATTATTAATATAATGAATTGTAAACATAAATAGAAAGAAAAAAAAAAAGAAAAAAAAGGTTGAATATTCAATCTGCAAAGATTTGTATTTATATATATATTTTATTATGGTTTGGTGGCTATCATTAGATATGTATGGATGTCAATGACTCTGGTTATAAAGTTAATCAATACAATCGAATGGTTGATAATTACGTTAAGGTCTCATATATTGTTCCTTTTATACGGTTATATATATATTTTTAGATTTATTTCGAGGTATGTTATTTGGAAGGATTAAAACTTAACTTTAGGCTTGAATTTGAACAATATGAGAATTGACATCAAAAATTGGAAACTTAATTATAAATTGAGTGGATTTTTTTTTTTGGGTCTAGGCTAGACCAATAGTAATTTGAGTTTCGTTAGGTTCGAAATCTTATTGTGATTATTATGTGAATAGATTGCTTGAGTTGGAAGTCCAACCAAAAAGGAAAGATTCAAGTCTCAGAGTGATTGTTCGACTATTTGAGGCAAGTGGATTTCTAAACTCTTGTTAAGTGTATGAAATGTGTGTATTTCCTTGTGGTATATGTGTGAGAGTAATGGGACTTGGTGATGGGTTGACTTGTCCACATTGATTAGTTTTAATGATGAAAACAAAGGGTAATAAAAGGCAATGTGAATAATTGCTTGTGTGTGATGTGTTGATAATGGAGAATGGTTTGAAAGGCTTGTTGAATTATTGTTGATGTTGTTGTGAATTGTGCAATTTTATGAAAATGGTCATATCCTCTTTATTTGTGTGAACATGTCATCTGCATTATTTTAAGACATGGTTGTGACAAGTGTTATGTGCATTGAGAAAGAATGAGATCTTAAAGAGAATGTACCATTTCGAGGGACGTATCGCGCGCCGCGATGGATACTATATTTCGAGGGACGTATCGCGCGCCGCGATGGTTACTATTATCGAGGGTCGTGTCGTGCGCCGCGACAGATGCATGGACAGATATGTCCCCCATGGGTCCCGGACTGAGAGACAGCGGGTGTGTATCACTAGGTCAGACATGCATCATTATACTTGACATTGCATTCCATTGCGTTGCACATACTTATCATTGGTGAACTTGATATTGTGTTTTGCTGATTTTGTGAATGCCTTTCTGTGAAATTGGTGATTGATGAATACTGAGCTTGTTGTTGAGGATATGCAAATTGTTAAAGTATCTTTGTGGAGGATATGTAATTTGTCTAAGTGTTGTTGTTGAGTTACGTGCTATGTAAACTGTGAGCTGTTAGGTTGGACTGATCTTTATGCAGGCTGTAGTTGTGGAGGTTCGGTTGGGGGTGGTAGGAGTACTCGTATTTCATCCCCTTAGCTTGTGTTTAGAGATTTACTTACTGAGTACCGTGTGGTTTGGTACTCACCCCTTGCTTCTACAATTTTTTTTGTAGATTACGAGCCTGGATTTTTGTGCTACTTGTCATTCTCTTCTTTTCCGAGGCTTCTTGGAGATTTGTGAGGTAGTTGTTTGTCATCTCAGCAGACCTTCTTACTCCTATTTATGATCTTGTTCTTATCTAGAAACAAGGTCATTTGAGACTTGTAATTTCTTTTGAATCAATTGTAAATACTATAGAGGCTTGTACACGTGACAACCAAATCTTGGGGATATAACTTAAGTTGATAATAAATTTTCCGCATTTTATTGTAATAGTTGAGTTTTAGGCTAACTTGTCTTGGTGGGATAAGACGAGTGCCATCACGTCCATTTTTGGGTCGTGACAATTGTTAGTTTAACTTATAAGTAAAATTTTATTAATTTGTTGAATAACATTCTTTCACTAGGACCATCACTGAAAAATTGACATGATTTTATAAATAATAAATTGAGAAATTTTAGATAAAAGTAATAGAATCAGAATTATAAAATTTAATTTAAGAATTTGAAAATTTGACATATCCCACTTTAATATATTGTAAAGTAATGCTTGGAAACTTAGAAAATCCAAAACCTTTAATATATCTAGAGCGTTAATCCAAAACCTCTAATTAAAGGGTGCAGTTTTAACTTATGAAAGATTTGAACAAGTAAAATTCAAAAGACTAAAAAAAAAACAAATAATGAGCATTCTTGGAAATTAATGTAAGAAAATAAACTATTTTATTTTTATTTTTCTATTCGAAAAGAAAAAGTTAAAAGAGAATAAAATAATATAAATATAAATATTCTATCTTTTATGATAAAGTAATGAATTAATTTTAATAATATATTATGAAAAACTTACGTGAATATATTATATTAAAAAAATATTTATCATTTATAGTAATAATATTTTTTTTTTACTTGATCTTTTTTATTATATTTATAATACATATTAAAAAGAACAATTTATTATTCACATGTAATTCAAATTTTATGGATGAATAATACATTTATCACACATTTTACTATACTTATAATATGATATGTCATATAACACATTTTTAAAACAGTTATAATACATATATATTACATACATAATTTACTTTTAATACATATTACAGATTTAATAAGATATTTTTTATTAAAAAGAACATCCAAATAATTTTTCCATAAATTATCACATGATTTTTTCTTAATAAATTTTGGCCGCCTAAAAGTTGGCCATTTATCCGGCCCTACCTACTTGGCATTACTTACTGGACTTCTATGATTTGTGTTCTTTAATATATTGTTTTATAATTACGTCATATTAATTACTTATAATATTATTTTATAAATATTATATTTAAATAAATTATATCATTTGTTATTAATGATATTTTTATCTTTTGATTTGACTGTGTCGTATGACGTATTGTATAATAATACTCGCAATTAGGAGTGTATATGACCGAGTTAGTTCAGATTTTTAAAATATCAAATCAAATTGTTTGTGTTGGATTTTTGAATTTATAAACCAAATCAAAACAATAAAACTCGAGTTTTTCAAATTCAGGCTTTTCGGGTTTCTTCGGGTTTTTTCAGATTTTTTTGGATTTTCTGTTTTTTTGATAAAATATTCATATAAACATATAATTTACTTGTACTTCAAAATATTTCTTATCCTACCAAAATACAACTATCTAAGTTATTTCTCAAGAAAATAACAAAAAATATGATCTGATTAATGACACTAAAATATCCAATAAAAAATAATGGTAAAATCGCGTAAAATAAATATTGCAAATTAATAAGTCATAATAAAATTGATCATAATTTAAAGTGCTAAATCATGCTAAAATAAGTTTAGTAAGTAATAGTTATATGACTAAATATTAAAAGAAAGTAAAATTGGATCATGTATTTTAATTGTCTAAATCTATGTAAAATTAAAAAACATATATTCAATATTATTGTCATTCTTATTGTTAAATTGATTTTATTTTTGCAATAGTGTTAGTTTGATTTTTATTTAAACTTTATTATAATTATCAACATGTATCGACTATAATCTTTATTAGATCATTAAGAATTCTAACTTCCAAACATGAAATAAATAGATTAAAAGATAAAAACTATGAAAAAGTATAAGAGATATTTAAAAATTATATCAAAGTAAGTATTTTTACGTATAAAATAAACTTTTAAAATTAAATATATAATGTCGGGTTTGTTTGGTCTCGGGTTGGTTTTTTTAAGTTGAAACCAAACCAAACCAAATATAGTTGGGTTTTTTTTCCAACACCAAATCAAGTCAAACCAAACCATAGTCGAATTTTTTTTCCGATTTGACTCAATTTACGATTTGATTCGATTTTCGGTTCAATTTTGTACACCCCTACTGATAAGTTTACTAAAATATCCTTGACTATTTAAAAATATTGAATTATCAACAATTATATATACTATATAAATAACTTATTTATTTTAACTTATCATCAATTATATTTTGCAAATATATTAAATGTCTTAAATCATACAACTCCTAATGAAAACAACTAAAATTAACAGATCATGATTTTTAAAAAATACAAATAATCACAACTAGTTTTAAAATAAGTTGAATATACTTGGAAATCTGCTGTTCCACTTCACGAATTTAATTAGTAGTAACTAGAGAATATTATAAAGTATCAGAAAATGACCCTAAGGATAAATCAAACTTTATTAATTATTCAGTCGACTCATCAATTCAATAACGGAATCAAATATTAATTTAATTATTTTAATAAGTAAATATTTTCTTTACCAAGTGAACATCACAAATTAAAAAATTACCAGTATTTGAGTTTATATCACACTTTCATGTTCGGCCAAACAATTGAGGAACAATATGCCCATTTGACTACTTTCCTTTTTATACGTAATCTCAAAGATTTAGAAAATTTATGTACTTAACTATTACGTAGAGGTATAAAAATTAGTGCAAAAATAAAAATAAAATAAAAAATAGTGTAAATTAAAAAGATGACTAAATGTTACATTAAATTTTATTATATTAGAATTCTAATTTATTTTTTTATGTACAAATTCTTCAATGTATAATTCAAGAAAGATAGTATATCTATATTTTTAACATAGTCATGCTTTCTTTTCTGTTTATCTTTTTACGATTTTAGTTTTTTACACATATGAAAATATTTTGTCTATAGCAATAAGTCGACTTCTAACAAAATGCAATTCAATCGATATGACAATATTTTTGTCTATAGTAATGTCTTTTATTAAGGATATCATATATTTATTTACTTTTCTTTTTTTTCTGTTTGAACTTGTAATTTTTTTTATAAATTTGATGTTACACCTTCTAGACATTTTGTAATATTTTTCTTTATACGTATTTGTTTTATAGCCAATTTCTTTTTTGATTATTAAAACTTACATTTAGTAATTAATATATATTAATTCCTCTGATATAATAAAAGGTTTATTTTTCATGATGCATTAAAAATATCAAACCTTCAACATCTGACACAAAATTTTTCTGCTATATATTTTGTAAGAGTTACATTCTTAATTATGTCAAACTTATATATAAAAGGACTTTGCTTTAAACTTAGTGATAAATTTACGTACGCTCTACTATGATATATTTACTTATAAAAATTAACTTTTCTATGTCAATTAAAAAACAAACATGCAACCTCGTAACAAACATTTCAGTACGCAACCTAGCTGAGGCAAAAGTTCTTAGTCTTGACTCTTGGTGTCAAGGATGACATGAGATTCTAATCTAATTAATAGTGTAGGCTCGTGTCTCAATTTATAAGATATAAATATTTTATTTTAAGTCAATTAAAAAAATAATATATTTTTGTATATTTAATATTTCCTTCACTTCGATTTATATAACACTTTTCGAATTTTGAGATTCAAATAAATTTATCTTTGATAGTAAATTTATTATATATCTTTTAATTATTTAGAATTGTCAATTATTGTGACGTATATACTTTTTACGTACTTAACAAATATATAAATTTCATTTCAAAAGATTGAACATTTCATGCGCAAATTTTCGGTCAAAATTAAACTGTTTGATTCTCAAAAAATAAAAATTGTCACATAAATTGAAACAGAGGGAGTACTTTCTTTGTTTATTTTTATTTGTATAGAATTGACTTGGCCAGCCTATCATGGAGCAATAATTAGAATGACAATTTTATTGTATTTTCTTTTGACGGTAATGAATTCAATTGCTTGAGATCAATAACATTGAGAACCGACTATAATTCATAGTAAGGATAAATTAGAAACTAAGTAATATATTATCTCTTGATTTTTTAAAGTCGACATATTTTTTTCATACAATACTAGACAAGTAAAAATGGAGGAAGAGAGTAATAATTTAACTTTAAAACTTTTCATTTTACAATAATTCAAAATTTTCCTTCCATTCATAAATTTTGTATTAAGTCAATGAGTCAAATACCACTATATAAATTGAAACGAGTATAATTTTAAAGAAAAATTCAAACGTAAAAGTTGAGAATGAAACAAGACAACTAAGTTAAAACGAAGCTTGAGCCATTTTAAATATATGGTGAAAGTGAAATATGGAAATTGTACATTTCCCTTACGCAATTAACATGCTTGGCTATATATAAACTATATGTTTCATATCATGTTAGCATTGCAACTATTGGTGTTGGAGAGTAGAGTGGGCAAGAGATATGTCAATTTCAAAATAATAAGATGTGACACAAGCGTACAATATATTTAATTTGAAATTTATGAATTTAAAAACTTCTAACTTTATTAATTATTATTTTATATAAATATAAAATTTAAATCAAAATTACCACTGTTATTGAAGATATTATCTCGAAAGAGTACATAGTTGACCCAATGAATTTTACTTATTTATTTCTTCATGTCAAATGTCAATAAATATTTGGGATCATGAAAATGATGCAGAGAATGTTTGGGAAACTTGAATTAAGAAAGATGAAATAAAATACGAATATGCTAATGTTTGAATATGCTACATCGTGTGAGATTGATAATGTAGAATATATGTGCGTACTTATTTAATTTTATAATATTTATGTTCAATTTTTTTTTAAAAAAACATAAATTTTAATTGAAATTAAATTTAAAAATATATTAATTTGTTATATCTTGTTAAAAAGACAAACCCTCTTAAAAGGACCTTTCATTTAATTTTTTCCACTCTATTCCATCAAATTAGAGGACGAATAGTATTTTTACTTATTCTCATGTATTTTCTTATTATTTAATTTCTCTCCTTATTTATATATTATTACATATAAACCCCCCTAAAAAATATTTTTAACCCTTAAATTACAAGGGTGTTTAAATACTCTCTTAACATTTTTCAAGTGATTTAAATAATTTGGCAGGGAAAGTGAGTGTACTCTCCTTAAAGCGCGTGAAAAAAAATTTGAGTCTTTTTAAAGTCGTACACATGACCTTTTTTATTAGTTAATATATAATTAATATTTTAAATAGTTTTCTTGATATATTAACTCTCTAAAAATATGTAATTTGTTTTATTTAGAGGTATATAAAATTAGTAGGTCCTTCTTTTATTTTATTTTTAATTTTTTTCTTTTCATTTTATTCTCTTCCTCAATACACTTTTTTCTCCATTGAAACACCTCATCCTCCATCTTCCTCCCACTTTTAAAAAAAAAATTATTTTCATTTTACTAGTCCTTTATTAATCCGTAAAATTAAATACCAAAGTCATTATATCGACGTTGATTTCGCTCTATATTATTGGTGTCGATTTCGTAAATGTAAACTTTCTTGAATTTTGATTTCTAGATCTAGTCAAATATTTCTCATAGAATTATAATTTTTTATCAACTTTCTTATGCAATCTTCATTTCTTATTGAGTTGTAAAAAAAAAAAAAACTTGACAATCAAAAAAAATTATTCTCCAAGAGGGTAAATTCGTGGTATGGGTTCGAAGAAGATAATGTGAATATTATAGTGAATTTTTTCATTCTAGTTACTTTAAAAAATTGTTGAATAGTGAAGAAGAAAAGTAAGTATTGAAGGTTGAAATGATGAACAAGGAAGAAGAAAGAGAGGGGGTGCGAGGTGTGTGTGTGTGTGGGGGGGGGTATGCATTTATTAAATTAATATTAAAAAGTGTTTAATAAAAAATAGTCAATAAGTACAAAAGAACTAAAAATTAATGACACGGTTATGATCTGACGCTTACGTGACTATGATGTAGCGGGTAAGAGCGGTGTTATAGTCTCATGCTGAAAAAAAATCACTTCAAAAATGATAAAGGAAATATTTAAATGCTCGTATAATTTAAGTATTAAAGTAAATTTCGCTGCCAAATTTAGAGAGATTTTTATGTATTTTCCCTAAATTTTATAAAAGATCACTATACTAACACCTTTTGAAGCTCAGCTATGAAGTTTAATGAACTTGACTAACAAACTCATTGATCTTATTTTTATATTATTAAAATAATTCAATTTATATAGAATAATTACGTAGAAAACATGAAAAAAATTAAATGAATTTATTGACATAAATATAATGTAAATAATTTATTAGTTAACGTTATTAAATCTGGTCAAAGTTTCTTTTTCTATTGAATTATTTTGTGGCGAAAACGATTGAAGTTAGAATGAACTTATTGACATAAATTAAGTAATTTATTAGTTAATTTTATTAAATTATGCAATATCTAAGAATTTTATTAATTGTTATTTCTTCCTTTCTAGTCAAAGTCACTTTTTCTATAGAATTATCTTATAGGAAACACGACTGAAGTTAAATCAATTTATTGACATAAAATTAAATAAGTAATTTATTAGTTAATTTTATTAAATTATGTAAGATTTGAGAAATTTATTCATTATTATTCTTCCTTCCAGGTCAGCTCCCAATTTGTACAACCGTTGTTATATTTTGACAAATCTAGCTAGTAGTACGTTCAATTAATATTTATTTTCTTATCTTTTGATAAATAATTATGTTTTAACAAATTTTGTATCCACTTGTTCATTGACTTGTTGCCCCCTTTTCTTAATTAATAGGTTCTTTTAGCCAACTCCATAAATATATAGTCTAGATTGGTCAAAAAGGGTCAGTCCAGCTTCATTCGGTTCAAGTGTCGCGGGTCAAGAATTTAATGGCCTAAGACAGGCTGATCCTTTATCTGAAAGAGTCTGAAAATGTTCAAACAGATCCAACCTTAGAAAGGTCGCGGTCTCGCAGGTGATCCTTCATCTAGAAGGATCTGAAAATACTCAACCCAACCTAACTTTAGAAAGGGTGCGGGATGATCCTTCATCTAAAAGGGCTTGAAAATGCTCAACCCGACCCAATCTTAGAAAGACCGCGGGCTAGTTTTTTTTTTTTTTCAAACTTAAAATTTTATGACATCAAGAAAATAAGAAGTTTTTCAAATTTAATATGGTAAATAATGGTATTGTTTCAATAACACTAGAATATAATCTAGTGTGATTAGCATATATCTAAGATACTAGATACGCAAGATACATGCTACAGATATATTAAAACATAGATTGAAATTATGAATTAACGCAAATTACTTAATAAAATTATTAAAACATAGATTGAAATTATAATTAACGCAAATTACTTAATAAAATATGCTAACTGTTATCATAAGCTTTCTCCAAATTAAGAAAGCTAGTTATTTTAGTTTTATTTATTTACAATATCTTGTATATAAGAATTTCTCATTTAGTTTGTTTATTTATTCTTCCGCTAAAATTATTTTAAATTTACTTATTTTAATAAAGTTTCACTTGTATTGGATTTTCTCAAGAAGTTAAAGTATTTTTTTTTAAGAAAAGAGGGTTGCATCATTATAATTAAGATTTTGAAAAATAAACTATTTGTCTAAATATGTTAAAATTCTAGTCATTTTCAAGCAATTTATCTTCTTTTCTTATTTAAAAGTTGCAAGAGATACATATTTTTTTTGAAAATACTTGATCTCTTTTTTAATTAAAAGTGTGAATAAATTAAAGAAAATTATATAATTAGAAATACTTCACTATTATATATACTATTATGACCTATACTTTTAAAATATTGTGTATCTTACCACTAATTAAGAGTTTCTTACGTATCTACACTTAGATACATGCATTTTTGCGACAAGATATGCAAAACGAGGGAGAGAGGCGAACAAGATTGGGGAGGGAGGCGAATGAAATCTGGCGAATTGAAGGAGATCCGTATGTATCTCAAATACATGTGAATAACACTAGATTACACAAAAGATATGTATATGTATGTATCTGGAGTGATTCACATGTATCTGGGATATCAAACATGAGAGAGTGGCGAGCAAAGATTTGTTGTGTATTCCAGATAGATGCAAATCCCTCAAATCTATTTAGTATCCAAAACAAACAACAACTAAATTTCATCTCATATATAAGAAATACATGTATCCAGACGTATCTTAAGGGCACCAAAATCTTATAAAATATGTAATATTACAAACTAAAATGTATCTAAATAATTAACTCCTAGTGAAATTTAGATAAATTCCCTGAATATTAAAATCTGAATACTAAGTTAAAAATAATATAGAGGAGGTGGAATGAACACGTTTTTTACTTTGCTATCATCCAAATCACACACTCTACATTATTAGGGATCTGACAAGCTTCATTTCTAGACTTGTCCAAATAAATCTAATCACTAAGTTTATTACTAATTAATAGATCTTCTTACTTAATAAGCAATGGTGTAAATGCAAAAAATAGTACTTCGTTGACAAATAATGGAGTGACTTATAAAATAAGAGTCCGGAGCCTAAAGGGTAAAAAATATTAACAAATATTCCAAAACGGTATATGAAATTTCTTTTTAATCAAAACGGCAAAATCGCTCACGGAGTAGCGATTTTGTCAGCCGAAAAAAGTAAAATCGCTGCTATAGCAGCGATTTGTTAAATTTGAAAAAAAAAATATTTTAAACAAAATTTTTTTTTTTATAATTTTTTTTAATATGTCGCTGCTGAGGCAGCAACTTGTTTAAATTTTTTTATTATTATTACTTTTTGCTTTTTTTTTTTTTAAAAAAAAGTTTAAATTTGATTTTTTGATAAAAAAATAAATAGGAGCGATTTTCAAAATAAAAACTTGTTTTATAATTTTTTTGAATATGTCGCTGCTGAGGCAGCGACTTGTTTAATTTTTTTTTTTTTGCTTCTTTTTTTTTTTAAAAAAAGTTTAAAACAATTTTTTTTCTTTTTTAAATAAAATCGCTGCCTTTAATTAATTAATTTTTTTTAAAAAAAATCAAATCGCTGCCAAGGCAACGATTTTAAATTAATTTTTTCTTCCGATTTAATTTTAAAAATAAATAAAAAATTTAATTAAAAATCGCTGCCTTGGCAAAGATTTGATTTAAAAAAATAATTATTTTTTTATTTAAACTTTTTGTTTAAAAAAAAAGAAGCAAAAATTAAAAAAAGTAAAAAGAATTAAACATGTCGCTGCCTCAGCAGCGACATATGAAATTTTTTTATAAAAAAGAGTTTTTATTCTTTAATTTTTTTAAAAAAAATCAAATTTAAACTTTTTCTTTTAAAAAAAGAAGCAAAAAATAATTAAAAAAAATTAAACAAAGTCGCTGCCTCAGCAGCGACATATGAATTTTTTTTTATAAAAAAAGGTTTTTATTTTGAAAAATCGCTCCTTCGGGAGCGATTTTGTTTTAAAAAAATTAAAAAATATATAAAATCAAATTTAACAAATCGCTGCTATAGTAGCGATTTTACTTTTTCCGGCTGACAAAATCGCTACTCCGTGAGCGATTTTGCCGTTTTGGTTAAAAAGAAATTTCATATACCGTTTTGGAATATTTGTTAACATTTTTTACCCTTTATGCTCCGGACTCTATAAAATAAACTCCTTTTATTATTATTTTTTTGAGCAGTGCATGCATATACCGTATACGTATAACTTTGAGACTAGCCTATTATTCACTAAACATGATAAAATATCATGTGAATAACGTGTTATGAAATAATAATAAAATATTAAGACAACAAGAGATATAGTCAAAGAAATAGGAAGAGAGGTACATTTTATTTCTCTTCAAATTAATAACTGAACTAACTTTCTATTTATAGTCAAAAGAAGCATGAGTGCACGTGAACTCATGTCCGTCCACGATAAATAATAAGCCACTAAATTATACACGTCAAAGAAGCATGAGGTGCATGTGAACTCATGCCCGTCCACAATAGATACATCACTGAACTATACACAAATTTGACCACATATCACCCAACCAAAGGATGCTTCGCTCTCTTAGTTCTACTAATTTCTGGACAAGTGGATCTCATATAATTTTTTTTTATAAATTCATTAGAATGATAAAAATTATAAGAGAAAATATGTGTAATGATTAATAAAATATAACAAACATAAATATATCTTAAACTAATTAACTAGTCCGCATTTCGCGCGGTCAAACATAATATTTTATAAACTTAATTGATAAATAAAGGACAAAAAAATTATAATACCAAAATTTAGGGGTGTCAAATGGGGCGGATTGGGTTGAAATTAAAAATATTTAAATGGGTTGAATAGAAATCGGGTTGAATAGGCCTGCCCAAGTTTGCTTTGGGCTCAAATGAGCTAAAAAATGGGTTGGGTCTTGACCCGCCCAAGTTGACCCAATTAATCTCAATAATTTAACATATTGATATTTAATTTTTATAATCACAATTTGAATTTCCGCTCAAGAATTTTTTGTTAAAAAAGTAACAAATTGATAGATAAATCCTAAAAGATGTTAAATAGATAAGAATTCATACCTTCAATATATGAACATATCTAAATAAAAAAATTTAAAACGGGTTGAAATTGGAGATTGAATTGGGCTCAATTGAGAATTCTCTTCAAATGAGTTAAACTTGAATGGGTTGAGATTGAACCCAATTCAAATTATCTTGAGCACAACCCTTAAAATTCTGGACGGATTGAACGGGTTACCTATGTTTGGGTTCATTTTTGACACTTCTACCAAAACGAAAAGATGATGATAACACATATTGTAATAACTCCCAATAGAATATAAAGTGGATAAAGAAAAATATAATGAGACGATAAAACATGACCAAACATTCACGAAACTTTAGATAGTTTTTTATGCAACGTCTATACATTATCTTCTTTGGATTCTAACTAGTGAGATTTTACCAAATATGTTATTAACTAGTGAGATTTTACCAAATATGTTATTAGTGTTGTTTTTTCAATGTGTACTACTTAATAATTTTTCAACTTTTTCAAACCCTCCGTGTCCATACATGAATTAGCCTATGTGTCTTCACATCTCAAAGTCAAATTTCTAATGAATATTTCAATCGTCTCAACGGTCCATATTAAATCAATACAAATAAACCCTTTTTCCCGCCTATGCATAATAATTTAATTATTTATTTATTGCTTTTATATATAACTTCACAATTTCATAATTACAGAATAACGGTAATTATATGGACCGTTGATACGTCGCAAGTGTCAATTATAGCAAACTATAGCTATAATGAATAATTAAATAGTATAAGTTTGCTTAGCCACGTAATTTCTTCATCTTCTTTTTCTTCTTCTTCTTCTTCGTTTTCTTGACCCAGAATAGGCGTTGGAGGACAAGCAATGGAGGCAAATTCATGAGGGTTGGAGAATAATCAGGCCGAAAAATTGAATGTTAGCGACAAAGAAACGACGGGCACTTTCTAATATCTCGAATCATACAACTGTATCGCTCGTAACTCGATTTCTCATTCTTCCAAACTTGTGAGTGTTTTTTGTTTTTGGTCTATGTATATTACTGTAGGAAAATAATTGGAGTACTGGGTTTTATCTTTTTTTTTTTTTTTTTTAATTACTGGTTCATGATATACTTTTTCGTACGTTGGTTATGGGGTTTCTTGTATAAATTTGTGTATGCAAGGGTAATGTAGGTGGGTGTTGTGATTTCGTTTTTGGGCTTTTTCTTCTTGGATTAAATAATTAAAATGATTAATGTTATATGGGGTTCCATGGAAAAATGATTGAGTGTTTTTTATATGAGGGGATTTGCGAGATTTCTTTTCTTTTAGGTCGAAATTGTGACATTTGGAAGTTGAATTTTTTCCTCTGTTAGATTGTTCCTTTTGTTTATAACTTGAGTTATAATGACCTTAAAATTTATTACATTTTTCACTTGAGTATGATGCATAGAACTGCCTTTTAAGGTCTTAGACAAAAAATTAAAGAGTTTGATTGTGTTTGTTGGTTTTTATCTTGGTCTATCCTGATGTTTTTGTTGAATTAAATTCGAACATAGTACGAAGTGACTTTCATTATAAAACTTAAGGACAGAAGGAATCAGAAAGATTAGCTTGTACATTTAAATCAAGCTAAACTTTCGCAACATCTCGTCCAAAAAAGCAGTGAACGAGAGCACAACTTTCTAGCTCTCATGCTTCAAGTGTCTGATAGTTGCACACACTCGAGCTTCTCTCAAATTTTCCAGTCGTTCCTTCTTTTATCTTCAAAATGTATTCCTAAACAATAATCTCTTAAGAAATATGACTACACAGCAAAAGGATCTGTAGCCTGCTATAATTTTCACCGTGAGCGCGTTGGATTATCAAGAATATAGTTTTGGGTAAACATCACGAATATCATATTTGAGCACTAAAATAGTAGTTGTGATTTTTGTGTATTCCCACTGTCAAGTTTTCATGTTAGTATTGCTTGGTTGGTATAGTGATAAATTAAATTCACACATTTAGGGAGAATTGAATGTGGAGAATTAAAATATAATTGAGTTTTTTTATTCACTCACTATCTATGTAATTCAAACATTACTAGCCGTAAAATTTGTATTGAATTTCAACTCACGTAATTAAAATATAATTATATAATATTTAATTAAATGTTCTATTATATTTTGATTTATTGCAATGATGAACTTGAATTTCAATCTTCAAGTAATTAAAATATGATTGTATAATATCAAATTAAATGGTTTATGATATTTTGATTTATTGCAATGATAAACTTGTAATTCGACGTTAATGATAAAAGCTCATACAATATGATATAATTAAAATATAGAATAACTAATTCGGTCTTTAAAAAATGGGTAAAAATGTCTAGCAACTTTCTAGGGACATTTTCGTATTTCAATTTTGAATTTAATACTTTACACTTTGAACATTTACTATAATATGATATGCTTTTTATTTAATAGTCAACTAATTAGATGTTTTATAACTTTTTATTGAATGGAGGGACAAAATGATAATCTAACTTTGAAAGTTAGAAACTTCCCTCTTTAAATATATCATATGATATGATGATTACAACAAAATACATGGCAGATAAATCCTAAAATTACATAGACAAATGGGAAAATCAACAGCAATTTGTGCTATATACTGTTTCAAAAGAGAAATGAGAGTGTCAACATAATTTATGAACATTACCTTCAGCCCTTGACAGAAAACTACCATGGCTAGAAGATGTGGCACATACAATGTAGTCCTGGTCAAGTACCTTGTAAATCCGATAGCTCGAAGGGCATAAAAGCTTCACAGCAGGGTTTCTTTGTCTCATTCTTCATGACATGCATTTTATGCCAAATAGCTGCTTGACCAAATGGATCTCCACAGAGATTTCCAGCTCCATGGGACTCGACGCGCCTTGTGGTTGTTGATTTTACCAAACCTATAAAAATGAAAGGAAGTAGGACATCTGCATTTTGTTTTGCAGCTTATGATATCAATGGTGCTTTGGTGAATTTTAAGTCTGAAAAAATTACAGTGATTTGATCTGAATCTCACATCAGAACAATGTATTTATAATAGCCTAGGAACGCAAACTAAAAGATAGGTGCAGCTAAATCTTCTTCTACCTTGTTATCCTTGCATCTCTTTAACAGGAGGAACTGCCCTCGCAGGTGCAAAATCTGCAGATACCCCGAAGAATATTCAGAAATATATTACACCATTCCATTACACATTGAACTTAGTCAATTGATCAAAGATGCATAGCATAAGACATGAAACTCATTAAACGGCTGAATAACATGCAGAAGAGAGAATTTTGCGCCTTAGGTTTCAGTACTATGTATGAGATTATTAGTCGCATGTTCCTTCAGTTTGACTAGAAATGAATTATCAGTTAAGCGCCTAGCAACACGATAACCTGCTTCAAGGGGAAAGCTTACTTTCATAACATACACAGTGCAGTGAAATAGATATTTATCTTATAAAGTACCTATGGATTAAAAAAGGAGGTAGAAAGCTCTATTATAGGAATGAAGGTCTTTCCAAGTGCTCAGGTGAAATTTCCAATAAAAATGACAACAAAATCAAAAAGTCTCAAACCTAAGCTAGTTGGGGTCGTTGTACAAATCCTCTCCATTTGGATTCTTTCATTTCAATACTCTATTGTTAAGATTAATCATAAACCTACTGCAAGCTTCTTTTCTGGGCTTCCCAAGACAAAATAACAAATAGGGATCTTAAAACAGAAATGCAAATGAGATGGAGATAATGTAACAGTGGTACCTCTTCTTGCAACAAAGGAGGCAGGTTTTCTGCTGAGACAAGGTTCTCTATCTCCTGCAAAACTTTCATATCTTTTATGTGAGACCATGTTTGTGGAGGTAATG
Organism: Solanum sitiens; assembly: GCA_016801875.1. Taxonomy (NCBI): domain Eukaryota; kingdom Viridiplantae; phylum Streptophyta; class Magnoliopsida; order Solanales; family Solanaceae; genus Solanum; species Solanum sitiens. Next base: position 251,687 of record JABWTJ010000308.1, on the reverse strand, counting down.
CCAGCAACAGTGCTGTCAGCACATCGTTGCTTCCGGGGTGCATTGGTGAGCAACCATTTTGCCCCGAAGAACAGCAGCTAGTCTTTGCTTGAGATGTAGGGACCAGAACATCAACCCCCTGCTCCCCATTCCCATCTACAACTGTCCCAGACACCACTGTAGCAGGATTGTCCCCCGTAGCTCTGTAGCCTCTGACACATGTTTGGCGACAGCAAAACCTATCCAACAAACCAGACCTTCCTGCAAAAATGTCTGCTCCTTGGCAACAAATGCTCGCAGCAACATTGGTCAAACTGCTTTCCGTTTCTGCTTTTAACTGACAGACAGAATCTTCTGAAAGTAAAAGGCTTGTGACGTGCTTATAAAGAGGAGTGTCCTGCACTTGTTTCAATACCTCTTCCTGCAGAGTAAGGTAAGAGTGCTTACTGAACTCATAAATAATGACCTATCCTGCAACCGTTATTCGATTAAACTGGGGATGGGAATACGCAAAAGAATATGACCATTACTAAAATATCCAGATACCTAACCTTGATAGCTAGCCTTCCTTTCTCCTCTTCACTTAGCTTTTGACCATTCTCCTCTTGCCTTCGAACTTCAGCTACCCACTTTATGAATTCAGCAAAATTGGGAGGTAGATTTGAAAGAAGAGTAGAGAGAACATCTTTTATGTCCTTCACATTTTCAGAACTTAAGAGGACGGGAAGATCATCCATCAAATGCTTTGAGATAGAGACCCAACTCTCATGTTTACAACTCTGTAACAGCACACTATTCAGAATGCATGAATAGTCACAGAAAGGAGAAAATCCAAGAGTATTTCGACAAAGTACATTCTTCCCTCTTTATAATAGAATATATCACATAACAAAGTACATATTAATTAGTTCTAAAGGACACTATTGTCAAAATCCATAAATATTGCAATGACGTCATGGTTCTGAAGCAAAAGTTCAAGCTAATCTCCTGTCACTAAGACCAATTCCCAAGTATTTGACAAAGATGTCATCATTATGTTCTAGCATGTAATAAAATAGGTTAAAGAAGTTGTTTACAACAATCTGACCAAGCTGATGTACTGAAAAGGATCAACTAGCAAATGTACTAGCAGGCAGTAATAGGAGCTTGACTACATCCTTATCTTACCAAATTTTCATTACATTTAGGCACTAATGAAAACATTATTCAGCTAAACAGGAGGAAAATAAGAAAGCTTATGAGAGATTCAGATTTCGAATTGTATAGAAGTTGCTTGTTATAGTTTATCTAAAGGAGTTTACTTATAAAAGCAAGTGGTACAATACGAGCTACTTAAGCCTTACCAGGGTATATAGCAGTGCAGGAGCTCTATGAAGCTTAGAGACGAGCATAAACCTGAAAATTATGTGTTCGCAAGTAAGTCACTGAAATCCATGCTGCAAGTATGGGATGGAGTAAGAAGGACCGCTAAATTTGAACAGAAGAGGAATAGGAAAAGAAAAAACAGTTATATTTGAAGAAGACCAAAAGCAGTGCTGAAACAGTTGAGCAATCAATTTCTTTGATTTTCCAATTTTCATCTTTACTATAAGAGGGAAGACCAAAACACATAGTAAAACATCTTCCTCTGCTTATATTCCTAAGAAAATGCTTAGAAATTATCAGTTGACAGCTAAAAGCATGAATGAGACGCTATTCAAGGTAAGGCGGATGCCAACAGCTAATAATGAAAATCAAGATATATCACAGTGTAGCTATGTGGAACTATATACCCCCTATGTAATCCTGTAGCTTCATCAATTGTGTTCATGGCTTCCCAAAGGAGAGGGACGGGAACCCAGTGAGGGGGATACTTAAACCTTGCAACATCTAGAATCAGTGCCATATCCTTTTCCGCGTGATAACCACCAATAGGTGAAAAATGGCCTGAACCTGTCTGCCATAAGATTCAGAAGAGATGTTCCAATCTTCAGGATAAGTCAAGAAGGGGTACTATAAACCTTCATAATAAGAAATTAGCAACATTACTAATAATATTCCTGAGGGACCAAACTCCCAATACAGCAATATACTTCTTCACAAAGATAAGCAGGAGCATAGAGAAGCTATGTTTATATTTGCCTGTTTAAAAAGTCCTCGATGATAAGATGAGATCAGATGACAATCATCACTAGTTGTGCAGGCCATGACATGTTTACGGAAGTCATCAATGGTGCTAAGATTAGAGCGAAAAGCTTCCACCTTCGCTCCTGCACAGTGAGCCAAACATACCACTTTCCCAAAGGAGATCCCTTTAGCTTTAACCTTCTCCAATGGCTCACAGCAGTCCAACATGGATTCATCGAACCATCTCCAAGGCCCTGACAGTTTTTGAAGCTGATAAGATAAAAGGGTGACATTGTACCACACTAAAAACGAGCTCAATGACGTAAGCAGAATAGGACAAGGATATGAACAACCAAGTTTGAAAGAATAAAACGTGCAGCATCAAATAGTCTCAGGTGATGAAAGCTAAGAACGTAAAAGCTGCCCTCAATTCATTAAATTCCTTTTTTCCAACCTTTGACCCTTGAATATCAGTAGACAATAGTAACAAAGCTATAACCCTGATATATAAAAGTGGCTAGGTTTCATGTTGGGTGCTAGGTGATCTGAAAGTGATGTCAATGCATCACAACAAATCATATCAACTTACAACGCTCAGAGACAAGGAACCAACAACTCTGTGCTTATAGTTTATAACTAACATGAGCAGGGGATAGGCAAAAATTATTCGAAAATACAAACATAAAGACCTTTTCATCAAAGCAATAAACATTAAACTTAAAAGGAGCCCAAGACCTTATTAACAATTCAGGAGATAAGGCCATGAAAAAGTGAAGATTACAATCACGAGGTAGGATAGGAACACAAGTTCAGTAGATGATGGGTTATAGGAGAGTTACCTTTCCATTTTCTTCCTGGATCAATAGAAAGGGCATTCAAGACCATGGAAAGGCTAGCCAGACCACAATATGCTGGCTCAGATTGTGTCTGAAAATAAGAGATCAACTTGAAAAATCCTTCCATTGTTCCATTCTGGATGGCCTCCAAAAAAAGTTGCTGCAGTTCCAAAAACAAGCAGAATCAGTACAAAAAAAGGAAATAGCAGTAACTGAATAAAGTAGAATATTGTCAGGCATTTTAGTATCTGGAAGTAAATGTCATCAACTCTGGACGACGAACAGTGAATTGGTGTTGTTATGATAACAAATGGGCCATTGGATAAATTGCATAAGAGCCTCAGGCAAAAGTAGCTCAACACCATTTAGGTGGCTATGTTTGGGATCCAGGGTAATAAATAGTGCTCTGCGGGAGCAATTTGAGTATGCGAATATTGTTTGTGTCTGTATCTCCTCATCCCCGTTCTTTGTTCTTCTCACCCCCTTTCTTAAGGCCCGTTTGGACAGTATCTCCTCATCCCGTTCTTTGTTCTTCTCACCCCCTTTCTTAAGGCCCGTTTGGACATGCGATATGAAATAAGATTGATATGAAGTTGAACTTTTGTTTGGACATGCAATTTGGATTTCTTAAGTAGTATATTATTTCATAAACATCAAAATTTCTTCAATTCTTATACAATCTTACTATATGAGCAAACCATAGTTCAAAAAATAAAAAAGATATGAGAGTATGCTAATGCACCACATTGATAAATCACATATCTCCATGTTTATTTTATAAATAAATGTTTGTAATTAATTACAAACTTTCAAATACACAATTTTACAAAGATCCACTAGTCAACAAAAGTAGTAACTAGTTATACTTTAATACAATCCTTTCACATGGTACGAACAATCACGCGGAGCATAACTCTTTTCCATTTTTTGTCAAAATTTAAATTGATGCTCTTTTTTACAAAATATAAACTTTTAGAAAAAACTGAAAACATTATTTTGAACCCTAAATCATGTTTCTTTGGAAAATTTACGAATTAAAATCATTTCCAAACATCAATGTCAAAAATTTAAAATCACGACTTCGTATCGCAATGCTTCTCTGTTATCTTTTACTTTAGTTGATGTGAAGTTTTTCATTGTAATAAACCGTTTTGAGGTTTCAATCAATGGAATTGTTTCCCAATTATTGAGCATTTATAAGCTTTCACTTCAATAGTGCCAAAGTTTACAGATTTAAAAGTCAACCTACCACACCAAGTAGCAAATCAGTACTAGCTAGTCAATGGATTATTCAAAATAGAACGGAACATCATAAACCCTAATCTTCAAAAACAAAAAAAAAATGAGAAAACTTGCCTTTCCTTCATTAGAAGCAAAATCAATAGCCGGAGGGGATGGAAGAACCCGGCGATACAAACCCGCCATCGCCATTTTTTCTCCGATCAGATTTTCCCCAATAAATAGTAAGTACACTACAATCTCTATCAAAAGGGGGAACGCCACTTGCCAATTTCCTATATTTGTTTTCTTTTCCAAAGGATCTTGTTGGGAATCTCAATGATTTTCTCCACTTTCACCGTTTTTCTTCTTCTTTATCACTTTAACATATGCTCCCACTTCCACCTAATTTTAAGATTTTTTTAAAAAAATAAATTAAAAAAATACATGTAATTTTTTAAAATTTGGTTGTATTAATTATATGTCATAAAGCAAATTAAAATATTAAATAAGTAACTCTGACTTAAGACACGTGACTTGGAGTAAATTAAGCAACACTTTACGTTGTATCGTAACTATATATTTATTTATAAAAATATATTGCGTATTAGAGTATTTATTCGAGATTGATGCACTTTTAATATTATTTTTTTTATATTTGTGGAGTTAAGAGTGAAGTTGTTCTTAACTACACCACAATGCATGTTGATATTCTTCTTAAGTAGTTGATGTTATTACGATTGAAAACCCTGAATAATTTTTTCAAAGTGATTTGAAAATATCAGAAAAAAAGTTTTTATTATGTGTTTAAGTACTCAATCAAAATACATAATAGTTCAAATAGTAAAATACATTACTAAATTTTGTTAACAGATAGTTTATCTAAAGAAGAAGTTCTATTATTATTATTATTATTATTATTATTATTATTATTATTATTTCTTATTTGATGTCTGATTTTGACATTGAAGTACTAACTAAATTCTAAATTATGGATTGAAAAATTCATTTAGGGGCGATGATTCAAAATAAAATAAAATGGTACGTCATATAGATAAAATGAGAATATATGGCATGAACTAAATAAGCGAGGAATAAAGAAGAACCACTTTGTTGTGGAAAAAGAGGAAAGATAAGTATTCTATGATTATGATATAAAAAGAAAAAAAAAAGTATTCTATGTTCACGATTCTCTGTACTAATAATAAATTTAAAAAAAAAAGAAAGCATTTATCACATTCTTGTTTTTATTTTTCCATTAAATATTCAAAACTTACGTTGAGGTTCCAATTAAATTCAGAGTTCATTCAGATCAGGTTCTGCATGATCCATTTGAAAATATGGGCTTCGATTCAATTCAAATCGTGCTTTGCAGGACCCATTCAGGGGTGACACTCTCAATAAAAAATTTTGCATATCGAGGACTTAAACCCGAGATCCCTAATTAAGAGTGAAACATTATCACCAGTGCACCACAATCCATGTATGTTGATAACGTTTATCACATTAAATATAAAGTTATTCCTAATTGATGAAATTTATGTCGAATTTATTACAAATCTTATCAATTTTAAATTGTTTGTTTAATATAGGGCCACAAGTTAGCAATTTTAAATTGTTTGTTTTAATGATGTACTTCAATTATAGTGTACTTCTATTCTTATATTCTTATACATTTAGAGATAATTACTCTTATTCTAGAAGTTTCACCAAATATTAAAATTTAAAAAAATTCGTTGTTCTTGATTATATTTCTTAATTGTTCAGTACATTATAAATAACGCATAATAAAAGACATGTATTTGAGGAGAATTTTTTATAATTTTTTTAAATAGTAAAAAATATTAAAAATTATTAGTATATCGTGAGTTATGTATTTATGTAATTTTATGAAACAGTTATTTAATAATCCATTAAAAATAATATATGTGTAAAAGTTCATACAACATCATTTACAATCCAACTCGTAATATATCATTTTTTTTCAAGAAAAATCTTGTACCAAAAAAATGAGAACTTAGTTATGTACCAATATTAAAAATAATAGGAACACATGCAAAAACAATTTTATCTATAAGCTACGTGTCCATATCTCAACTCTCAAATATTATTTTTCAATATGCTCGCTATACCTTTTACATCTAAGAAGATATAACATTATTTTTCCAAACAAATTGAATCGGAGATTCATAGGCAAAGTATCATTATTATTTATAGTAATCAAATGAACTCTTGCCTAATTGCCTTCTTCATTTAAACATGTATCCCTTGCTTTTTTAACAAACAAATAAATTTCATTTTGGACACTGTTGATGAAGATTCATATAAATTACTATATGAAATATCAACAAGGATTATATTAAAGAAATTTATTATATTCAGATAAAATCTTCACCATAATATCTAGAGTATAACAAGTAATAAACTTTCAAATATGCCACATTATCTTCCCAAACATAAATATTCGCACCATTTGTAACTCTCCATCAAGGGCGGACCTATATAGAGTCTTTCAGGTGTTCAAACACCCATTATATATATATATATATACACACACTATTGTCATACAAGTTGTTATTAGGCTGACAAGAGCTATTGGACCGAGACTAGGTTAATTTGAGATCCCAATTGAGTAGTGGACATAAAACGGTTTCAACAAAAAAGGATAGTGATAACTGTTTTAGGGATTATGCAAAAATTGTTGAGAAAAATTATTCTCATTCCCTTTTTATCCCTTTTTATGAGTTTTACTCCTCATCCCCTTTCATGATGATCATGCATGATGAAGCTTAATACTTTGGGTTTTTGTTTCAAAGTTTAACTAAATGATTTTTTTAACCACCAAAAGTTGTGGCGGGATAGATAGAATCTTTAATTACATTCTTATTAGAAGTTCACGATATTAAATATTTGAAAATAGAAAAATTATCTAGTATGGAACACTTCTCCATTCAATGGGTATTATGTGCTGGGAATTTAAAAACCCCAAAGCAAATACCAGATATAAAATTATAAAAATATTGACTCTATGTGGCCATTGCATCTAATAAATCCTAATTATAGCCTTGAAAAATCAAACCTGAAGCAATTTTGGGATATACATGTTTTTCTTTGTGGAAAATTTAATATCCATGCACCTTTTGTTTTATACTAAAAGGTTGCTAATTTGTAAAACCTGTATAAATATAATATCCATTCTTTTGTAGGAGCTAGCCTTTCCATTTAATTTGTACAAATAGCACAAACAACTTTTACTATTTTTATTTTCTTTTACTATATTTATTTATGTAGAATATTGATTGGAGATAAATTTAAGTTGAGTAACAATATATATGATCAGTGAGCATTCATATATGGTCATACATATACTTGAATTTGGTACTAAAACGTAGTTATTCAATCTTGCTAGATTTTCTAGACGTATTTCAATTTATAGAGTCTGAGTAATACAATTATACAACTATTTTAATCAACTTGGCTATGTTTTTATTATGACTATGTTATACATATATATATATGCCTTGAATAAGTACCCTTTGAATTGTGCAACTTCCAAGTAATTTTTATTTTTTTGACTTTCTTTACTGTAGTAGCAATATTGTTACTTTCATGGTGATGCAGGAAGAAAATTAACACTTTGATTAGTTCAAAAGTTTATCTAGACTAAGTACTCATTCCTTCTTTTTTCTTTCAATGTTTATCTAGTTGATTATTTAACCACCGCATATTGTGATGGGATGAATAAGATCACTCAATCCTTAATCAAAAGTCTCTAATTTAACTTTTGAATATGAAAAAAAATTAGTAGGGGCATATCTCCCTTAAACGGGACGTACGCGACGCATATTCAAATTAATCAGAGCCTCTGGATACCGAACATTACATCAATAGGAAACATAGAAAAGTCTAAATGATTTCTTTGACATTTTCCTTATTTTGTGCTTGAGGTTAATTTTACATAATTTAGGATAAAAATATATTAAACTATTGTTCTTGGATCACTATAAATACACCATTCGATATCCTTAGTTTCACACAAATTAAAGCATTTCAAAGGACCTTAATTAGAAAAATGGCTAGCAAAATAACTTTCTGTGCTCTACTCTTTTGCTTTTTTCTCATGTTTGCTTCTGGTGAGTAACTCTCAAATATTTGTCTCTCATTTTTTGTTTATTTTTTTGGTTCTGTTCCATAGAATAAAATTCATGGTAAAATATCACTTTTAGCTAGTTTTACACTTTGATTATCAGTTGTTTTCCTTTCCTACCTAATCAATCGATTGACATCTACATAATTCTGTGTTTTATTTTAATACATATATGGTGATAGTTCATATTGGAAAAGGAAACAATTGATAATTGAGGTGTGAAAGTCGTAAAAAAATGATAGTTCAAATGTGTTTTTGACCATTATTTCTTTTCAATTTTAAAAAATTCAGTTGATCTATCCAATTTAGTTTTAAAAAGTAATCAAATTAACTTTTTAGAAGCAAAAACTGTTACATAAACTGAAACGAATGAATAATAAAAACCATGAATGAAATGTTTTAATTTATTTATTTTTATTATTTTCTAAGATTTTTTTTATCCTATGAATTAATGCAGAGATGCAGATAACAGAAGCAAAATACTGTAGAAAGCCTAGTAAAGGCTGGAATGGGAAATGTTTTGAAAAAAAATGTGACAATTGGTGCAAAAATAAGGATCATGAAGATTATGGAGATTGTTACAAGGGATATTGTTACTGCTATTATAAGTGTTGAAAAATTAATTAATGAAGCACAATATATGACCATAAGACTTTACTTATGGCACAATGTCTCTTAAATATAATATGAATAAATGTCTCCGATTACATAGTTAATATTACAATAATAATGATCATAAATTATTTATGGTCTAAATATTTGTAACTTTATGTTATATATGAAAGATATAATATTATTTCTTTTGTGCATCTATAGTAAATGTTGAGATCGTTAAAATTAACTTTTACGAATCAAATATATATATAAAAAATTTATATACTAGTGATTCAATTCAATTCAATTTTGATTGATTTCTCATTTTTATAGGATCTGATATTAATTTATAACAATAAAGAATACAAAGAAGTACTTTGTCATAATGATTAGAACATACAAAATAACATCTGATCAAATACAAACTTTTATCATAATATTTATCTCAATCAATATTTACATATAAATATTAAATTTTTTGAATTAAATATTAAGTGCAGATAAATTTTTACGTTATTATTATATGTGGTATGAGATCTCTTTGATGATTTTTTATCCAACATCTATAGATACATTTACAAGTCATTCCCACATAAATGCGTTTTACGAACATAGGAAACGATCTGAAGTTCAGGGGTATACCTGAACTCTCTGAATTAAAAAGTTATATTGTATATACAGGATCAAGTTTGTATTTTATGTTTACATATTTAATATTGACCCCCCTCAACACAAGTAAGGAGTTTGATTCAGTGATTACGAAAATTCAAAAACTAATAGGCGTGCGAGTTTGAATCTTAGTAGCAATATTTTTTTTAGATGTTTTATCTTGGTAGGTTGTTGGTGTTACTAGTCAGCTAGTAGCGGTAACTTTAACTTGCCACAATTGACTTCAACTTCCAATATAGAAGAAATATACTTTTAGCAAGGGCTTAATAATAACTTTAGAAAAAATTTGATATAATACCATTTTCGAGAAACAAACATATATTTAGTGAATTAAAATAAAAATCATAAATCTGATTTTTTAATTCCAAAAAATGTTATATTGTTTTAAATTTTTATCTAACTCATTATTTTTACTCCTCCAAATGGAATTCAAATGAATCTTTCTTCTATTCAGTCAAAAATTGGTTTATATCAGGCCTGAATTGGAGTCGGAGGGCCAAGAAAATTGGTAAGAGTTCTTTATAAAGTCAAGTGGCATTTTTAGAACTAAAAAAATAATCCTTTTTTTTTCTTAGTCTATTAATGAAAAAAGTAAATATACACAAAGAATATATATGTACAATTTAATAGAAATTCATGCTAAATGACATGTTAACATAGATGGATTACAAGCTTCTTACTCACAATTACACTATACATAAAAAAAAAATTATAGGCCAGTTTTATAACATCAGTCCACAATAATAGTACTTTTAAAATACTTTTTTATTTTATTGATTAAATTTAGATACACTTTCTATCACATGTCATAGCAAGTTATCTCAAACTCTTGTACGAGTATTAGAATCTTAATAAAAAAAATAAGAGAAGTTTGAAAACACCCTTAAATTTGATGAGAATGTAGGGATGCATTTCACTTATGTAGCAAGATCGGAGGTGTATTTATAGTTCAGTTAATCAAGTAAAATGGCGTTTTAAAGACTATTAATAGTTTAATGACGAAGCTAATAATTCACGCCAAATTTGAGATTATTTTCGATACGAATAATCTTTTTAAATCTTTTTTATAAAATTTTACGATAATGAATTCTGTTTTATTTAAAAACTTTCTTATGTTATGAGGTCTCAAAGACTAAATTTAACTGCCGATCCTAGTAAGCAAGCTTAAAAGCTTTCTCCTCTTCCAAAATTTAAAATTCCAAACTGATATTTTTTTTTTCTGAAAATATTGTCTGAGTTACCATCCTTTTGGAATGGTAAAACAAACTTTAAAATGAAAGGTTTTTTTCTAGTACATAAATGGAATAAAAATAAATAAATGCGAATTGTATGTTGGGAAAGGAGGAGAATAAATTGCCTGAAAATAGCATTCGCATGCTTTCTGTTTATTTTTCCATGACAATGATATTCGACGTACAGATATCCGCCACGTGTCTATTATTCGAAATCAGACAATTTTTTGTAGTTAGTTAAACGTCGCTGTCGAAAGGACAAAGTATCGACAAGTCGGCGGCTGCCGCCATGTCGTGGTCGGCGTTAATGTCCGCAGGTTTTAATCAGGCCTCTTTACAACCTTTTCTACACTCTTTTGTTTTTTTAATCAATTAAAGCAGCAACCTATATAATACCTATAATTTTCTAGATTTACAATAGTAGCATCAGACTATTATATTCCAACACTCATTTGTTTATATTTAACTTAACGTAAATATACTAGGATTATAATAGAGTGATAGGTATTTTTTCATTATTAATCAAGAGATTTTGGATTTTGTGAAATTAGGTCTTAGGCCTAACTCACACTCCAAAAGCTAGCTCAAAGGGAGGAGAACTGTCTAAGCCTTATAAGGAGTCCACCCATCTCATTAACCACCAATGTGGGACTTTTGTCATTCTTTAACAGATTTAGACCTTCTTGAGTACGTAATCGCCTTTGTTAGAAAACACTTTATTCTCAATGTGGAATTTTTCGGCGCGAAGCCAAATTTAGTCGGGCTTCAACATGGATACCAGATACCGAGTGGAAATCAAAAAAAAAAAAACTTTAAAGTAAATATGATATTTTGTTGTAGTACTGTTTGATTTGGTATTTTATTTTTAAGAAAAAATATTTGTGATTTAAAAATAATTTTGTGATCTGAAGCTTTGTGTTTATAATATAATTATTTTTGTATTTAAACTTTAAAATCAATGATTATACTTATAAAAACTTGTCCTTTTTCAATTCGGAAAATATTAAGAAATAAGAATATTTTCTATTGTATTACATTTTTTAATTATTATTATCTAAATGAAATTAATGATGGATTACTTGTAATCTTCTATATATGAAAATTAATGTTGGATTGCAATATTTTTATTAGGAAAAAAAGAAACAACATGTTTATTAGCAAATTAGATATTTTAGACTAAAAATAACAATAAAGATATTTTTTTGATCAAATATTAAAATCATGGGTATTATTTTTGAACAAAAGTATGGACAATAACGATATTTAAAACCAAATTATTATCAAAAATATTTTCATAAAATTTCACATATATTAAAAATATTTTTATCTCTCTTCTTTGTATTTGTCCATTTTGATAAATCAAGAAAGAATAATTATTTTCTATCAATCATACCTTTATTTAATTACTTGAAAAAAAGATAGAACCTTGAAAACTTAAATTTTTAATTTCACGCACCTTATAATTAATAGATATAAAATAATAAATTCACTATATCAATAATTATTTTTTTAATAAATATATCAATTTAAAATTAAATAAGTAATTAAAAACAAAATAAAATTATACTAAAATTATTGAATTCCGGTGAATTCGAAATTTGGGTTCTAAATAATTGATTGGAATGGATGCTGTGTTTATAAATGGTAATCTGTGTTGGAGTGATCATTGGTATTGACCCCTAACATGACTCTTCATGCTAAATCAAGTTACTCTACTCAAATGTCTGTTTTACCCCTCTCTCTTTGCTGCTTCCTGCCGAAAAGTACTTAACAAAAACACAGTGGTGTTTTCCATCTAGAGACCAAAAAAGAAAAAGAACAAGAGAAAGTACAATAGTGTTATGAGATATATTTCTATATTTTTATTCTGTGTTTGGTATTTACTCGTATAATATGAGGCTTTATTTGAAAGAAAACGCTTCTTAACAAAGATTTTTCAATATTTAAAGCTCAAATAAAAAACTTTAACATTTGTTAGCTCGTCTTTTAGCTCATTCAAAGAGAAACTTTTCTTTAATCTAGTAAATTTAGGTACTTATTAGGTAATATCACATGAAATTGGTGTCAGTGTTTGCTTATATAATAATTTTATTGAAATTTAACTTGCTAGTGAAAAGGTCTGTTTTTATGACATAAAGTTCCAATTCAAATAAGCCATTTTAAATGATTCACTGTATTTCTTATCGTTAAAGAAAAGGAAAAATATATTACCTTTTTTTTTCCAGTTCTTTCTTCAGGCAAGAACAAAGCTAGCAAGCAACCAATCAAGAAAAAAAAGGAATTTTTCATGTGTTCCTATTTGAATTTATATGATAAATTTATCCTTTTTAGTCCATGTCAATCTAACAAAATGATACATTTTTATAATCTATAAATACACATTTTACCATTTCATGAGAAGATTTATGACCTTTTTATTTGTAATCATGATATTCGAATTAATTTTCATGCACCTCGATTAATTTTATAAGATATTCACCCTTTTCCACCAACATATACAAGTAATTCTATCACCACGACTAAAACAAATTGAAAAAATTACCTAATATTTTTGTCCTTACTCGAACTTGAACATTAGACCTCATGTTCTCAACTTATCATTGACTTATTTTATATCATAAATTTCAAACGTTTTTTTTCTTCTAAATCTGTCTTCAATTATAACAATATTATATAAAATTGATACAGAAGAACAAGTAATTAATACACCCTCTGTCCTAATTTATGTAACATTTTTTCATTTTTCGAGAGCAACTAATTTAAATTCTTACATATGAAATCTTCAATTTCTTTGAGATGAAATTTATATATTACTCCATCAGTTTTATTTTATGTGACACCATTTCTTTTTTGGTCAATCCCAAAAAGAATGTGACATTTTCTTATATGATAAATATTTAAAGGTACAATTCATTTTTTAGCCTTGTTGGTCCCACTTAATTTTAAAGAGTATACTCTAATACATTTATGAGCAGAAAGAAAAGTAAGTTTATTTTTTTGAAGGGCAATTCGGTAAACATTTCAAAGTCTATATTATTTCTTAAATTCCGTGCCCGGTCAAATATTGTCACATAAAATGAGAGATGAAGAGAGTAATAAATTATTAAGAAAAGTACTTACTTATACAACAGTAGTTGATGATTCAAAATGTGTAAAAAATCTACGCAAAATTTACTATTCTCTCTGTTTAAAAAAGAATGACCTTATTTTTTTTTTAGTCTATTTAAAAAAGAATGACCACTTTCCTTTTTTGACAACACTTTAACTTTCCACGTGACATGTTTAAGACCACAAAATTAGAGGGTATTTTGGTACATTTGACATAACTTTAATTTAGAACCACAAAATTAAAATTTTTTCTTTCTTTTCTTAAACTTCGTTTCAAGTCAAACTAGACTATCATTTTTGAAAAGAAGAAAGTATCAAATATGAATTTATTTAAATCTCGAAATTCAAAAATTATCACTAAGACGAGGGTGTAATAAAAAACACACAGAAGCTTTAAAGGACAAACAGGCAAAAAGCAGTCATTTGACCATAAGGGGTACAGAACGTAGCATGTCAAACAGTAAAGCAAATCTCTGAAAAAAAACAAACTGTCTTTTTGATTCCTTCTTTCTCTTTCATTTTTCAAGACAGACATGTTTATGCTTTTTCTCCCTCTTAAATACCCCTTCTTTATCACTACTGTTTCATTCCAATTTCTCAAACATCACAATTTTCTAAAGCAAAATGGCTTTCTTCTCTAAACTCTCTGTTCTTGTTCTGAATTTGTGTTTTTATGCTAATTTAATCATCTTTGTTGTTTCTCAGCCTTCTGCTCTGAACATTGTGGAACAAGAAGCAGTGTACAATGTTCTTGAATCTGTTAATTCTGATGTTTCTTGGCGTTCCCTTTTCCCTGATGATCTCTGTTCTTCTTCTCCACATGGGGTTATTTGTGACTACTTTGTTTCCACTACAAACTCATTTACTCCTCATGTAACTGAGATTAGTCTTGGTTATGTCTCAGATTATGCTCCTAATCCACCTTGTACTCCTAATAGTACACTTAATGCTTCCCTTTTTGCCCCTTTTTCTTATCTAAGAAAGATCTTTGTCTACAAATGTTTTACTGAAAATGAGGTTTCTTTGATTGATTTTGGATCTTTGCCTTCTTCTTTGGAGGAGGTGGTTTTCTTGGAGAATCCAGGTCTTGTGGGTTCTGTGACTGATAAAGTTGGAAACTTGATGAGTTTGAGGAGGTTGGTTTTGAGTGGAAGTGGTGTTTATGGGAAAATCCCAAATGGGGTTGGTGGTTTGGTTAATTTAGAGCAGCTGACTTTATCAAGAAACAAGATTAGTGGGGAAATTCCAGTGGGGTTGATGACATTGAAGAAACTCAAGATTCTTGATTTGAGTCAAAATGAGCTTGAAAGTAGTGTTCTTCAACCTATAGGGAACTTGACTCAACTTTTGAAACTTGATTTGAGTTACAACAAGCTTACTGGGAAAATCCCTCAAAGTTTGAAGGGTTTAAAAGATTTGGAGTTTTTGGACTTGAGTTACAATAACTTTTCCAATTCTGGGGTTCCATTGTTTTTGGCTGAGATGTCTAGTTTGAAGGAAGTGTACTTAAGTGGAAACTTTCTTGGAGGGGAAATTCCAGAAATATGGGAGAATCTTGAGGGTATTGTGGGGCTAGGATTGTCAAAAACAGGACTAATTGGGAACATTCCTGTTTCTATGGGGGTGTACTTGAAAAACATATGTTATTTGGGGCTTGATAATAACAAGTTAGAAGGGGCATTGCCTGAAGAGTTTGGGGCATTGGATTATGTGAATGAGTTACATTTGGAGAACAATAATTTGAGTGGTAGACTTCCATTTTCTCCAAAATTCGTATCCAAAGTTGGAGAAAAGTTGAAGTTGGGAGGCAATCCTCAACTCTGTGTTGATCAAGGCTTGAGAATTCCTAATGTTAGTGTTAGCTTGAGGCTACTAAAAATGTGCAACAATGCTGTTAGTGCCAAATTTGTCCCATTCTCTGGGGCATCTTTAGTACTGGTGCCTGTTTCCCATGTTGTGTTTTTTCTTGGAATTTTGTTTCTTCTGTGCTAGTAGACAATCTTGGACATATACTGACTAATGACTTTTTAAGTATAGGGAAATTTTGGACTATGTTCTGATATAGCACTTGTTGATAGAAAGTTTTCGGTTTTAGTAGAGTTTTCTTTCTGCATTTTTCCTGTTTTATGTTCACAAGGAGCAAAGAAGCTAAGATGTGTAATTATAAGTTAATGAAGATTCATATAGTTTGTAATTGCAATGTATTGAATGTTGCATTTTCTAGTGTATTGTTTATTGAGTGCATAAATGATAAATCATATTATCAATGGAAAAATCTATTAAGAAGCAAATGTGATATGGATACAAGGTAATGATAGTGCTATGATAGATTCAAAGTAAAAAAGAACAAAAAAAAAAGACTAGGAAACATAGTTTCTAATTATCAAAACAGGTGCCCATTTTTGTTTACTTGACTACACAAAAAGAATGACTGATATTGAGTCCATGTTAAGTTGTTGTTTTGCTGGCTACTCTTTATCTATCTCATTGTTTCTTGAACTTAAAATGGAATTGTCATATTCTGTGTCTTGTCCAGGATCCATTGGTGTTGTACTAGAGGAGGATGATGTGCCTTTGGATTTAGAGGTCCGGGATGAGCTCCCGGAGCTCACTCCACCATCCTCCTTTGATTTCTTCCGTCTTGTCTTTTTAGGTATGTCCGGAAGGTCCCTTGCTGGAGAATCAGAACCACCACCTGATCCAGGCCGGCTATGTCGGCTTGTTTTTGTACCATCAGACGACTCTTTATGTCGCCTGGTGCTCCTTGCTTTCTTTGGAGAACTACTACCCCCACTCCCATTTTCTGATGACGAATGACGCCTTGATGACTTTGTCATTTCTGGTTGATCATCGGGTAATGAAGAATTTGCATTCTTGTACTGTTGGTTCGCATCTGCATCTGCATCTGCAACTCAAAATGAAAATGAGTTGAAATAGAATCAACTTGAATTTTGTCAGTTTTTTCAAATGGTACACCAATGAATCTCACACAATGTCCTATTTTGGAACGTTACATATATCTGTATTGACATTATTAGACTATGGATACACAAGCGGATTTATATAGTCGACCCCTAACCATATGAAAAGTGGAAAGAAAATTACCTTCAGAAGCACATGATCTATTATCTGGATGATCATTAGCATCAAGTGGAGGACCCAAAGGGGCTGTATGAAATTTCCCCGGTTCTTTAAATTCTTTCATCTGTCACAAACACATTCATTTTATAATTATCAATAAAAACATTATCCTAAAATAATAATAATAATAATAATAATAACAATTACCCAGCTGGGAGATTCAATGGATGGTCCATCCCATCCAATATGGGCGACATGTTTTACATCAGTAGGAAGTCCAATCTGCATTTCTGGTTCTTTTTCCTCTTCTGACACATTTTTTATTAAATCAATCAATTAACCGCAACATTTCATATTATAACAATAACAACAATAATAACAATCGAAATTTCTCACCAAACATCTGAGAAATACCCAAGGCCTTAAAAAAGCCTTTCACCTTTGCGGCCATTATATTCTTCTAGATGCTACTAAAGAAGATGTTTTCTTTCACTCAAAATCGTGCATTTGTTTCTCCAATCTGAATCAAAATAAGACGATGGTGACGATACGAATAAAATGACTCAAAATTCACATATATATATAAATATATATAAATTAACCTTCTTCAGTAGGATTGAAGAAATGCAGCAAATTTGCTATGTGTATTAGGGAAAAAGATACTCAAAATACAGATATAAATTCAAGAAATGGACTCAAACCCTTAAGAAAAAAAATATTTGGGTTTGAATCCTTTCTAAGTATGATAAAAGCAAAACGATGTTAAAGCAATCCTTTCATCCATTCAATGGCACTCAATTGCAAGACATTGTTAACCAGAAGCATATCGATAATTCAGGAACAGAAAATTAATTATTAATATTTTTCTTTAATATTTGTTAATTAAAAAAATAATTACGGACAGTCTTTTTTTAAATGTTTCATTTACTCTTATTGACTTTTCATTTGTCCTCAATATACACCTAAAATTGAATGGTCACACATTTTTCTTTCATAAAATTGTTAATTTTTTTTTTTCTACTCAATATTTGATATTTGTGTTAGAATACGATTAAAATTGAATTAACATATTATTTTTATTTTCAGACGCTCGACAATCGATAGTTTAAGTACGAAAGTAAACTCATATATACAAGAATGGGTTGTTGATGAATTGAACACTAGCACAAATTTGACTTTGGAGTCTTGTACTCCCTATTACACCAATTACTCCGTTTATCCTTAATTTATTTATGTTTGATTTGATATATCCCATAAAAACAATAAATAAAAAGTAATTTTATGATATATGTCCATTAATCATAAGTCATCTAAAAGTTTGGACATAAATAATATTTAATAATAAAAGTGAAATAAAATAAAATAATAAATTATTTCTTGATTTTTCAAATGGAACAACTAAGTTTTAAAAAATATATATTTTTAATGTAATGAACAAGTACGAAAGATGAATGGAAGGAATCGTACTTAAAAGTACACTTAGACTTTACAAATATCTTGCCATACATATCTGTACGGGTGTGCACTATTCAGATTAAACCGGATGCCCAAACCAAATCAAACCAAATTTTTATTTGGATTGTTTTTTTGATTTTCGAATTGATTTTGGATTAATAAATTACTTTGTTTGTTTTTTTTTGATTTGGTTTCAGACTTAAAAATATAAAAACTAAAAAAGCAAAAAGATCAAATTATAGATACATACATATATAATATATATATATATATATATATATATATATATATATTATATATGTATGTATATATGTATGTATATATGTATGTATATATATATATATATGTATGTATATATGTATATATATATATATATACATATATATATACATACATATATACATACATATATAATATATATATATGTATGTATGTATGTGTTTACATTGCCTTTCACGATGATAAACATTTATATTTTATGCTTGAACTTCTATAAAGGCTGTCACAACCCGAGAGCACCCTCTAGTCGTAACCGGCGTCTTTGTCACATCCGAGGAGCACCCCCTAGACGTAATCGGCATCGTCGTCCTCTTTGAGGACTAAGACTAGCCTCTTAGCATTCATCGTTACATTCATAGGTCAAAAATACGGAAAATTCAAAACTTTTTGATTACTTCTACATGGAGGTTTACATAGACCTCTACATACACATAATATATTCGTATCGAGTATACATAGACCCTAGGAAGATTACATAGTCTTCTACTTTTATTGCACATAAGTATATATATAAGATAGAACATAGTCTTTAAAGATTGTCTCATCTCATAACCATCTATCAAGATTAGCAATTTGGGCATAGCCCATACATCAATGTAAAGGAACCACATATAGACTTATACAATCCGTACTCAAATAAAAATAGAAAGAACATAAGAGTCTTAAAAGTAAAACAACTTCATAAGCTCGATATTGGCATCGCCCTCGGAAAGTAAGGACCTACCCACTTGGATGATTGAGAAAGTCCAAGTCTCCTTCAAGTAGACTCAAAGAGCCTTCAACGTCCGAAACCTAAAATGTTGGAGAAAAAGGGAGAAAATGGGGTTAGTACACCACTTGTACTAAATATGAGACCATATGCACATATAAGATCAAATCATGCTAACAAGGGACATTTAATTAAAACATGCTATTTTACCTTTTGAAAGCCTTATGCATAATCAAGCAAACCATGCTAACCAACAAGACATATTCATTAAGTCAAAGCAAGTAACATGCATATCAACATACTTGAACCCATAATTTAATACAACCCTATCATCAAGTAATAACATCACAAGCATGAATAAGAGTTCATCATGTCATAATAAAGCAAGACAACGACTCATGAATCCTCATAAAGTCAACAAGTGCAATGACCAAGCAAAGCCCCATAACCTTACTCAATCAAGTAACCCAACAAGAACCATGACTAATATCCAACTTCACATCACATAAACTGTCACGATCGGAGTCTAGACCCCAGACGAGACCGGCGTCGTTGACCTCTCAGAGGTCGCAGACAAGCCTACATACGTCATCGTTACTTCATCTAGGTTAATTTTAGCGGAAAATTTAAACTTTTTGTTACTTAACATTCATATAAGATATTCTACTTACATTCATAATGTTC
The DNA here is from genome assembly GCA_016801875.1 of Solanum sitiens. Classification (NCBI taxonomy): domain Eukaryota; kingdom Viridiplantae; phylum Streptophyta; class Magnoliopsida; order Solanales; family Solanaceae; genus Solanum; species Solanum sitiens. The sequence continues at coordinate 231,590 of JABWTJ010000308.1, read as the reverse complement.
ACCATCAACCATCTAACATTAATATTATCAACTGAAAGAAATAGTTCAATACTGCATTAAATGTATAATTGCCAAAATGGCACCAATACAATGTCTGAAATAAAAACGAAAAGAAACACTAGTGGAACATACTCCACTAGCTAAAGACTACATCTAAGCTAGATAGTAACGGTAGATATCCTCGAAAGAATGAGGGCCTACCAAGTCCGGATGAAAGCTCCACGTCCGGATAGCTGCAACGTCAACCTGTAAGCTCTAGTGTCCACCTGTGCCTGCACCTAAAAATATAGAATTGTATGGGATTAGTACACACTTGTACTAAGTATGGATATATGCAAGCACACACCAAGGACATGCATGAGTAAGAATAGCTCTTTCCTAACAACATGATTATGGAAAGTCAAGTCAGTGGACTTTCCAAATTGGGATTAGGAAAGTTAGTGAGCTTTCCAAATTTGGATTAGGAAAGTCAGTGAGCTTTCCAAATTTGGATTAGGAAAGTCATGCCATGAGAGTAACATGCATCATCATACTTATCATATTGCACAAAACACATAACATCTTACACATAGCACATATCATATTGCATATAACACATAACATCTTTCATATCATTCATTCATATGCCATGAGACCTTGGAATCATGGACTTGAAATTAAGACTTCCCAGAATGAGGGCTCAACATATGGGACCTCAACTAGGGAGCCTTCTTTAGCAAACACAGAGTCTACTTCATTCATTCATACGTACTTCATTTCATTCATTCATAAGCTAGTGTAAACACCAGCTATACCTAGGATGTAGTTTAAGACTCTCATCGGGTTTGCTGTGCAATGATCAAGAATAACCTAGTGTCATTTCTTGAATCTAGCTCACCTCTTGATTATTCTATCCTAACACCTTTGGTATCGTTCATTTCATTATGTGCATCATTTGAGGCTGACCTCATTCATTCATTGGGAACTTTAACTTTAACCGACATAGATCATGTGAGCATCATGAAATCCAGTGTCTCCCCCACATCGAAAAGAGGTGGAATCACCGGCCAAAGTGACCCAAAACATGCTAGCGTATATGGGAATTGAACCCCGCCAGATCCCTATATTGACAGTATAGGTTCGAAGACTAGGAGATATAAGGAGACCCATACCCGGCATGCCGGACAGTCTCATCTCATGAGAGTTACGTGAACCTCCGCCCTTCCCGAAAGAAGGCATCACCGCTCATAGCTAGTCTATCGGTGCTCAGTATAAAGTTCCATTTTATTCAACTCATACGTCATGGAAGCTGGCTTCTAGTATGAGGACAACATAGCTCAATAGATTATTTCTCATCTCATCATTAGTATTAAGTGTGTTAATCTCAATACTTTCATTAGAGTGTTCATAGAGTCTGATCTCTTCATTAACTTTATATTCTCATAGGTGAGTACGTTTGGTAACATTTATTTAGGCTCATTTGAGATTGCTCTCATCTTTTACATTAGCCTCATATCATGTTGTCACCATATTCATTAACATTAGCACATTTGCTCTTCATAATTACTCACCCCTTTTTACGGGAATGTTCATCTCATCATATGCCAATGACTTGGCCATTTGTGTGTTTCATACTTAACTCTTCTAGGGTTTCATCATTTCATTACATAATATTCATTTCATCGTATGCCAATAAAATTGGCCATTTAGTGTGTTTCACACTCTTACTTAACCCTTCTAGGGTTACATCATTTCATTACATACATCTTAGGTTCACTTATTTTTAAACGTATGCTAGACTTATGGGTCTATACATACAAGCCATGAGGCTCCATTCATAGTTCGTTTAAGTTATTCATATCTTCCTAAGATTATGTGATACAAGACTTATGCATCTTGTTTGTATGCCAAGATCTCGATTTCGATCTAAGTAGGCAGCATTATTCTTGAATATTTAATTCATGTATGACTTATGTATCAATACGGAAATTTGGGCAAGGGAACCCGGTTTCAAATCCCTTGGACAACACTTTACATTTTTCTTTTCATTTAATTTCAATCCACATGACATTGGGACCCTAGATCGAGCCCCAACATCAACGTTTCCTTTTTATTCTTCTCCTTTGAATTTTCTCTTCCTTGGCCGAGGGGTTGTGGGATCGAACCCCCACAGCCCCTTTTATTTTTTTTTTATTTCCCTTGTCTATTTCGAGTTGACCATGAGGTTGTGGGATCAAACCCCCACATCCTCTCTTTATTTTTCTTTTATTTCGCCTCTACTGCCTAGAGGTCGTGGGTTCAATTACCACGCCTCACATTTCTTTTATCTTCATTTTCTCTTAACTCTCCTTCACTGCCTTGAGGTCGTGGGTTCGATTCCCACGCCTCACATTTCCTTTCTTTTCATTTTCTCTTACTCTTCTATACTGCCTTGAGGTCGTGGGTTCGATTCCCACGCCTCACATTTCTTTTCTTTTCATTTTCTCTTACTCACCTATACTGCCTTGAGGTCGTGGGTTCAATTCCCACGCCTCACATTTATTTTCTCTTCATTTTTTCTTTAAGTTCTGACCAAGAGGTTGTAGGTTCAAATCTCCTCTCATTCTTAAATTTTGTATTTTATTATTATTTTTTTCCAGCCAAAGACACTCGAGATCGAATCCCCTTAACCCCCATTTAATTCACGTTTTTAGTGTATCTCACGGGTGAGGTCGCGGGTTCGAATCCTAGTGACCTCACCTAATTTACAATCAATTAATTTTCCAGATTTGTTCATCTACGTTTAGCCAAAACCAAACTTGTAAGTTGCTGGAAATTTGGTCACATTTCAGCTCACTTTCATCAACATTTACACTTGAACTCATAGGGTAATTTGTAGATCACTTAACACGTTTTGGGTGCATTTTTCATAGGTTCGTTTAGCCAAGAGATTATCACTCAAATCAGCCACATTTCATCTTATATGAACATCATAATTTACATAGGTTTATGCACGTAAAATAACAACCATAACATTAAAATTTTTGGAGCATCATACAGAGAACATTAGTCACGGTTACATCCTTGCACTCACATGCACATAGTTTTGAAAACACATAGGTTGTCATTCATACGATTTCAAACACACAAACATGAACATATTCATCACGAAAACATAACACATGCCTAATATACCATCAAACATACCCAACCTAAGAATCATTGGGAGCTAGTGACAGGGACATGCAACAGGGAAACAATCCTAGTTTTCGGATTAGAATCGACTGAATCCTAGGGGTCTCTTGGGAAAGGGACCAAGAGTAAGAAAACCCATACCTTTTTGACGTTCAAACCTCGACTTTCTGCCCAAAATCTTCTCCATAGATCACGTCTATATCCCCTCAAAGTCAACACCAACTCGACGGGCAAACTTCTCTTTGCCTATGTGATTGATTTCGTTTGTTTTCTTATATTTTCGTTGTGAGTTCTTCAAGTGTGAAGAACTTTGGTTTACCTACTGTTTTTGAAGTTATTTGGCAGAGGGAATCGTGAGTGAGAGTGATAGAGACATGAGAGAGAGAGATGAGCGTGGGAGAGAAGAGTTTTCTTAGGCTTAGGAGTCTAGTTTAGGACTTAGTCAAATAAGGTTTTATTTAATTATTAAAAATCTGATTTCCTTTTATTTTAAATCAGCTAATAAATTATAAATATAAATTAATTACATTAATTTACCAACTTAAATTAAAAACAAATTTAATTCATTGCTTCCACCTAGGTTCGAACCCGGGTGGAGCAAGACTTCACTTCAAGAGCCCATTTTCGGCCCTCTCTCTCCAAAATGACCCTCCACCTTATTAATTAAATAATTAATTATATATTTAGGGTAATTACGATACTACCCTTATCCTGGAAAAATACCATTTTACCCCTAGACCCTCCAAACCTAAGATTTCTCTTTTTTAAGTCCGGTAAAGACTCGTTCGAGTAAATCTTCGTATTCGAGAGCCCTATATGGTTGGACCCAACCTTTTCTAGCTCAACTAACTCCCCAAGTTAGTTGGCTTGGCTGTAGCAAGGGTTTTGAGGTCTGGTTCTACGCGCATCAATCCGTGTGAACCCGGTCTAATCGTAGGCATTCTAGACACATTAAGCATTACTTAGCATATCCATTTTTAGGGTTGTTACATTATCCCCCCCTTAGGAACATTTGTCCCCGAATGACACTACACATCATTTTAAAATAAAGAGGGTGATTTTCGAAGATATCTTAACATACTTGAGACTTTACTCTTTGTGAATTTCTGTTTCACACTTACTCTGGATAATGCATATTACTCAAGCTTATCTGAAGCTTCATATTTGAGATTGAAGAACTTTTTGTCACGACCGGAGTTTACACCCCAGACGAGATCGGCGTCGTTGACCTCTCAGAGGTCGTAGACAAGCCTACATACGTCATTCTTACTTCATCTAGGTTAATTTTAGCGGAAAATTTGAACTTTTTGTTCCTTAACATGCATGTATATCATTCTACTTAAATTCATATACGTTCACAATCAACCATGTAACATTAAGATCATCAACAGAAAGAAATAGTTCAATACTGAATTAAGTGTATACTTGCCAAAATGGCACCAATACAATGTCTGAAATAAAACGGAAAAGAAACACTAGTGGAACATGCTCCACTAGCTAAAGCCTACATCTAAGCTAGATAATAATAGTAGACATCCTCGAAAGAATGAGGGCCTACCAAATCCGGATGAAAGCTCCACGTCCGTGTCACGACCGGAATCTACACCCCAGACGAGACCGGCGTCGTTTACCTCTCAGAGGTCGCAGACAAGCCTACTTACGTCATTTTTACTTTATCTAGATTAATTTTAGCAGAAAATTTGAACTTTTTGTTTTCTTATTTCATGCTAAACATTTTAAGCTTAACAACACGGGCGTTCACAAATCAACCATCTAATATAGAGATAATCAAATGAAAGAAACAGTGCAATACTATGATAAATGTATAATTGCCAAAATGGCACCAATACAGTATCTGAAATAAAAACGGAAAGAAACACTAGTGAAACATGCTCCACTAGCTAAAGCCTATATCTAAGATAGATAGTAACGGTAGACATTCTCGAAAGCATGAGGGCCTACCAAGTCCAGATGAAAGCTCCACGTTCGGATAGCTGCAACGTCAACCTGTACGCTCTAGCGTCCACCTGTGCCTGCACCTAAAATTGTAGAGTTGTATAGGGTTAGTACACAGTTGTACTAAGTATGGGTATATGCAAGCACACACCAAGGACATGCATGAGAAAGGATAACTCTTTCCTAACAACATGATTATGGAAAGTCAAGTCAGTGGACTTGCCAAATTGGAATTATGAAAGTTAGTGAACTTTCCAAATTTGGATTAGGAAAGTCATGCCATGAGAGTAACATGTATCATCATACTTATCATATTGCACAAAACACATAACATCTTACACATAGCACATATCATATAGCATACAACACATAACATCTTTTATAACATTCATTCATATGCCATGAGACCTTGGAATCATGGAGTTGGCATTAAGACTTTCCAAAATGAGGGCTCAATATATGGGACCTCAACTAGAGAGTCTTCATTAGCAAACACAGAGTCTGCTTCATTCATTCATACGTACTTCATTTTATTTCGTTCATAGGCCAGTATGAACACCAACTATACCTAGGGTGTAGTTTAAGACTTTCATCGGGTTTGCTGTGCAATGATCAAGAATAACCTAGTGTCATTACCTGAGTCTAGCTCACCTCTTGATTATCCTATCCTAACACCTTTGGTATCATTCATTTCATTATGTGCATCATTTGAGGCTGGCCTTATTCATTCATTGGGAACTTTAACTTTAACCGACATAAATCTTGTGAGCATCATGAAATCCAGTGTCTCCCCACACCGAAAATATAACGCCCCAAGATGAACTAAGGTGAACTAGAGACTCATGGTTGTTTCTTGAGTTAATTTTAAGTTAAACGGAGTTATTTTGGTGTCCTTAGGCAGTGTGCAAAGTTTGGTTAAGTTTGGAGTTCAATCGACCAAAAACGTCCATGACGTTCGGATGGTATGCCTTAGGATGTACTTGTATGTCTTGGCGAGTTTGGATGAGTTTTATGTGTTCGTTTTACTTGAAACATGCGTCGGATTTTCCTTAGACCTAGACGACTTAGTTTAGGGGTTTGACGTCCGGGCACGACCCCACCTAGGACCCACAAGGGGCCCTAGATGAAGGGCCCAAGACTTGAGCAAAATCTGCCCATCAGTGGCTCACGACGACCATGGCGACGGTCCGTTGCACTCAGGACGGTCCGTCGATCCAGGGCGTCGCGAGTGACAGAGAGGGGAACTTGGACAGGCTCTAGTTGGAGCCAAGTGTTCCTCGACGGGACCCCATGACGGTCCGTGGTGAACGTGACGGTCCGTCGAGGAGGTCTCGTCGACGAGGCCTGCCAGTGCACAACTTAAGGCTGCCAACTTGGGGTGTTTTATGTAAATACACCCCAAGTCTTATAAGACCCTAGGTGTATAATTTTGGTGTTTTTAGGTTATATTAAACTAGTTTTAAACCCTAGACCTAGACAAGATCCCCTCACTTCAAAATTCATCTCTCTCTCTAAAGAAACTCTCTCCAAGACTCCATTGAAGGCTAGAGGTTAAGGAAGGAAAGGAGGGCTGCTTTGGACGTGTTTATTCCTCAAATTCGTGGGTTTCTTTCTCATAAAGGTATGGTATCCATTCTTGAATACCTTTCCATTCAAGAAGCCAACTTCCAAAATGGTTTTCAAAAAGGGGTTTTAAACTCAACTTCTTCTAAACTTTGATTTCTATTATGGGTCTTCTTGTAACTAAGTTCTAATGGTTTAAATGTATTTATCTTGGTTTGAATAGATGGTTTTGATGTTAAAACTCCATGAAACTCTTGTTCATGCATACTTCAATTTTTGACTTGAAAATGGGTTATGTGAGCGTGATTTGAGTAGGGTATGAACTTGGTCTTCTTGTATTTGTCATGTCGGTGTAGTTACTGCCCTAAGGGCCTTAATATGGTGAAATATTGATAAATTACTTATGGGTAATGATGGTTTGATTTGTTGATGAGTTGCTCTCATTATATAATTCTTATCATGAATTGCTATTTGAGTGGTATGGTCCACCTTATGGGTGGCGGTGCTAATTGATAAACTTGATGTTACTTTGTATGGTTGAGTATGTGATCTTGAAGGTATAATATGTGAAATGAAGATATATATTTGAAATGGGTCTTGTGTTGTGTTTGATGTAGATTGAATTGTATGTTTGACCTAGTTTATGTCTAAATGAAGTATATGATTATGAGAAGTATGTAGAGTGTGCAGCTTGATGAATCAAGGTTAAAGTATGAGTAGAACTTGATGATAATGAAATGATGCTTATATGCAAGGTGTGCACATGTACACACACACTCTTTTAAGATTTGTTTTATGTCAAGTTGAGCAAAAAGGGGAAATCTTGAGGTGGACACACTTCGTGAGTTGAGATGTAGTGTCTAGTAACAACCTCTCCATTTCCTAGTGAGCTTTCTAAGATAGACTATTATGTTGAGAAATCCGTGTGGAGTTATGCCTAGCACCGAGAGGATATGAAGGGGAGGTTGATTGCACTTCGTTAGTTGAGATGTTGTAATTCAAAGTACCTCTTGAGATGAGTACTCCTCGTTAGTAGAGAGTGAGTTACTTAGTAGCAATCTCCTTATCCCTTAACTATGTACCCGCATAGGTGTAGCTATGGAAAAGCCATGTATACGCTAAGAAGTATGACCTTACTCTAGGCAAGTAAGGATCCCTCATCCGATAGGGGTTAATATCGGGATTCCATGTCTAGCTCTCATGGTCTTTGTCGGTTAAGCTAACTCCCACAAAAGAATTGATTTGAAACTAATTATCTTGTGTATTGTTGAAATTGTGTATGTATGTCGTGAAGTGCCCAATCCACATTAGTTACCAAGTAGGAGCATTGAGTGGGAGTAGTAGTATGGGATGCTATTCTCACATTGCACTTGGTGTGACCTATACCTACTATGGGAGAAGAGTACCTTCATGAAATCCGTGTGAATGAGTACCATGGTGTAGTGTTATGGAGGATTATTGTGGAGTACTTGAGTAAATCGAATCCATTAGGAGTATTAAGTGGGAGTGGTAGTATGGGATGCTACTCTCACATTGCACTTGGTATGACCTATATTTCCATGAGTGTTTTGCATATGTTAGCCAAGGGCGTGGATTTGATTTCTAACGAAGTAAGCCTAAGATTAGGTAGTTTTAAGGGTCGCTTTGGTGTGCTTTGAAGGGAGGTGTAATGAGAGTCCCTTCTTGGCTCACCCTAGGGAGTCTTAGAATAACCTTGGGTTAGGGCAACTTCAAAGAAAAAGGGTTCATATGACTTGGACCGTGCCTTTCACTGTAAGGTCTTCATGGTAAGAATTCAAAATGTTCACTATGATGCTTTATTCAATTTTATTGCAAATTTAGCAAAGTTAATTGAAATGTTCCTTTTGTTTACTTTAAGTTTGGTAAGATAGCCATAAAGTGTTAATTGTTGATTCTTATGTGGGTTTGCTTCTAGATTCATGAAGGTTATATTAGAATTGCATAAAAAGCTATCTTTACTAAAATGTCCCTTTTTGCATGTTTTTGCATATGCCATACTTAGTACATTGTTGTACTAACCCCATACTTTTTATACCTTATGAGTATAGGTTGGAAGCCTTTGGAGGATCGAAGTTGGAGCTTGGGAATTCTATCTCTCAAGTCTTGGGTATGTCCTCATATATTCGAGGACATAGTTTTTTTATGTTTCTTAGTTTCCTTATTAAGACTTAAAAATGTATTTACTTTATTGTAAAGGGCCGTGTCCCTAAGATTCTAAGTCGTGTCTTTAAGTTGGCTTGTGACGATAAGATTTCTTAGTATTTATGAAAAGACTCCTTTTATTATTATTATCGTGAAAAGTTTTAAATTCTGCACTACTTTTCATGCTTTATGTTATGAATGCTAGTTAGAGGGCTTGTACGAGACCCCAAAGGGGTCAAGTACGCCCGGACACTCCTCCTCCATATCTCCATTGATTCCTGTGAGGAACCTGCTCATCTCATCCCTGCTGTTAGATACAAGGGAAGTAGCATACATGGATAATTTAACAAACTTTAGTACTCATCTCATCCCTGCTGTTAGATACTAAGGAAAGTAGCATACCTGGATAGTTTAACAAACTTCAGGGAATACTCCCTGACTGTCATAGATCCCTGCTTAAGGTTGATAAACTCCTCAACCTTTGCCTCCTTCATCTCCCAGGGAAAGAATCTCCATAGGAAGGCTGTCTTAAACAACTCCCAAGTGAACTGAACTCCGCCCAACGCTCGGCTATCCTGCCATATCTTGAACCAAGTCTGTGCAACATCCTTGAGCTGTTAGGAAGCCAGCTCAGCCTTCTCAGTATCTGTGCCCCCATAGCCACCAGAATCTTATGCACCTCGTCCACAAACTCCTGGGGATCCTCTGAAGTCTTGGACCCTATGAAAATAGGAGGGTTCGTCCTCGTAAAGTCTCGCAGCCTGTCCATGCTACATACCGGTGGGTTCTCCCTCTGAACATTCTGTCGGTTAACTTGGGCAGTCATAGCCTGGGCCTGCATAGTGATGGCCTGTGTCATCTGGGCCAAGGATGCCCGCACCTTCGCATCAGTCAACCCAGCTACCCAGCTGGGTTAACCGGCATGGACACTCCTTCAGCTGGAGCCTGGGGTGGAACCTGATTGTTCCGAGCAGCTGCTCCTCAACTCCTCTGACCAACGTCCCTCCTAGTATTCATTCTTTGAAAACAATAAGAATTGATGTTAGACACGCTCATAACACCAAGAAATCAGATACTAGGAAAAGCAAGATAAGATCAGAAGAAGGGAAATTTTCCTACGCATTACGCAGTCTCTAATTCAGGATAGTGGTGCACTTCACTACCATGACTTGGAAACTACTCAATGTGGTTGATGTGAACTCATTATTCTCGGAATTTAACCTAGTTCTCTGATACCAACTTTGTCACGACCAGAATCTAGACCCAAGACGAGACCGGCGTCGTTGACCTCTCACAGGTCGCAGACAAGACTACTTATGTCATTCTTACTTCATCTAGGTTAATTTTAGCGGAAAATTTGAACTTTTTATTTTCTTATTTCATGCTAAACATTTTAAACTTAACATCATGGGCATTCACAAATCAACTATCTAATATAGAGATAATCAAATGAAAGAAACAGTGCAATACTGTAATAAATGTATAATTGCCAAAATGGCACCAATACAGTGTCTGAAATAAAAACGGAAAAAAACACTAGTAGAACATGCTCCACTAGCTAAAGCCTATATCTAAGCTAGATAGTAACGGTAGACATCCTCGAAAGCATGAAGGCCTACCAAGTCCGGATGAAAGCTCCACGTCCGGATAGCTGCAACGTCAACCTGTACGCTGTAGCGTCCACCTGTGCCTGCACCTAAAATTATAGAGTTGTATAGGGTTAGTACACACTTTTACTAAGTATGGGTATATGCAACCACACACCGAGGACATGCATGAGAAATGATAGCTCTTTCCTAACAACATGATTATGGAAAGTCAAGTCAGTGGACTTGCCAAATTGGGATTAGGAAAGTTAGTGAACTTTCCAAATTTGGATTAGGAAAGTCATGCCATGAGAGTAACATGCATCATCATACTTATCATATTGCACACAACACATAACATCTTACACATAGCACATATCATATAGCATACAACACATAACATCTTTTATAACATTCACTCATATGCCATGAGACCTTGGAATCATGGACTTGGCATTAAGACTTTCCAAAATGAGGGCTCAACATATGGGACCTCAACTAGGGAGTCTTCATTAGCAAACACAGAGTCTGCTTCATTCATTCATACGTACTTCATTTCATTTCGTTCATAGGCCAGTGTGAACACCAACTATACCTAGGATGTAGTTTAAGACTCTCATCGGGTTTACTGTGCAATGATCAAGAATAATCTAGTGTCATTACCTGAGTCTAGCTCACCTCTTGCTTATCCTATCCTAACACCTTTGGTATCATTCATTTCATTATGTGCATCATTTGAGGCTGGCCTCATTCATTCATTGGGAACTTTAACTTTAACCGACATAGATCATGTGAGCATCATGAAATCCAGTGTCTCCCCACACCAAAAAGAGGTGGAATCACCGGCCAAAGTGACCCAAAACATGCTAGCATACATGGGAATTTAACCCCGCCAGATCCCTATATTGGCAGTATAGGTTCGAAGACTAGGAGATACAAGGAGACCCATACCCGACAAGCCGGACAGTCTCATCTCATGAGAGTTACGTGAACCTCCGCCCTTCCCGAAAGAAGGCATCACCGCTCATAGCTAGTCTATTGGTGCTCAGTATAAAGTTCCATTACATTCAACTCATACGTCATGGAAGCTGGCTTCTAGTATGAGGACATCATAGCTCAATAGATTATTTCTCATCTCATCATTAGTATTAAGTGTGTTAATCTCAATACTTTCATTAGAGCGTTCATAGAGACTAATCTCTTCATTAACTTTACACTCTCATAGGTGAGTACGTTTTGGTAACAATTACTTAGGCTCATTTGAGATTGTTCTCATCTTTTACATTAGCCTCATATCATGTTGTCACCACATTCATTAGCATTAGCACAATTGCTCTTCATAATTACTCACCCCATTTTACGTGAATGTTCATTTCATCATATGCCAATATACTTGGCCATTTGTGTGTTTCACATTATTACTTAACCCTTCTAGGGTCTTGTAATTTCATTACATAATAATCATCTCATCGTATGCCAATGCACTTGGCCATTTAGTGTGTTTCACACTCTTACTTAACCCTTCTAGGGTTACTTCATTTTATTACATACATCTTAGGTTCATTTATCTTTAAACGTATGCTAGACTTATGGGTCTATACATACAAGCCATGAGGCTTCATTCATAGTTCGTTAAGTGACTCATATCTTCCTAAGATTATGTAGTACTAGACTTATGTATCTTGTATATATGCCAAGATCTTGATTTTGATCTAAGTAGGTGGCATTATTCTTGAACATTTAATTCACGTATGACTTATGTATCAATACGGAAATTTGGGCAAGGAAACCCAAGTTCGAACCACTTGGACAATACTTACCTTTTTCCTTGACTTTATTTTTAGTCTTCATGACATTGGACCCTAGATCGAGCCCCAACATCAACATTCTATCTTTATTTTTCTCCTTGGATTCTCCTCTTAATTGGCCGAAGGGTTGTGGGATCGAACCCCCACAACCTCTTTTATTTTTCACTTAAAACTTTGTTGTCCCATTTCGCCTAGACCAAGAGGTTGTGGGATCAAACCCCTACAACCTCTTTTATTTTGCTCCTTATTTCGCTGAGAATTGGGACGTTGTGGGTTCGAACCCCCATAGCCTCCTTATTTTACTTTTAATTTCGCTAGGGGCTGTGAGGTTGTGGGTTCGAACCCCCACAGCCTCCTTATTTTTATTTTAATTAAAGTTTACTTAGTTAGGCGTTTGGCAGTGAGGTTGTGGGATCGAGCCCCCACATCCTCACCTTATTTTTTTATTTAATTCGCCTTCTCCTTTCCAGCCTTGAGGTCGTGGGTTCGATTCCCACGCCTCACATTTTCTTTTCTTTAATTTCTCTTCTTTCATTCGCTGCCTGGAGGTCGTGGGTTCGATTCCCACGCCTCCCATTTATTTATTTAATTGTTGCTCTCTCTCTTTTCCCAACCAGCAGACCCCAGTTTGAATCCCCCCAGCCCCTTTCTTTTCTTTTTGCGAATTTCAATTGTCACACGGGTTCGATTCCCCTTAACCCCATTTCCCCCTTTACGTTTTTTTTAGCATTCTTCACGTGTGAGGTCTCAGGTTCAATCCCTAGTGACCTCACCTATTTTATATTCATTTAAAACCCAGATTTTTAACCTTGTTTTGACCGAAAACAAACTTACACCATGCTGGAAATTTGATCATGATTTTTAGCTTCTTTTCATCAACCTTTTCACGTTAGTTCTTAGGGCATTTCATGAAACATTTAGTGCATTATTAGGTGTAGTTTAGTAGTTACATTAGCCAAGAGATTCTCACTCAAAATCAGCAACTTCACGCCCCATATGAACATCACGTTGTGTACAACTTTTGCACATAAAATACAATAATTAAACATGCCATTTCACACCTCCAACCGTGACTACATTGACTGCCACACGTTGCACACACATCACTTTTTCACATAATTTCGGACAACATATTCAATATTCACATAATTCTGAGCATGCATACTTAAACATAAACATCACGAAAACACATTACATCCCTACTTTGTACCAGCAAACATACCCAACCTATGATTCAATGGGAGTTAGTGACAGGGATATGCAACGGGGAACAACCCTAGTTTTCGGAATGAATATTCTGAACCTTAAGGGGTCTCTTGGGAAAGAGACCAAGAGAGAAAAAACCCATACCTTAATTGATGTTCAAACGTTGAACTTGCTGCCCAAAACCTTCTCCAAAATCATGTCCAATACCAAAACTTTCACCACCAACTCGACGGAAATCTCCCCTTTGCCTTAACGTTTTTGGTTAGCTTGTTTTCTTAAAGTTTTCGTGTGTGTTCTTCAAGTGTGAAGAACTTTGATAATTTTTGCTGTTCTTCAACGTTATTTGGCAGAGAGAAAACAAGAGAGATTGAAAGTGAAAGTGTGAGAGATAGACGTGAGAGAGTGGCTTAGGATTAGGAGTTTTAGTTTGGGAATTAGTCAAACTAGGACTCCTTATTAATTTAAATAAAAATCTGATTTAATTAGCTTAGTGAAATGACCATTATGCCCTTACAAAATCAGATTATAAACCTCAACTAAAATACCATAAATCAATGCTTCCGTTGAGGTTCGAACCCGGGTGGAGTGACCACCGTGAAATGGGCTATTTTGGGTCGACCCGACCCGAACCGTCCACCTAATTAAATCAATTAATTAATTAATTAATTCCTTAGGGTAATTACAAAATTACCCTTGGCCTGGAAAAGACCATCTTACCCCTGGACGCTCAAAACTTAAGATTTCCTCTTTTTAAGTCCGGTAAAGACTCCTTTGATTAAATCTTCGTTTTCGAGAACCCTACATGGTTTTGTCCAAACTTTCAAAGCATAACTAACTCCCCAAGTTAGTTGGCTTGGCCGTAGTAAGGGTACTGAGGTTTGGTTCTACGTGCATCAATCCGTGTGAACCTTGGTCTAATCGCAAGAATTCTTGACACATTAAGCATTTCTCATCTTATTCATTTTTAGGGTTGTTACAGTCCGGATAGCTGCAACGTCGTACTGTAAGCTCTAACGTCCACCTGTCCCTGCACCTAAAAATGTGGAGTTGTATGGGATTAGTACACACTTGTACTAAGTATGGGTATATGCAAGCACACACCAAGGACATGCATGAGTAAGAATAGCTCTTTCCTAACAACATGATTTATGGAAAGTCAAGTCAGTGGACTTGCCAAATTGGGATTAGAAAAGTTAGTGAACTTTCCAAATTTGGATTAAGAAAGTCAGTGAGCTTACCAAATTTGGATTAGGAAAGTCAGTGAGCTTTCCAAATTTGGATTAGGAAAGTCATGCAATGCGAGTAACATGCAATATCATACTTATCATATTGCACACATCACATAACATCTTACACATAGCACATAAAATATTGCATATATCACATAACATCTTTCATATCATTCGTTCATGTGCCATGAGATCTCGGAATCATGGACTTAACAGTAAGACTTCCCAAAATGAGGGCTCATCATTTGGGACCTCAACTAGGGAGACTTCTTTAGCAAACACAGAGTCTGCTTCATTCATTCATACGTACTTCATTTCGTTCATTCATAAGCTAGTGTAAACACCAGCTATACCTAGGATGTAGTTTAAGTCTCTCATCAGGTTTGCTTTGCAATGATCAAGAATAACCTAGTGTTATTACTTGAGTCTAGCTCACCTCTAAATTATCCTATCCTAGCACCTTTGGTATCGTTCATTTCATCATGTGTATCTTTTGAGGCTGACCTCATTCATTCATGGGGAACTTTAACTTTAACCGACATAGATTATGTGAGCATCATGAAATCCAGTGTCTCCCCCACACCGAAAATAGGTGGAATCACCGGCCAAAGTGACCCAAAACATGCTAGCGTACATGGGAATTGAAACCCGCCAGATCCCTATATTGGCAGTATAGGTTCGAAGACTAAAAGATATAAGGAGACCCATACCCGGCATGCCGGACAGTCTCATCTCATGAGAGTTACGTGAACCTCCGCCCTTCCCGAAAGAAGGCATCACCACTCATAGCTAGCCTGTCGGTGCTCAGTATAAAGTTCCATTGCATTCAACTCATACATCATGGAAGCTGGCTTCTAGTATGAGGACATCATAGCTCAATAAATGATTTCTCATCTCATTATTAGTATTAAGTATACATTATTCTCAATACTTTCATTAGAGTGTTCATAGATGTCACGACTGGAATCTAGACCCCAGACGAGACCGGCGTCGTTGACCTCTCAGAGGTCGCAGACAAGCCTACTTACGTCATTCTTACTTTACATAGGTTAATTTTAAGGGAAAATTTAAAACTTTTCATTTCTAAACATTACTTACTAAACTTTTCTAATACGTTCGTAATTCGTCCAACATCAACCATCTAAACATTAAGAGATAATCAAATGAAAGAAATAATTCAATAACATAATCGTATAATTGCCAAAATGGCATCCATACATAGTCTGAATAAAATAAGAAAGAAACGCTAGTAGAACATGCTCCACTAGCTCAACTCCTAAACTAAGCTAGAACATAAATAGTAGCATCCTCGAAAGCATGAGGACCTACCAAAAACCGGATGAATGCTGGACGTCCGGATAACTGCAGCGATGATACTGTAGCTCTACCGTCCACCTGTGCCTGCACCTAAAATAGTAGAGTTTGTATAGGGTTAGTACACACTTGTACTAAGTATGGGTATATGCAAGCACACACCAAGGACATGCATGAGAAAGAATAGCTCTTTCCTAACAACATGATTTTTGGAAGTCAAGTCAGTGGACTTGCAAAATTGAGATTAGGAAAGTTTCCTAATTTGGATTAGGAAAGTAAATGATCTTTCCAAATTTGGATTAGGAAAGTCAGTGAGCTTTCCAAATTTGGAATAGGAAAGTTATGCCATGAGAATAACATACATAATCATACTTTTCACATTTGCACACACCACATAACATTTACACATAGCACATAACTTCGTTCATATCATTCATTCATATGCCATGAAACCTTAGAATCATGGACTTGACATTAAGACATCCAGAAATGAAGGCTCAACATATGGGACCTCAACTGAGAGTCTTCGTTAGCAAACACAGAGTCTGCTTCATTCATTCATACGTACTTCATTTCATTTCGTTCATAGTCTAGTGTAACCACCGGTTATACCTAGGATGTAGTTTAAGACTTTCATTAGGTTCGTTGTGCAATGACCAAGAATGACCTAATGTCATTACTTGAATCTAACTCGCCTTTTGATTATCCTATCCTAACACCTTTGGTATCATTCATTTCATTATGTGCATCATTTGAGGCTGGCCTCATTCATTCATTGGGAACTTTAACTTTAACCGACATAGATCATGTGAGCATCATGAAATCCAGTGTATCCCCCACACCGAAAAGAGGTGGAATCATCGGCTAAAGTGATCCAATAACATGCTAGCGTACATGGGAATTTAACCCCGCCAGATCCCTATATTGGCAGTATAGGTTCGAAGACTAGGATATATAAGGAGACCCATACCCGGCAAGCCAGACAGTCTCATCTCATGAGAGTTACGTGAACCTCCGCCCTTCCCGAAAGAAGGCATCACCGCTCATAGCTAGTCTATCGGTGCTCAGTATAAAGTTCCATTACATTCATCTCATACGTCATGGAAGCTGGCTTCTAGTATGAGGACATCATAGCTCATTAGATGATTTCTCATCTCATTATTCGTATTGAGTGTGTTAAGCTCAATACTCTCATTAGAGTGTTTATAGAGACTGGTCTCTTCATTATCTTACACTCTCATAGGTGAGTACGTATTGGTAACATTTACTTAGGCTCATTTGAGATTGCTCTCATCATTTACATTAGCCTCTTATCATGTTGTCACCACATTCATCATCATTAGCATCTTTGCTTTTCATAGTTATTCACCTCTTATTACGTGAATGTTCATTTCATCATATGCCAATGCACTTGGCCATTTGGTGTGCTTTACACCCTTACTTAACCCTTCTAGGGTTTCATTATTTCATTGTTCATTTCATCATTTCATTGTTCATATCATCATATGCCAATGCACTTTGCCATTTAGTGTATTTACACTCATACTTAACCCTTCTAGGGTTCATCATTTCATTTCATACATCTTAGGTTCACTTACTTTTGAACGTATGTTAGACTTAGGTGTCCATACATACAAGCCATGAGGCTTCATTCGTAATTCGTTAAGTGACTCATACATTCCTAAGATTTTATAGTACAAGACTTATGTATCTTATATATATACCAAGATCTTAATTTCGATCTAAGTAGATGGCATTATTCTTGGATGATTTGTTCACGTATGACTTATGTATCAAACGGAAGTTTGGGAAAGGAACCCAAGTCTTGAATCAATTGGATATCATTTATATTTTTAATTGATTTTATTCTAATATTCATAACATTTTAACTCCAAGTTAAGTCACAATATTAACATTGAAGGATTTCTTTTCTATTTAACCCTCTTCTTAAATTTGGACGATAGGTTGTGGGTTCGAGCCCCCACAACCCCACCTTTTATTTTTCATTAACATAATATTCTCCTATTCTTTCTTAAACCAAGAGGTTATGGGATCAAACCCCCACAACCTCTTTTATTTTTTTTCCTCTTAATTTCGCACAAGTAAGGAGGTTGTGGGTTCGAACCCCCACAGCCTCCTTTTTTTAATTAATTTTCGTTTAAGGTCTGTGAGGTGGTGGGTTCGAACCCCCACAGCCCCATAAATATATTTAATACTTTTCTCTCAGTTGAGAGCGTAGGCAGTGAGGTCGTGGGATCGAACCCCCACGGCCTCACCTAATTTTTTTTTATTCACTTTCGCGGGCAGTAGCTAAGGGGTTCGAATCCCCTTAGCCCCAACATCTTTTTCTTATTTTATTTTCCCTTCTACTCTTCATAAATTCTGACCGAGGGGTGGTGGGTTCGAATCCCACTCCCCTAATTAATTTTTCTCTTATTCAAGCCCTTGCTCAGACCCAGGATCGAACCCCCCATCCCTCACCCTTTTGCCGTGTCTATTTCGCCCAAGGATGAGGTCACGGGTTCAATTCCTAGTGGCCTCATTCTTTTATTTCTTTAGTAAATTTTCCAGATTCATATGCATTTTTATTTAGTCTATATTAACTTGTACAATGCTGGAAATTTTTAGTTACTTTTAACTCATAACATCAATGTTTTACTTAGTTCATACATTCTTTCATAATTTCACTTCAACGTATTTTTAAGTGCATCCTTTAGAGAATTTATTGGCTATCAAATCCTTATTCAAATCAGCCACATTTCTTAATTATGAACATCACAATCTTCATGAGTTTGGGTACGTAAATTAACAAACACAACATTAGCAATTCTAAGCCTCAAGGCCGAGACTCAACATGCCATACACATTTTTCTTTCCTTAATTCGAACACACACATAGTTGTCTTTTCATGAATTAACGTACATCTAATACATTAACATTCATCACAAATATCACATAATCCTAAGTCTACCAGCATTCATACCAACCTACATTCTTTGGGAGCTAATGACAGGGAGCATGAAAGGGGGAACAATCCTAGTTTCGAAATAGAATTGTCTGAGTCCTAAGGGTCTCTTGGGAAAGGGACTAAGAGTAAGAAAACCCATACCTTGTTTTCTTGTTAAATGTCCAGAATGCTGCCCAAGAACTCCTCCACAAATCAGCCCACACACCCAAAAATCACACCTTACCCGACTAGTGTAGTACGTTTTGCTTAACGTTACCGGATTGCTTTCTCTTTTGTGTTTCTATCTTTCAAGTTCTTGATGAACTTTTGCCTTTACTTTATTTTTCTTTTGCTTATTGTTTTCTCACGTTTTCAGCCAAGAAAAGAGAGTGAAAGAGAAAGAGAATCGTGCAAGAGAGAGTGTGGGGAAATGGGAGATAGAAGTCTAGTGTAGGTAGGACTTTGTGGTTTGAATTAGTCAATTTATTAATTAATAAAAATTAATAAAAAATCTGATTTCTTTTTCCTAAATCAGATATTACTAATTATTTATTAAAACTAAATTAACACATTAAAATAAAAGCAAGTTAAATCTTGCTCTTAGTGGGGTTCGAACCCGGGTGACCCCATTTTGCGAAAATGGCTCACTTCGGGTTGCCCCACCCGAATTTTATTATTTTTTTAACTTAATTAATTAAATAATTAATTACTCAGGGTAATTACAATATTACCCTTGGCCTGGAAAAGACTATTTTACCCTTGGACCCTCAAAACTTAAAATTTCTTCTTTTTGAGTCCGGTAAAAACTCTTTCGATTAAACCTTCGTTTTCGTGAGCCTCACATGGTTGGTTCCAACCTTTCCAAGCTCAATTAACTCCCCAAGTTAGTTGGCTTGGTCGTAGTAAGGGTTCTGAGGTCTGGTTCTACGCGTATCAATACGTGTGGACCTTGGTCTAATCGCATGCATTCTTGAAACACCTAAGTCTTGATCCTATTCATTTTTAGGGTTGTTACATTATCCCCCCCTTAGGAACATTCGTCCCCGAATGACACTACTCTTTACTAACAATAAGTATGTCATCTATAGAACTTACGCATACATAGGTACCTCAATACTTTCACTGGTGAATATCTTATTCACATATTAACATGATGGAACACCTCCTTGAAACCTACTAGTAGCTTTACATTAATAGAATAAAGAATTCTTCCTTAAACTAGTCTCATCAAAGGATACAACACAAAGTCAACATAAAAATCATATACATCAGCAACCAATATGATGACTTCAAACCTATTAACCTTATACTAGGACATAAACACCATATACAGTCAAATATATGAAAGGCTAATTAAGGTTACGCACCCGAGGCTTCATCAGAAGTGCCTTCCCCTGCACCCCTGGAATTGAGTGCGAAGAATCGTTGCCTCTTTGGAGCCTCTTCATTCGGGCCATTTGTCTGAACTCTCTCCTTCCCTTGTTCTTGACTCCTCCTATTCGGACAATCTTTCACCATGTGGCCCGGTTTTCCACAGCTGTAACAAGCATTAGAGCCCATCATACACTCTCCTCCATGCAGTTTGCCACACTTCCTGCAAGGTGGCCTCTCCTGAGGTGTATCTACTCCATTGTTTCTCTTAATTCTGGACTCAGAATCCCTATCATAGCGACTCTTGGATGAACTTGACTCCCCTTGGTGGGAGAGCCCCTTCTTAAACCTGGGATGCTCACGGACGCCAAAGTTGTTCCTGTGGCCTCCATGACTGGGTCCTGCCTGATCTTGAGGCCTAGGCCTCCTAGCATCACAAACACCTCTCTTTCTGCGGCTGTCCTCTACCTGCTGGACATGCACCATTAATCTGGAAAGATCCATATTATCATGGAGCATAGCAGATCGACACTCCTCCTCCAGGTCTCCATTGATTCCTGTGAGGAACCTGCTCATCTCATCCCTGCTGTTAGAAACCAGGGAAGTAGCATACCTGGGTGATTTCAACAAGGTTCAGTATTATCCTCATTCTTGCTATTATAAACTTAGGGAAAAACAACATACCTTGACAGCTTAACAAACTTCAGGGAATACTCCCTGACTGTCATGGAGCCTTGTTTGAGGTTGATGAATTCCTCCACCTTGGCCTCCCTCATCTCCTTGGGAAAGAATCTCTCCAGAAATGCTGTCTTGAACAGCTCCCATGTGACTGGTACTCCACCTAAGACACGGCTATCTTGCCACATCTTGCACCAAGTCTGTGCTACATCTTTGAGCTGATAGGAAGCCAGCTCAGCCTTCTCAATGTCAGTGGCCCCCATAGCCACCCGGATTTTATGCACCTCATCTACAAACTCTTGAGGATCCTCCGATGTCTTAACCCCTGTGAAAATGGGAGGATTCATCCTCGTGAAATCCCTCAGTCTGTCAGCCATGCTACGGACCGGTGGGTTCTCCCTCTGAACATCCTGTCTGTTGACCTGGGCAGTCATAGCCTGGGCCTGCATGGTAATGGTCTGTGCCATTTCGGCCAAAGATGCCCGCACCTCAGCATCAGTCAACCCAGCTGGGTTAACTGGCATGGCCACTCCTTCAGCTGGAGCCTGGGGTAGATCCTGATTACCCCCAGCAGCTGCTCCTCCTCTCCTCTGACCAAATCCTCTCCTAGTGTTCATTCTCTGGAAAAAGAAAAAGGATTGATGTTACACACGCTCATAACACCAAGAATTCAGACATTTAGAAAAGCACGATAAGATCAGAAGAAGGGAAAAATTCCTACGCATCATGCAGTCTCTAATCCAGGATAGTGGTGCACTTCACTACCATGACTTAGAAACTACTCAATGTGGTTGATGTGAACTTATTATTTTTGTAATTTAACCTAATGCTCTGATACTAACTTTGTCACGACTGGAATCTAGACCCCAGACGAGACCAGCGTCGTTGACCTCTCAGAGGTCGCAGACAAGCCTACTTACGTCATTCTTACTTTACATAGGTTAATTTTAGCGGAAAATTTGAAACTTTTCATTTCTAAACATTACTTACTAAACTTTTCTAATACGTTCGTAATTCGTCCAACATCAACCATCTAAACATTAAGAGATAATCAAATGAAAGAAATAATTCAATAACATAATCGTATAATTGCCAAAATGGCATCCATACATAGTCTGAATAAAATAAGAAAGAAACGCTAGTGGAACATGCTCCACTAGCTCAACTCCTAAACTAAGCTAGAACATAAACAGTAGCATCCTCGAAAGCATGAGGACCTACCAAAAACCGGATGAATGCTGGACGTCCGGATAACTGCAGCGATGATACTGTAGCTCTACCGTCCACCTGTGCCTGCACCTAAAATAGTAGAGTTTGTATAGGGTTAGTACACACTTGTACTAAGTATGGGTATATGCAAGCACACACCAAGGACATGCATGAGAAAGAATATCTCTTTCTTAACAACATGATTTTTGGAAGTCAAGTCAGTGGACTTGCCAAATTAAGATTAGGAAAGTTTCCTAATTTGGATTAGGAAAGTAAATGATCTTTCCAAATTTGGATTAGGAAAGTCAGTGAGCTTTCCAAATTTGGAATAGGAAAGTTATGCCATGAGAATAACATACATAATCATACTTTTCACATATGCAGACAGCACATAACATTTACACGTAGCACATAACTTCGTTCATATCATTCATTCATATGCCATGAAACCTTAGAATCATGGACTTGACAATAAGACATCCCAGAAATGAAGGCTCAACATATGGGACCTCAACTGGGAGTCTTCGTTAGCAAACACAGAGTCTGCTTCATTCATTCATACGTACTTCATTTCATTTCGTTCATAGTCCAGTGTAGCCACCGGTTATACCTAGGATGTAGTTTAAGACTTTCATTAGGTTCGTTGTGCAATGACCAAGAATGACCTAATGTCATTACTTGAATCTAACTCACCTTTTGATTATCATATCCTAACACCTTTGGTATCATTCATTTCATTGTGTGCATCATTTGAGGCTGGCCTCATTCATTCATTAGGAACTTTAACTTTAACCGACATAGATCATGTGAGCATCATGAAATCCAGTGTCTCCCCCACACCGAAAAGAGGTGGAATCACCGACCAAAGTGATCCAATAACATGCTAGCGTACATGGGAATTTAACCTCGCCAGATCCCCATATTGGCAGTATAGGTTCGAAGACTAGGATATATAAGGAGACCCATACCCGGAAAGCCGGACAGTCTCATCTCATGAGAGTTACGTGAACCTCCGCCCTTCCCGAAAGAAGGCATCACCGCTCATAGCTAGTCTATCGGTGCTCAGTATAAAGTTCCATTACATTCATCTCATACGTCATGGAAGCTGGCTTCTAGTATGAGGACATCATAGCTCATTAGATGATTTCTCATCTCATTATTCGTATTGAGTGTGTTAAGCTCAATACTCTCATTAGAGTGTTCATAGAGACTGGTCTCTTCATTATCTTACACTCTCATAGGTGAGTACGTATTGGTAACATTTACTTAGGCTCATTTGAGATTGCTCTCATCATTTACATTAGCCTCTTATCATGTTGTCACCACATTCATCATCATTAGCATCTTTGCTTTTCATAGTTAGTCACCTCTTATTACGTGAATGTTCATTTCATCATATGCCAATGCACTTGGCCATTTGGTGTGCTTTACACCCTTACTTAACCCTTTTAGGGTTTCATTATTTCATTGTTCATTTCATCATTTCATTGTTCATATCATCATATGCCAATGCACTTTGCCATTTAGTGTATTTACACTCATACTTAACCCTTCTAGGGTTCATCATTTCATTTCATACATCTTAGATTCACTTACTTTTGAAAGTATGTTAGACTTAGGTGTCCATACATACAAGCCATGAGGCTTCATTCGTAATTCGTTAAGTGACTCATACATTCCTAAGATTTTATAGTACAAGACTTATGTATCTTGTATATATACCAAGATCTTAATTTTGATCTAAGTAGATGGCATTATTCTTGGATGATTTGTTCACGTATGACTTATGTATCAAACGGAAGTTTGGGCAAGGAACCAAGTCTTGAATCAATTGGATATCATTCTTATATGAACATCACGATTTACATAGGTTTATGCACGTAAAATAACAACCATAACATTAAAATTTTTGGAGCATCAAACAGAGAACATTAGTCACGGTTACATCCTTGCACACACATGCACATAGTTTCAAAAACACATAGGTTGTCATTCATACGATTTCAAACACACAAACATGAACATATTCATCACGAAAACATAACACACGCCTAATATCTACCAGCAAACATACCCAACCTAAGAATCATTAGGAGCTAGTGACAGGGATATGCAACGGGGAAACAATCCTAGTTTTCGGATTAGAATCGACTGAATCCTAGGGGTCTCTTGGGAAAGGGACCAAGAGTAAGAAAACCCATACCTTTTTTACGTTCAAACCTCTAATTGATGCCCAAAGAACTCCTCCAAACACACGTCCAACACCAAAAGTTCAACACCAAACTCGACGGAAAACCTTCTCTTTGCCTACGTGATATATTAGTTGTTTGTTTATAATTTTTCGTTGTGAGTTCTTCAAGTGTGAAGAACTTTGGTTTACCTACTGTATTTTTTAAGTTATTTGGCAGAGAGAATCGTGAGTGAGAGTGATAGAGACGTGAGAGAGAGATGAGCGTGAGAAGAGAGAGTTAGCTTAGGCTTAGGAGTCTAGTTTAGGACTTAGTCAAATAAGGTTTTATTTAATTATTAAAAATCTGATTTCCTTTTATTTTAAATCAGCTAATAAATTATAAATATAAATTAATTACATTAATTTACCAACTTAAATTAAAAACAAATTTAATTCATTGCTTCCACCTAGGTTCGAACCCGGGTGGAGCAAGACTTCACTTCAAGAGCCCATTTTCGGCCCTCTCTCTCCAAAATGACCCTCCACCTTATTAATTAAATAATTAATTATATATTTAGGGTAATTACGATACTACCCTTATCCTGGAAAAATACCATTTTACCCCTAGACCCTCCAAACCTAAGATTTCTCTTTTTTAAGTCCGGTAAAGACTCGTTCGAGTAAATCTTCGTATTCGAGAGCTCTATATGGTTGGACCCAACCTTTTCAAGCTCAACTAACTCCCCAAGTTAGTTGGCTTGGCTGTAGCAAGGGTTCCGAGGTTTGTTTCTACGCGCATCAATCCGTGTGAACCCGTTCTAATCGTAGGCATTCTAGACCCATTAAGCATTACTTAGCATATTCATTTTTAGGGTTGTTACATTATCCACCCCTTAGGAACATTCGTCCCCGAATGACACTACACATCATTTTAAAATAAAGAGGGTGATTTTCGAAGATGTCTTAACATACTTGAGACTTTACTCCTTGTGAATTTCTGTTTCACACTTATTCTGGATAATGCATATTACTCAAGCTTATCTGAAACTTCATATTTGAGATTGAGGAACTTCCTTCTCAATCGCACTTAACTTGATGCACCTCACAACTCATGCAACACAAAAAATCATGTCCACGCTATACAAAGACAGCAACATGACATGCCAACATGAATTCATTTTAACTCTAACTTATTTGGAAACTTATCCTTACTAACTTGTTTCGATAGTCTATGGTAGTCTAGCATTTATGAAGTAATCCATACCTAAGCCATCTCCTTGAGCTAGTAAGCAGCCAACTTAGCCTTCTCCTCTTCATCAATACTCATAGCAGGCTTTAGAACCTACGAAGCACTCACCTCCATGCGAACAACCACTCTTATCAAACGTCTTTCGTTCATGCTGGGCATTTCTATCACTGCCCCTTCTTGGGAAGGCCAGATCTTGAGTCTGGCGCCTTAGACCACTTGGCCATCCTAATTCTTGTGTGTATTCTTCTACGCGCGCACACATTAGCGGAAAATTTGACCTTTTTGTTTTCTTATTTCATGCTAAAGATTTTAAACTTAACATCATAGGCGTTCACAAATCAACCATCTAATGTAGAGATAATCAAATGAAAGAAACAGTTCATAATTGCATTAAACGTATTTTTGCCAAAACGGCACCAATACAAAGTCTGAAATGAAAGTGGAAATAAACACTAGTGAAACATTCTCCATTAGCTAAAGCCTACATCTAAGCTAGATAATAATGGTAGACATCCTTGAAAGCATGAGGGCCTACCAAGTCCGGATGAAAGCTCCACGTCCGGATAGCTGCAACGTCAACCTGTAAGCTCTAGCGTCCACCTGTGCCTGCACCTAAAAATATTGAGTTGTATGGGATTAGTACACACTTGTACTAAGTATGGTATATGCAAGCACACACCAAGGACATGCATGAATAAGAACAACTCTTTCCTAACAACATGATTATGGAAAGTCAAGTCAGTGGACTTGCCAAATTGGGATTAGGAAAGTGAGTGAGCTTTCCAAATTTGGATTAGGAAAGTTAGTGAGCTTTCCAAATTTGGATGAGGAAAGTCATGCCATGAGAGTAACATGCATCATCATAAATATTATATTGCACAGAGCACACAACATCTTACACACAGTACATAACATATCGCATATAACACATAACATATTTTATATCATTCGTTCATATGTCATTAGACCTCGGAATCATGGACTTAACATTAAGACGTCCCAAAATGAGGGCTCAACATATGGGACCTCAACTAGGGAGTCTTCTTTAGCAAACACAGAGTCTGCTTCATTCATTCATACGTACTTCATTTCATTCATTCATAAGCTAGTGTAAACACCAGCTATACCTAGGATGTAGTTTAAGACTCTCATCGGGTTTGTTGTGCAATGATCAAGAATAACCTAGTGTCATTACTTGAGTCTAGCTCACCTCTTGATTATCCTATCCTAACACCTTTGGTATCGTTCATTTCATTATGTGCATCATTTGAGGCTGGCCTCATTCATTCATTGGGAACTTTAACTTTAACCGACATAGATAATGTGAGCATCATGAAATCCAGTGTCTCCCCCACACCGAAAAGAGGTGGAATCATCGGCCAAAGTGACCCAAAACATGCTAGCGTACATGGGAGTTGAACCCCGCCAGATCCCTATATTGGCAGTATAGGTTTGAAGACTAGGAGATATAAGGAGACCCATACCCGGCATGCCGGACAGTTTCATCTCATGAGAGTTACGTGAACCTCCGCCCTTCCCAAAAGAAGGCATCACCGCTCATAGCTAGTCTATTGGTGCTCAGTATAAAGTTCCATTACATTCAACTCATACGTCATGGAAGCTGGCTTCTAGTATGAGGACATCATAGCTCAATAGATGATTTCTCATCTCATCATTAGAATTAAGTGTGTTAATCTCAATACTTTCATTAGAGTGTTCATAGAGACTGGTCTCTTCATTAACTTTACACTCTCATAGGTGAGTACGTTTGGTAACATTTATTTAGGCTCATTTGAGATTGCTCTCATCTTTTACATTAGCCTCATATGATGTAATCACCACATTCATTAACATTAGCACATTTGCTCTTCATAAATACTCACCCCTTTTTACGTGAATGTTCATCTTATCATATGCCAATGCACTTGCTCATTTGTGTGTTTCACATTCTTACTTAACCCTTCTAGGGTTTTATCATTTTATTACATAATATTCATTTCATCGTATGTGTAACATTTTGAAATCCCAAAGTCATGTGATAAGACTTAAACAGGCTCCTTAAGGTCTAAACCATTGTTCCTAGCCAAATTAGGCGTATATGGAGTCGTTGAAGTGTTTTGGAACTAAAACGTTCATAACGTCCGGTAAGTTGGTTCATGAGAGGGCTAGAGTGTCCTTTTAGTTTAACCAAGTTAAAGAGTCGGTATTTAGTTAAAGTTTGTAACAATAGGTGTAACACA
Source organism: Solanum sitiens (assembly GCA_016801875.1). Taxonomy (NCBI): domain Eukaryota; kingdom Viridiplantae; phylum Streptophyta; class Magnoliopsida; order Solanales; family Solanaceae; genus Solanum; species Solanum sitiens. The sequence continues at coordinate 203,748 of JABWTJ010000308.1, read as the reverse complement.
TAGTGTGGGATGGTTTCATGTTGGAAAAGTCAGGGTACGACTCCCCGAGGATTGACTAAGGGCCCTCGAGGAGGACCCTTGAGACAGTAGGCCACGACGGACACCATGATGGGGCGTCACAGGCACGACGGGGCGTCGAGGCCACCATCGTGCCAGCCTTAGATGCTGGTAAGAAAGCCTCTGCCTGCACAGTCTCTGACCAACGCGACGGACGTGCAGGATGGAGGGGGGCCTGTCCGTCACGCCCACGACGGCTCGTCGGCGGGGAGTCGTCGTGGAGGGCCTGTAGTGTTTTCAGGGATTTAAGTTTTAGTTAATTATTTTATTAAGTGTCTTAGGGGTAATTAGGGGATTAAGGGAAGACTAATTAAGTGACTTAATACCCCACTATAAATACCCCAACCTTCATTAACCTAATGACAATTCTCCAAACAAAACTCTATCCCTTCTCTCTACTTTCTCTCTCTATTGGAAGACTCCATTGGAGAATAGCTCGGAAAGATCATTGGGGGCTGGTTTTAGCACGAAATCACCATCGAAACGTCATCAAACCTTAAGGTATGGGATCTAATTCACCTTTGAGACTTCTTTCCTCAAAGGGCTCCTTCAAAGATTTTCTAAAAAAGTTGAGTTTCATATGGGTTTCATCCAATTTCGAATTTGAGTCTATGAATTGAGTTGTTTAGGTATTATTTGAGTTATAATGAATAGATTATCATGTATTGCAACTTGATTATGATGAATTGATGTAGTTTGATCTAGATTGTGGGTGATGACCCCTAACCCTTAACCCTAGGTATGAGATTGATATGAATTTGTTAATGCATCGATCATGAATTTATTGTGGTGAATTGAAGTTCTTCTTGCCTATTTCTTGAATATCGAATCTAGGGTAAGAAGATAGACTTTGATATCATGTTACCAAACTTTGATTTAGTATTGCATTATGGTATAGTACTTCTCTTAAATTAGTTCTTACGTTGACTATTGAATTACATTGATGTGATGACCCAAATTGGGTTAGTCTATGGGTTGATGGTAAGGCCCTTTTATTGGTGAACTATGGAGAAGTATTGGTAAGTCTTCATTATCCTAATCCTTACTTCAAATGGTGATTAATTGTCATCAAGTGATAATGTGTGTTGAAGTATACCTTGCTTAAGGTGATAGGTTGGTATGATGATTGAATTGAAATGTTTAGGTTGGTTGTGAGGCTGCCTAATAATACATGATATAGGAAAGTTGTTATGTAAAGATGTGCCCTTTTGTGATGAGATGTGTAAGGGCCAACTTCACCTATATGAATTGTTAATGAAAGGATTATTTCTCATACAATTCTTATTGAGCTATGATGATGAATATACAAGGGTTTGACCCTATTATCTAAACTAATTGAGAAGATTAATATAGTATTAAAGACTTCTCTAAATGGGGACTTAGCTTAGCACCGAGCAAACTTGACAATGGGAGGTGATGACTTATCTATAGAAGGAAAGAATCATCCTAAAGTTGCCCATGTGATGTTAACTCCCTTGCTTATGGGACATGTCATTTAAGGGATTCCCATGAGGAGCGGCCCACTTTACCTAATGGTATGAATAGGGATATCTACCTCTTAGTTCTTGAACTATGTTGCCACCATAGGATACTAGCTAGTGGATCCACCTAGATAGCTATGTTTACGTTAGGTTCTACCTTGGCCGGTAGACCACCTTCCATTGGTGTAAGGTTTCATGACACCGGATTCCACATTTGCTCATGTGGTCTATGTCGGTTAAGGCAAGGTTTCCCTAAACTAAAATGAATGAATAAGATATAGACTAATCAAAGTAACTTGAAAGGGTTTGGCTATAGCTTGGGTAGGGGTATGGGACTCTACTTAAGCCTTGCACTAGTTTGCCTTGATAGGAGCTTTGAGAGGTCAATACTATGTATGTAAAGTAGTGATATAATGTAAATGACTTTGTACATTGAATAACATGCTTATGAGTATAAGGTTGTTGCTTTGGTTGAAGAAGAATGTTTTCACGAAGTGGGAGAGTATGTTAGGTAAGGTTAATTGCTAATTGTAGTCTTGGTAGGTTACTTGATTTAAGTAAGAGTCATGGGAATTTACTTGATCATTGCACTGGTGACTTTACGAAGGTTATAGTTAGTATGCTTTGCTTTGCTTAAGATTCACTTGTCTATGTTTCATAATGATTTGTATTAAATATACCTTTCTAAGTACTTTTGATTGGTAATTGTATACATGGTTCCATACTTAGTACATGTGGAGTACTAACCCCATTTCTTTCCCTTTTTCCCAAACATTTTAGGTTCGGGTCATTGAACTTGCTCTGAATTGCTGGAAAGGAAGACTTGGATATCTTACCATCCAAGTGATAGGTCCTCACTCTCCCGAGGGCGTTGCTGACATCTTACTCTTATGTTCTTAGTTACTCTAATTCTGTATTGACTCTATTACTCGTTTGAGACGATGTTGTATATAGCCTATAAGTGGCTTCTTGTATTGATGTAGGGCTATGACCAAGATTTATTGTCTTTGATAGATGGTTTATGAGATGAGACGACTTTTATGACTATTATTCTTTACTATATAAATGGGTCAAATAAAAGTAGAAGACTATGTAATCTTCGTATATGAACAAGTCTATGTATACTTGATATAAATACGATTATGTGTATGTAGAGGTCTATGTAAACCTCCGAGTAGTTATAGATAAAAAGTTTTAAATTTCTTCACATTTTTTTTAATCGATGAATGCTATGAAGAGGCTAAGAGGCTTGTCTTAGTCCTCAAAGAGGACGACGACGCCGGTTACATCTAGGGGGTAAACCCGAATGTGACAGTATGCCAATGCACTTGGCCATTTAGTGTGTTTCACACTCTTACTTAACCCTTCTAGGGTTACATCATTTCATTACATACATCTTAGGTTCACTTATTTTTAAACGTATGTTAGACTTATGGGTCTATACATACAAGCCATGAGGCTTCATTCATAGTTCGTTTAAGTGATTCATATCTTCCTAAGATTATGTGGTACAAGACTTATGCATGTTGTATGTATGCCAAGATCTCGATTTCAATCTAAATAGGCAGCATTATTGTTGAATATTTAATTCACGTATGACATATGTATCAATACGGAATTATGGCAAGGGAACCCGGTTTCGAATACCTTGGACAACACTTACATTTTTCATTTATTTTATTTTTGGTCCACATGACATTGGGACCCTAGATCGATCCCCAACATCAACATTTCCTCTTTATATTTTTCTCCTTTGAATTTCCTCTTCCTTGGCCGAGGGATTGTGGGATCGAACCACCACAGCCCTTTTTATTTTTTTTATTTATTTCCCCTTGTCTATTTCGAGTTGACTGTGAGGTTGTGGGATCAAACCCCCATAGCCTCTCTTTATTTTTCTTTTATTTCGCCTCTACTGCCTAGAGGTCGTGGGTTCAATTCCCACGCCTCACATTTCTTTTATCTTCATTTTCTCTTAACTTTCCTTCACTGCCTTGAGGTCGTGGGTTCGATTCCCATGCCTCACATTTCTTTTCTTTTCATTTTCTTTTACTCTCCTCTACTGCCTTGAGGTCGTGGGTTCGATTCCCACGCCTCACATTTATTTTCTCTTCATTTTTGTTTCTTTAAGTTCTGACCAAGAGGTTGTGGGTTCGAATCCTACTCTTCTCATTCTTAAATTTTGTATTTTATTATTTTTTTCCAGCCAAAGACACCTGAGATCGAATCCCCTTAACCCCCATTTAATTCACATTTTTTTTTGTATCTCACGGGTGAGGTCGCGGGTTCGAATCCTAGTGACCTCACCTAATTTACACTCAATTAATTTTCCAGATTTGTTCATCTACGTTTAGCCAAAACCAAACTTGTAAGTTGCTGGAAATTTGGTCACATTTCAGCTCACTTTCATCAACATTTACAGTTGTACTCATAGGGTAATTCGTAGATCACTTAACATGTTTTGGGTGCATTTTTCATAGGTTCGTTTAGCCAAGAGATTATCACTCAAATCAGCCACATTTCATCTTATATGAACATCACGATTTACATAGGTTTATGCACGTAAAATAACAACCATAACATTAAAATTTTTGGAGCATCTAACAGAGAACATTAGTCACGGTTACATCCTTGCACACACATGCACATATTTTCGAAAACACATAGGTTGTCATTCATACAATTTCAAACACACAAACATGAACATATTCATCACGAAAACATAACACACGCCTAATATCTACCAGGAAACATACCCAACCTAAGAATCACTGGGAGCTAGTGACAGGGACATGCAACGGGGAAACAATCCTAGTTTTCGGATTAGAATGGACTGAATCCTAGGGGTCTTTTGGGAAAGGGACCAAGAGTAAGAAAACCCATACCTTTTTTACGTTCAAACCTCGAATTTCTGCCCAAAGAACTCCTCCAAACACACGTCCAACACCAAAAGTTCAACACCAAACTCGACGGAAAACCTTCTCTTTGCCTACATGATTTATTAGTTGTTTGTTTATAGTTTTTCATTGTGAGTTCTTCAAATGTGAAGAACTTTGGTTTACCTACTGTTTTTTTTAAGTTATTTGGCAGAGATAATCGTGAGTGAGAGTGATAGAGACGTGAGAGAGAGATGAGCGTGAGAAGAGAGAGTTAGCTTAGGCTTAGGAGTCTAGTTTAGGACTTAGTCAAATAAGGTTTTTATTAAATATTTAAAATCTGATTTCCCTTTTAATTTAATCAGCTAATAAATAATAAATATTAATTAATTACATTAATTTATCAACTTAAATAAAAACAACTTTAATTCATTGCTTCCACCTAGGCTCGAACCCGGGTGGAGCAAGACTTCACTTCAAGAGCCAATTTTCGGCCCTCTCTCCCTAACTTACCCCTCCACCTTATTAATTAAATAATTAATTATATATTTAGGGTAATTACGATACTACCCTTTGCCTGGAAAAAGACCATTTTACCCCTAGACCCTCCAAAACCATGATTTTCCCTTTTTAAGTCTGGTAAAGACTCATTCGAGTAAATCTTCGTATTCGAGAGCCCTACATGGTTGGACCCAACCTTTTCAAGCTCAAATAACTCCCCAAGTTAGTTGGCTTGGCTGTAGCAAGGGTTCCGAGGTCTGGTTCTATGCGCATCAATCCGTGTGAACCCGTTCTAATCGTAGGCATTCTAGACCCATTAAGCATTACTTAGCATATTCATTTTTAGGGTTGTTACATTATCCCCCCTTAGGAACATTCGTCCCGAATGACACTACACATCATTTTAAAATAAAGAGGGTGATTTTCGAAGATATCTTAACATACTTGAGACTTTACTCCTTGTGAATTTCTGTTTCACACTTATTCTGGATAATGCATATTACTCAAGCTTATCTGAAGCTTCATATTTGAGATTGAGGAACTTCCTTCTCAATCTCACTTAACTTGATGCACCTCACAACTCATGCAACACAAACATCATGTCCATGCTATACAAAAACAGCAACATGACATGCAAACATGAATTCATTTTAACTCTAACTTATTCGGAAACTTAACCTTACTACCCTATTTCGATAGTCTATGGTAGTCTAGCATTTATGAAGTAATCCATACCTAAGCCATCTCCTTGAGCTAGTAAGCAGCCAACTTAGCCTTCTCCTCTTCATCAATACTCATAGAAGGCTTTAGAACCTACCAAGCACTCACCTCCATGCGAACAACCATTCTTATCAAACGTCTTTCGTTCACGCTGGGCATTTCTATCACTGCCCCTTCTTGGGAAGGCCAGATCTTGAGTCTGGCGCCTTAGACCACTTGGCCATCCTAATTCTTGTGTGTATTCTTCTACGCGTGCACACAAAAAGGAAGTTAGATATTTACAATGACACAAAGTGTCAAAGCTCTAGATAGCACGATAAAGAGTAGAAGTAGGGAAATTTTCCTACGCATCATGCAGTCTCTAATTAAGGATAGTGGTGCACTTCACTACCATGACTTAGAAACTACTCAATGTGGTTGATGTGAACTTATTATCCTCGGAATTTAACCTAGTGCTCTGATACCAACATTTTCACGACCGAAATCTAGACCCCAGACAAGACCGGCATCGTTGACCTCTCAGAGGTCGCAGACAAGCCTACATACGTCATTCGTACTTCATCTAGGTTAATTTTTAGCGGAAAATTTGACCTTTTTGTTTTCTTATTTCATGCTAAAGATTTTAAACTTAACATCATAGGCGTTCACAAATCAACCATCTAATGTAGAGATAATCAAATGAAAGAAACAGTTCATAATTGCATTGAACGTATTTTTGACAAAACGGCACCAATACAAAGTCTGAAATGAAAGTGGAAAGAAACACTAGTGGAACATGCTCTACTAGATAAAGCCTACATCTAAGCTAGATAATAACGGTAGACATCCTCTAAAGCATGAGGTCCTACCAAGTCCGGATGAAAGCTCCACGTCCGGATAGCTGCAATGTCAACCTGTAAGCTCTAGCGTCCACCTGTGCCTGCACCTAAAAATATAGAGTTGTATGGGATTAGTACACACTTGTACTAAGTATGGGTATATGCAAGCACACACCAAGGACATGCATGAGTATGAACATCTCTTTCCTAACAACATGATTATGAAAAGTCAAGTCAGTGGACTTGCCAAATTGGGATTAGGAAAGTGAGTGAGCTTCCCAAATTTGGATTAGGAAAGTTAGTGAGCTTTCCAAATTTGGATTAGGAAAGTTAGTGAGCTTTCCAAATTTGGATTAGGAAAGTCATGCCATGAGAGTAACATGCATCATCATAAATATTATATTGCACAGAGCACACAACATCTTACACATAGTACATAACATATAGAATATAACACATAACATATTTTATATCATTCGTTCATATGCCATGAGACCTCGGAATCATGTACTTAATATTAAGACGTCCCAAAATGAGGGCTCAACATATGGGACCTCAACTAGGGAGTCTTCTTTAGCAAACACAGAGTCTGCTTCTTTCATTCATACGTACTTTATTTCATTCATTCATAAGCTAGTGTAAACACCAGCTATACCTAGGATGTAGTTTAAGACTCTCATCGGGTTTGTTGTGCAATGATCAAGAATAACCTAGTGTCATTACTTGAGTCTAGCTCACCTCTTGATTATCCTATCCTAACACCTTTGGTATCGTTCATTTCATTATGTGCATCATTTGAGGCTGGCCTCATTCATTCATTGGGAACTTTAACTATAACCGACATAGATAATGTGAGCATCATGAAATCCAGTGTCTCCCCCACACCGAAAAGAGGTGGAATCACCGGCCAAAGTGACCCAAAACATGCTAGCGTACATGGGAATTGAACCCCGCCAGATCCCTATATTAGCAGTATAGGTTCGAAGACTAGGAGATATAAGGAGACCCATACCCGGCATGCCGGACAGTCTCATCTCATGAGAGTTACGTGAATCTCCGCCCTTCCCAAAAGAAGGGATCACCGCTCATAGCTAGTCTATCGGTGCTCAGTATAAAGTTCCATTACATTCAACTCATACGTCATGGAAAATGGCTTCTAGTGTTAGGACATCATAGCTCAATAGATGATTTATCATCTCATCATTAGTATTAAGTGTGTTAATCTCAATACTTTCATTAGAGTGTTTATAGAGACTAGTCTCTTCATTAACTTTACACTCTCATAGGTGAGTACGTTTGGTAACAATTATTTAGGCTCATTTGAGATTGCTTTCATCTTTTACATTAGCCTCACATCATGTTGTCACCACATTCATTAACATTAGCACATTTGCTCTTCATAATTACTCACCCCTTTGTATGTGAATGTTCATCTCATCATATGCCAATGCACTTGGCCATTTGTGTGTTTCACATTCTTACTTAACCCTTCTAGGGTTTCATCATTTCATTACATAATATTCATTTCATTGTATGCCAATGCACTTGGCCATTTAGTGTGTTTCACACTCTTACTTAACCCTTCTAGGGTTACATCATTTCATTACATACATCTTAGGTTCACTTATTTTTAAACGTATGTTAGACTTATGGGTCTATACATACAAGCCATGAGGCTTCATTCATAGTTCGTTTAAGTGATTCATATCTTCCTAATATTATGTGGTACAAGACTTATGCATCTTGTATGTATGCCAAGATCTCGATTTCAATCTAAAAAGGCAGCATTATTCTTGAATATTTAATTCACGTATGACTTATGTATCAATACGGAATTTGGGCAAGGGAACCCGATTTCGAATCCCTTGGACAACACTTACATTTTTCATTTATTTTATTTTTGGTCCAGATGACATTGGGACCCTAGATCGATCCCCAACATCAACGTTTCCTCTTTATTTTTTTCTCCTTTGAATTTCCTCTTCCTTGGCCGAGGGGTTGTGGGATCGAACCACTACATCCCCTTTTATTTTTTTTTTTATTTCTCCTTGTCTATTTCGAATTGACTGTGAGGTTGTGGGATCAAACCCCCACAGCCTCTCTTTATTTTTCTTTTATTTCGCCTCTACTGCCTAGAGGTCGTGGGTTCAATTCCCACGCCTCACATTTCTTTTATCTTCATTTTCTCTTAACTCTCCTTCACTGCCTTGAGGTCGTGGGTTCGATTCCCATGCCTCACATTTCTTTTCTTTTCATTTTCTCTTACTCTCCTGTACTGCCTTGAGGTCGTGGGTTCGATTCCCACGCCTCACATTTATTTTCTCTTCATTTGTTTTCTTTAAGTTCTGACCAAGAGGTTGTGGGTTCGAATCCCACTCCTCTCATTCTTAAATTTTGTATTTTATTATTTTTTTTCCAGCCAAAGACACCTGAGATCGAATCCCCTTAACCCCCATTTAATTCACATTTTTTTTGTATCTCACGGGTGAGGTCACGGGTTCGAATCCTAGTGACCTCACCTAATTTACACTCAATTAATTTTCCAGATTTGTTCATCTACGTTTAGCTAAAACCAAACTTGTAAGTTGCTGGAAATTTGGTCACATTTCAGCTCACTTTCATCAACATTTACAGTTGAACTCATAGGGTAATTCGTAGATCACTTAACATGTTTTGGGTGCATTTTTCATAGGTTCGTTTAGGCAAGAGATTATCATTCAAATCAGCCACATTTCCTCTTATATGAACATCACGATTTACATACGTTTATGCACGTAAAATAACAACCATAACATTAAAATTTTTGGAGCATCAAACAGAGAACATCAGTCACGGTTACATCCTTGCACACACATGCACATAGTTTCGAAAACACATAGGTTGTCATTCATACGATTTCAAACACACAAACATGAACATATTCATAACGAAAACATAACACACGCCTAATATCTACCAGGAAACATACCCAACCTAAGAATCATTGGGAGCTAGTGACAGGGACATGCAACGGGGAAACAATCCTAGTTTTCGGATTAGAATCGACTGAATCCTAGGGGTCTCTTGGGAAAGGGACCAAGAGTAAGAAAACCCATACCTATTTTCTGTTCAAACCTCGAATTGCTGCCCAAAGAACTCCTCCAAACACACGTACAACACCAAAAGTTCAACACCAAACTCGACGGAAAACCTTCTCTTTGCCTACGTGATTTATTAGTTGTTTGTTTATAATTTTTCGTTTGTAGTTCTTCAAGTGTGAAGAACTTTGGTTTACCTACTATTTTTTTAAAGTTATTTGGCAGAGAGAATCGTGAGTGAGAGTGATAGAGACATGAGAGAGAGATGAGCGTGAGAAGAGAGAGTTAGCTTAGGTTTAGGAGTCTAGTTTAGGACTTAGTCAAATAAGGTTTTTATTAAATATTTAAAATCTGATTTCCCTTTTAATTTAATCATCTAATAAATAATAAATATTAATTAATTCCATTAATTTATCAACTTAAATAAAAACAACTTTAATTCATTGCTTCCACCTAGGCTCGAACCCGGGTGGAGCAAGACTTCACTTCAAGAGCCAATTTTCAGCCCTCTCTCCCTAAATTGCCCCTCCACCTTATTAATTTAATAATTAATTATATATTCAGGGTAATTACGACTACCCTTAGCCTGGAAAAAGATCATTTTACCCCTAGATCCTCCAAAACTATGATTTTCCCTTTTTAAGTCTGGTAAAGACTCATTCGAGTAAAATTTCGTATTCGTGAGCCCTACATGGTTGGACCCAACCTTTTCAAGCTCAACTAACTCCCCAAGTTAGTTGGCTTGGCTGTAGCAAGGGTTCCGAGGTCTGGTTCTACGCGCATCAATCCGTGTGAACCCGTTCTAATCGTAGGCATTCTAGACCCATTAAGCATTACTTAGCATATTCATTTTTAGGGTAGTTACATTATCCCCCCCCCTTAGGAACATTCGTCCCCGAATGACACTACACATCATTTTAAAATAAAGAGGGTGATTTTTGAAGATATCTTAACATACTTGAGACTTTACTCCTTTTGAATTTCTGTTTCACACTTATTCTGGATAATGCATATTACTCAAGCTTATCTGAAGCTTCATATTTGAGATTGAGGAACTTCCTTCTCAATCGCACTTAACTTGATGCACCTCACAACTCATGCAACACAAAAATCATGTCCACGCTATACAAAAACAACAACATGACATGCAAACATGAATTCATTTTAACTCTAACTTATTCAGAAACTTAACCTTACTACCCTGTTTCGATAGTCTATGGTAGTCTAGCATTTATGAAGTAATCCATACCTAAGCCATCTTCTTGAGCTAGTAAGCAACCAACTTAGCCTTCTCCTCTTCATCAATACTCATAGCAGGCTTTAGAACCTACCAAACACTCACCTCCATGCGAACAACCACTCTTATCAAACGTTTTTCCTTCACGCTGGGCATTTCTATCATTGCCCCTTCTTGGGAAGGCCAGATCTTGAGTCTGGCGCCTTAGACCACTTGGCCATCCTAATTCTTGTGTGTATTCTTCTACGCGTACACACAAGAAGGAAGTTAGATACTTACAATGATACAAATTGTCAAAGCTCTAGATAGCACAATAAAGAGTAGAAGAAGGGAAATTTTCCTACGCATCATGCAATCTCTAATTAAGGATAGTGGTGCACTTCATTACCATGACTTAGAAACTACTCAATGTGGTTGATGTGAACTTATTATCCTCGGAATTTAACCTAGTGCTCTGATACCAACATTTTCACGACCAAAATCTAGACCCCAGACAAGACCAGCATCGTTGACCTCTCAGAGGTCGCAGACAAGCCTACATACGTCATTCGTACTTCATCTAGGTTAATTTTTAGCGGAAAATTTGAACTTTTTGTTTTCTTATTTCATGCTAAAGATTTTAAACTTAACATCATAGGCGTTCACAAATCAACCATCTAATGTAGAGATAGTCAAATGAAAGAAACAGTTCATAATTGCATTGAATGTATTTTTGCCAAAACGGCACCAATAAAAAGTCTGAAATGAAAGTGGAAAGAAACACTAGTGGAACATGCTCTACTAGATAAAGCCTACATCTAAGCTAGATAATAACGGTAGACATCCTCTAAAGCATGAGGTCCTACCAAGTTCGGATGAAAGCTCCACGTTCGGATAGTTGCAACGTCAACCTGTAAGCTCTAGCGTCCACCTGTGCCTGCACCTAAAAATATAGAGTTGTATGGGATTAGTACACACTTGTACTAAGTATGGGTATATGCAAGCACACACCAAGGACATGCATGAGTAAGAACAGCTCTTTCCTAACAACATGATTATGGAAAGTCAAGTCAGTGGACTTGCCAAATTGGGATTAGGAAAGTGAGTGAGCTTCCCAAATTTGGATTAGGAAAGTTAGTGAGCTTTCCAAATTTGGATTAGGAAAGTTAGTGAGCTTTCCAAATTTGGATTAGGAAAGTCATGCCATGAGAGTAACATACATCATCATAAATATTATATTGCACAGAGCACACAACATCTTACACATAGTACATAACATATCGCATATAACACATAACATATTTTATATCATTCGTTCATATGCCATGAGACCTCGGAATCATGGACTTAACATTAAGACGTCCCAAAATGAGGGCTCAACATATGGGACCTCAACTAGGGAGTCTTCTTTAGCAAACACAGAGTCTGCTTCTTTCATTCATACGTACTTCATTTCATTCATTCATAAGCTAGTGTAAACACCAGCTATACCTAGGATGTAGTTTAAGACTCTATCGGGTTTGTTGTGCAATGATCAAGAATAACCTAGTGTCATTACTTGAGTCTAGATCACCTCTTGATTATCCTATCCTAACACCTTTGGTATCGTTCATTTCATTATGTGCATCATTTGAGGCTGGCCTCATTCATTCATTGGGAACATTAACTATAACCGACATAGATAATGTGAGCATCATGAAATCCAGTGTCTCCCCCACATCGAAAAGAGGTGGAATCACCGGCCAAAGTGATCGAAAACATGCTAGCGTACATGTGAATTGAACCCCGCCAGATCCCTATATTGGAAGTATAGGTTCGAAGACTAGGATATATAAGGAGACCCATACCCGACATGCCGGACAGTCTCATCTCATGAGGGTTACGTGAACCTCCTCCCTTCCCGAAAGAAGGTATCAACGCTCATAGCTAGTCTATCGGTGCTCAGTATAAAGTTCCATAACATTCAACTCATACGTCATGGAAGCTGGATTCTAGTGTTAGGACATCATAGCTCAATAGATGATTTATCATCTCATCATTAGTATTAAGTGTGTTAATCTCAATACTTTTATTAGAGTGTTCATAGAGACTGGTCTCTTCATTTACTTTACACTCTCATAGGTGAGTACGTTTGGTAACATTTATTTAGGCTCATTTGAGATTGCTCTCATCTTTTACATTAGCCTCATATCATGTTGTCACCACATTCATTAACATTAGCACATTTGCTCTTCATAATTACTCACCCCTTTGTACGTGCATGTTCATCTCATCATATGCCAATGCACTTGGCCATTTGTGTGTTTCACATTCTTACTTAACCCTTCTAGGGTTTCATCATTTCATTACATAATATTCATTTCATCGTATGCCAATGCACTTGGCCATTTAGTGTGTTTCACACTCTTACATAACCCTTCCAAGGTTACATCATTTCATTACATACATCTTTGGTTCACTTATTTTTAAACGTATGTTAGACTTATGGGTCTATACATACAAGCCATGAGGCTTCATTCATAGTTCGTTTAAGTGATTCATATCTTCCTAAGATTATGTGGTACAAGACTTATGCATCTTGTATGTATGCCAAGATCTCGATTTCAATCTAAGTAGGCAGCATTATTCTTGAATATTTAATTCACGTATGACTTATGTATCAATACGGAATTTGGGCAAGGGAACCCGGTTTCGAATCCCTTGGACAACACTTACATTTTTCATTTATTTTATTTTTGGTCCAGATGACATTGGGTCCCTAGATCGAGCCCCAACATCAACGTTTCCTCTTTATTTTTTTCTCCTTTGAATTTCCTCTTCCTTGGCCGAGGGATTGTGGGATCGAACCACCACAGCCCCTTTTATTTTTTTTATTTATTTCTCCTTGTCTATTTCGAGTTGACTGTGAGGTTGTGGGATCAAACCCCCACAGCCTCTCTTTATTTTTCTTTTATTTCGCCTCTACTGCCTAGAGGTCGTGGGTTCAATTCCCACGCCTCACATTTCTTTTATTTTCATTTTCTCTTAACTATCCTTCACTGCCTTGAGGTCGTGGGTTCGATTCCCACGCCTCACATTTCTTTTCTTTTCATTTTCTCTTACTCTCCTTTACTGCCTTGAGGTCGTGGGTTCGATTCCCACGCCTCACATTTATTTTCTCTTTTTTTTTCTTTAAGTTCTGACCAAGAGGTTGTGGGTTCGAATCCCACTCTTCTCATTCTTAAATTTTGTATTTTATTATTTTGTTTCCAGCCAAAGACACCTGAGATCGAATCCCCTTTAACCCTTATTTAATTCACGTTTTTTTTGTGTATCTCATGGGTGAGGTCGCGAGTTCGAATCCTAGTGACCTCACCTAATTTACACTCAATTAATGTTCCAGATTTGTTCATCTACGTTTAGCCAAAACCAAACTTGTAAGTTGCTGGAAATTTGGTCACATTTCAGCTCACTTTCATCAACATTTACAGTTGAACTCATAGGGTAATTCGTAGATCACTTAACATGTTTTGGGTGCATTTTTCATAGGTTCGTTTAGCCAAGAGATTATCACTCAAATCAGCCACATTTCATCTTATATGAACATCACGATTTGCATAGGTTTATGCACGTAAAATAACAACCATATCATTAAAAATTTTGGAGCATCAAACAGAGAACATTAGTCACGGTTACATCCTTGCACACACATGCACATAGTTTCGAAAACACATAGGTTGTCATTCATACAATTTCAAATACACAAACATGAACATATTCATCACGAAAACATAACACACGCCTAATATCTACCAGGAAACATACCCAACCTAAGAATCATTGGGAGCTAGTGACAGGGACATGCAACGGGGAAACAATCCTAGTTTTCGGATTAGAATCGACTGAATCCTAGGGGTCTCTTGGGAAAGGGACCAAGAGTAAGAAAACCCATACCTTTTTTACGTTCAAACCTCGAATTGCTGCCCAAAGAACTCCTCCAAACACACGTACAACACCAAAAGTTCAACACCAAACTCGACGGAAAACCTTCTCTTTGCCTACGTGATTTATTAGTTGTTTGCTTATAATTTTTCGTTGTGAGTTCTTCAAGTGTGAAGAACTTTGGTTTACCTACTGTTTTTTTTAAGTTATTTGGCAGAGAGAATCATGAGTGAGAGTGATAGAGACGTGAGAGAGAGATGAGCGTGAGAAGAGAGAGTTAGCTTAGGCTTAGGAGTCTAGTTTAGGACTTAGTCAAATAAGGTTTTTATTAAATATTTAAAATCTGATTTCCCTTTTAATTTAATCATCTAATAAATAATAAATATTAATTAATTCCATTAATTTATCAACTTAAATAAAAACAACTTTAATTCATTGCTTCCACCTAGGCTCGAACCCGGGTGGAGCAAGACTTCACTTCAAGAGCCAATTTTTGGCCCCCTCTCCCTAAATTGCCCCTCCACCTTATTAATTAAATAATTAATTATATGTAGGGTAATTATGATACTACCCTTAGCCTGAAAAAAGACCATTTTACCCCTAGACCCTCCAAAACTATGATTTTCCCTTTTAAAGTCTGGTAAAGACTCATTCGAGTAAATCTTCGTATTCGAGAGCCCTACATGGTTGGACCCAACCTTTTCAAGCTCAACTAACTCCCCAAGTTAGTTGGCTTGGCTGTAGCAGGGGTTCGGAGGTCTGGTTCTACGCGCATCAATCCGTGTGAACCCGTTCTAATCGTAGGCATTCTAGACCCATTAAGCATTACTTAGCATATTCATTTTTAGGGTTGTTACATTATCCCCCCCTTAGGAACATTCGTCCCCGAATGACACTACACATCATTTTAAAATAAAGAGGGTGATTTTCGAAGATATCTTAACATACTTGAGACTTTACTACTTTTGAATTTCTGTTTCACACTTATTCTGGATAATGCATATTACTCAAGCTTATCTGAAGCTTCATATTTGAGATTGAGGAACTTCCTTCTCAATCGCACTTAACTTGATGCACCTCACAACTCATGCAACACAAAAATCATGTCCACGCTATACAAAAATAGCAACATGACATGCAAACATGAATTCATTTTAACTCTAACTTATTCGGAAACTTAACCTTACTACCCTGTTTCGATAGTCTATGGTAGTCTAGCATTTGTGAAGTAATCCATACCTAAGCCATCTCCTCGAGCTAGTAAGCATCCAACTTAGCCTTCTCCTCTTCATCAGTACTCATAGCAGGCTTTAGAACCTACCACGCACTCACCTCCATGCGAACAACCACTCTTACCAAACGTCTTTCGTTCACGCTGGGGATTTCTATCACTGCCCCTTCTTGGGAAGGCCAGATCTTGAGTCTGGCGCCTTAGACCACTTGGCCATCCTAATTCTTGTGTGTATTCTTCTACGCGCTCACACAAGAAGGAAGGTAGATACTTAGAATGACACAAAGTGTCAAAGCTCTAGATAGCACGATAAAGAGTAGAAGAAGGGAAATTTTCCTATGCATCATGCAGTCTCTAATTCAGGATAGTGGTGCACTTCACTACCATGACTTAGAAACTACTCAATGTGGTTGATGTGAACTTATTATCCTCGGAATTTAACCTAGTGCTCTGATACCAACATTTTCACGACCGGAATCTAGACCCCAGACGAGATCGGCATCGTTGACCTCTCAGAGGTCGCAGACAAGCCTACATACGTCATTCGTACTTCATCTAGGTTAATTTTTAGCGGAAAATTTGAACTTTTTGTTTTCTTATTTCATGCTAAAGATTTTAAACTTAACATCATAGGCGTTCACAAATCAACCATCTAATGTAGAGATGATCAAATGAAAGAAACAGTTCATAATTGCATTGAACGTATTTTTGCCAACACAACACCAATACAAAGTCTGAAATGAAAGTGGAAAGAAACACTAGTGGAATATGCTCTACTAGATAAAGCCTACATCTAAGCTAGATAATAACGGTAGACATCCTCTAAAGCATGAGGTCCTACCAAACCGGATGAAAGCTCCATGTCCGGATAGCTGCAACGTCAACCTGTAAGCTCTAGCGTCCACCTGTGCCTGCACCTAAAAATATAGAGTTGTATGGGATTAGTACACACTTGTACTAAGTATGGGTATATGCAAGCACACACCAAGGACATGCATGAGTAAGAAAAACTCTTTCCTAACAACATGATTATGGAAAGTCAAGTCAGTGGACTTACCAAATTGGGATTAGGAAAGTGAGTGAGCTTTCCAAATTTGGATCAGGAAAGTTAGTAAGCTTTCCAAATTTGGATTAGGAAAGTTAGTGAGCTTTCCAAATTTGGATTAGGAAAGTCATGCCATGAGAGTAACATGCATCATCATAAATATTATATTGCACAGAGCACACAACATCTTACACATAGTACATAACATATCGCATATAACACATAACGTCTTTTATATCATTCGTTCATATGCCATGAGACCTCGGAATCATGGACTTAACATTAAGACGTCCCAAAATGAGGGCTCAACATATGGGAACTCAACTAGGGAGTCTTCTTTAGCAAACACAGAGTCTGCTTCATTCATTCATACGTACTTCATTTCATTTATTCATAAGCTAGTGTAAACACCAGCTATACCTAGGATGTAGTTTAAGACTCTCATCGGGTTTGCTGTGCAATGATCAAGAATAACCTAGTGTCATTACTTAAGTCTAGCTCACCTCTTGATTATCCTATCCTAACACCTTTGGTATCGTTCATTTCATTATGTGCATCATTTGAGGCTGGCCTCATTCATTAATTCGGAACTTTAACTTTAACCGACATAGATCATGTGAGCATCATGAAATCCAGTGTCTCCCCCACACCGAAAAGAGGTGGAATCACCGGCCAAAGTGACCCAAAACATGTTAGCGTACATGGGAATTGAACCCCGCCAGATCCCTATATTGGCAGTATAGGTTGGAAGACTGGGAGATATAAGGAGACCCATACCCGGCATGCCAGACAGTCTCATCTCATGAGAGGTACGTGAACCTTTGCCCTTCCCGAAAGAAGGCATCTCCGCTCATAGCTAGTCTATCGGTGCTCAGTATAAAGTTCCATTACATTCAACTCATACATCATGGAAGATGGCTTCTAGTATGAGGACATCATAGCTCATGAGATAATTTCTCATCTCATCATTAGTATTATGTGTGTTAATCTCAATACTTTCATTAGAGTGTTCATAGAGACTGGTCTATTCGTTAACTTTACACTCTCATAGGTGAGTACGTTTTGGTAACATTTACTTAGGCTCATTTGAGATTGTTCTCATCTTTTACATTAGCCTCATATCATGTTGTCACCACATTCATTAACATTAGCATATTTTCTCTTCATAATTACTCACCCCTTTGTACGTGAATGTTCATTTCATCATATGCCAATGCACTTGACCATTTGTGTGTTTCACACTCTTACTTAACCCTTCTAGGGTTTCATCTTTTCATTACATAATATTCATTTCATCGTATGCCAATGGACTTGGCCATTTAGTGTGTGTTACACTCTTACCTAACCCTTCTAGGGTTATATCATTTTATTACATAAATCTAAGGTTCACTTATTTTTAAACGTATGCTAGACTTATGGGTCTATACATACAAGCCATGATGCTTCGTTCATAGTTCGTTTAAGTGATTCATATCTTCCTAAGATTATGTGGTACAAGACTTATGCATCTTGTATGTATGTCAAGATCTCGATTTCGATCTAAGTAGGTAGCATTATTCTTGAATATTTAATTCACATATGACTTATGCATCAATACAGAATTTGGGCAAGGGAACCCGGTTTCGAATCCCTTGGACAACACTTACATTTTTCATTTATTTTATTTTTGGTCCACATGAGATTGGGACCCTAGATAGAGCCCCAACATTAACGTTTCCTCTTTATTTTTCTCCTTTGAATTTCCTCTTCCTTGGCCGAGGGGTTGTGGGATCGAACCCCCACAGCCCCTTTTTATTTTTTATTTATTTCTCCTTGTCTATTTCGAGTTGGCCATGAGGTTGTGGGATCAAACCCCCACAGCCTCTCTTTATTTTTCTTTTAATTCGCCTCTACTGCATAGAGGTCGTGGGTTCAATTCGCATGCCTCACATTTCTTTTATCTTCATTTTCTCTTAACTCTCCTCTACTGCTCTGAGGTCGTGGGTTCGATTCCCACGCCTCACATTTCTTTTTCTTTTCATTTTCTCTTTACTGCTTCGAGGTCGTGGGTTCGATTCCCACACCTCACATTTATTTTCTTTTCATTTTTTTCCCTTAAGTTCTGACTGAGAGGTTGTGGGTTCGAATCCCACTCCTCTCAATTATTTAATTTTATACATTATTTTCCAGCCAGGAGTACCCAAGTTCGAACCCCCTTAGCCCCATTTCTTTATTCACGTTTTAGTGCTTTTCAAGGGTGAGGTCGCGAGTTCGATTCCTAATGACGTCACCTAATTTATACCCATTTAAATTTCCAGATTTGTTCATCTATGTTTAGCCGAAAACAAACTTATAATTTGCTGGAAATTTTGTCACGTTTTCAGTTCACTTCCTTCAACATTTACACGTGAATTCATAGGGTAATTCGTAGATCGTTTAATACGTTCTTAGGTGCATTTTTCATGGATTCGTTTAGCCAAGAGATTATCACTCAAATCATCCACATTTCAACTCATATGAACATCACGAATTACATAATCATTTGTACATGAAATACAACCACCACATCACATTTTTAAAGCCTTAATCTGAGGCACATAGATACGGCTCACATTGCACACACACGTACACATAATTTTGGAAAAACATCAACATAAGTCACAAAATTCCGAATATTCATATAAACACTTAATCATCACGAAAAAATGTTTCATCCCTAGTTTTCTACCAGCAAACATAATCAACCTATGATTCAATGAGAGCTAGTGACAGGGACATGCAACGGGGAAACAATCCTAGTTTTCGAATTAGAATCGACTGAATCCTAGGGGTCTCTTGGGAAAGGGACCAAGAGTAACAAAACCCATACCTTTTATGACTTTCAAACTTTGACTTGCTGCCCAAAATCTTCTCCAAAGATCACATCTAAATCCCCTCAAAGTCAACACCAACTCGACAGACAAACTTCTCTTTGCCTACGTGATTGATTTCATTTGTTTTCTTATATTTTCGTTGTGAGTTCTTAAAGTGTGAAGAACTTTGGTTTACCTACTGTTTTTAAAGTTATTTGGCAGAGAGAATTGTGAGTGAGAGTGATAGAGACGTGAGAGAGAGAGATGAGCGTGAGAGGAGAGAGTTAGCTTAGGCTTAGGAGTCTAGTTTAGGACTTAGTCAAATAAGGTTTTTATTAAATATTTAAAATCTGATTTCCCTTTTAATTTAATCATATAACGCCCCAAAATGAACTAAGGTGAACTAGAGCCTCATGATTGTTTCTTGAGTTAATTTTAAGTTAAACGGAGTTATTTTGGTGTCCTTAGGCAGTGTGCAAAGTTTGGTTAAGTTTGGAGTTCAATCGACCAAAAACGTCCATGACGTTCGGATGGTATGCCTTAGAATGTACTTGTATGTCTTGGCGAGTTTGGATGAGTTTTATGTGTTCATTTTACTTGAAACATGCATCGGATGTTCCTTAGACCTGGACGAATTAGTTTAGGGGTTTGACGTCCGGGCACGACCCCACCTAGGACCCACAAGGGGCCCTAGATGAAGGGTCCAAGACTTGGGCAAAGTCTGCCCACAGTGGCTCACGACGACCATGGCGACGGTCCGTTGCACTCAGGACGGTCCGTCGATCCAGGGCGTCGCGAGTGACAGAGAGTGGAAACTTAGACAGGCTCCAGTTGGAGCCAAGTATTCCTCGACGGGACCCCATGACGGTCCGTGGTGAACGTGACAGTCCGTCGAGGAGGTCTCGTCGACGAGGCCTGCCAGTGCACGACTTAAGGTTGCCAACTTGGGGTGTTTTATGTAAATACACCCCAAGTCTTATAAGACCCTAGGTGTATAATTTTGGTATTTTTAGGTTATATTAAATTAGTTTTAAACCCTAGACCTAGACAAGACCCCCTCACTTCAACATTCAAACTCTCTCTCTAAAAAGAAAAACTCTCTCAAAGTCACCATTGAAGCCAATGCTCAAGGAGGGAAAGGAGGGATGCTTTGGGCTTGTTCCTTCATCAAATTCGTGGGTTTATTTCTCCTAAAGGTATGGTATCCATTCTTGAATACCTTTCCATTCAAGAAGCCAACTTCCAAAATGGTTTTCAAAAAGGGGTTTTAAACTCAACTTCTTCTAAACTTTGATTTCTATTATGGGTCTTCTTGTAACTAAGTTCTAATGGTTTAAATGTATTTATCTTGGTTTGAATAGATGATTTTGATGTTAAAATTCCATGAAACTCTTGTTTATGCATACTTCAATCTTTGACTTAAAAATGGGTTATGTGAGCATGATTTGAGTAGGGTATGAACTTGGGTCTTCTTGTATTTGTCGTGTTGGTGTAGCTACTGCCCTAAGGGCCTTAATATGGTGAAATATTGATAAATTGCTTATGGGTAATGATGGTTTGATTTGTTTATGAGTTGCTCTCATTGTATAATTCTTATTATGAATTGCTATTTGAGTGGTATGGTCCACCTTATGGGTGGCGGTGCTAATTGATGAACTTGATTTTACTTAGTATGGTTTGAGTATGTGATCTTGAAGGTCTAATATGTGAAATGAAGATATATTGGAAATGGGTCTTGTGTTGTGTTTGATGTAGCTTGAATTGCATGTTTGACCTAGTTTATGTCTAAATGAAGTATATGATTATGAGAAGTATGTAGAGTGTGTAGCTTGATGAATCAAGGTTAAAGTATGAGTAGAACTTGATGATAATGAAATGATGCTTATATGCAAGGTGTGCACATGTACACACACACTCTTTTAAGATTTGTATTATGTCAAGTTGAGCAAAAAGGGGAATCTTGAGGTGGACACACTTCGTGAGTTGAGATGTAGTGTCTAGTAACAACCTCTCCATTTCCTAGTGAGCTTTCTAAGATAGACTATTATGTTGAGAAATCCGTGTGGAGTTATGCCTAGCACCGAGAGGATATGAAGGGGAGGTGGATTGCACTTCGTTAGTTGAGATGTTATAATCCAAAGTACCTCTTGAGATGAGTACTCCTCGTTAGTAGAGAGTGAGTTACTTAGTAACAATCTCCTTATCCCTTAACTATGTGCCCGCATAGGTGTAGCTATTGGAAAAGCCATGTAAACGCTAAGAAGCATGACCTTACACTAGGCAAGTAAGGATCCCTCATCCGATAGGGGTTAATATCGGGATTCCATGTCTAGCTCTCATGGTCTTTGTCGGTTAAGCTAACTCCCACAAAAGAATTGATTAGAAACTAATTATCTTGTGTATTGTTGAAATTGTGTATGTATGTCGTGAAGTGCTCAATCCACACTAGTTACCGAGTAGGAGCATTGAGTGGGAGTAGTAGTATGGGATGCTATTCTCACATTGCACTTGGTGTGACCTATACCTACTATGAGAGAAGAGTACCTTCATGAAATCCGTGTGAATGAGTACTATGGTGTAGTGTTATGGAGAATTATTGTGGAGTACTTGAGTAAATGGAATCCATTAGGAGTACTAAGTGGGAGTGGTAGTATGGGATGCTACTCTCACATTGCACTTGGTATGACCTATATTTCCATGAGTGTTTTGCATATGTTAGCCAAGGGCGTGGATTTGATTTCTAACGAAGTAAGCCTTAGATTTGGTAGTTTTAAGGGTCGCTTTGGTGTGCTTTGAAGGGAGGTGTAATGAGAGTCCCTTCTTGGCTCACCTTAGGGAGTCTTGGGATAACCTTGGGTTAGGGCAACTTCAAAGGAAAAGGGTTCATATGACTTGGACCGTGCCATTCACTGTAAGGTCTTCATTGTAAGAATTCAAAATGTTCACTATGATGCTTTATTCAATATTATTGCAAGTTTAGCAAAGTTAATTGAAATGTTCCTTTTGTTTACTTTAAGTTTGGTAAGATAGCCATAAAGTGTTAATTGTTGATTCTTATGTGGGTTTGCTTCTAGATTCATGAAGGTTATATTTGACTTGCATAAAAAGCTATCTTTACTAAAATGTCCCTTTTTGCATGTTTTTGCATATGCCATACTTAGTACATTGTTGTATTAACCCCATACTTTTTATACCTTATGAGTATAGGTTGGAAGCCCTTTTGGGAGGATCGGAGTCGAAGCTTGGGAACTTTATCTCTCAAGAATTTGGTATGTCCTCATATATTCGAGGACATAGTTTTATGTTTCTTAGTTTCTTTATTAATACTTAAAAATGTATTTACTTTTATCGTAAAGGGCCGTGTCCCTAAGATTCCAAGTTGTGTTTTTAAGTTGGCTTGTGACGATAAGATTTCTTAGTATTTATGAAAAGACTCCTTTTATTATTATTATCGTGAAAAGTTTTAAATTCCGCACTACTTTTCATGCTTTATGTTATGAATGCTAGTTAGAGGGCTTGTACGAGACCCCAAAGGGGTCAAGTATGCCCGGTCATGATTTGAAGGTTTTCCCTAACTTCTAGGGGGTACTTTCGGGTCGTGACAAATCAGCTGATAAATAATAAATATTAATTAATTACATTAATTTATCAACTTAAATAAAAACAACTTTAATTCATTGCTTCCACCTACGCTTGAACCCGGGTGGAGCAAGACTTCACTT
Source organism: Solanum sitiens (assembly GCA_016801875.1). Lineage (NCBI taxonomy): Eukaryota > Viridiplantae > Streptophyta > Magnoliopsida > Solanales > Solanaceae > Solanum > Solanum sitiens. Next base: position 180,255 of record JABWTJ010000308.1, on the reverse strand, counting down.
CAAGAGCCAATTTTCAGCCCTCTCTCCCCAAATTGCCCCTCCACCTTATTAATTAAATCATTAATTATATATTTAGGGTAATTACGATACTACCCTTAGCCTGGGAAAAGACCATTTTACCCCTAGACCCTCCAAAACTATGATTTTCCCTTTTTAAGTCTGGTAAAGACTCATTCGAGTAAATCTTCGTATTCGAGAGCCCTACATGGTTGGACCCAACCTTTTCAAGCTCAACTAACTCCCCAAGTTAGTTGGCTTGGATGTAGCAAGGGTTTGGAGGTGTGGTTCTACGCGCATCAATCCGTGTGAACCCGTTCTAATCGTAGGCATTCTAGACACATTAAGCATAACTTAGCATATTCATTTTTAGGGTTTTTACATTATCCCCCCTTAGGAACATTCATCCCCGAATGTCACTACACATCATTTTAAAATAAAGAGGGTGATTTTTGAAGATATCTTAACATACTTGAGATTTATGCTTTGTGAATTTCTGTTTCACACTTACTCTGGATAATGCATATTACTCAAGCTTATCTAAAGCTTCATATTTGAGATTGAGGAACTTCCTTCTCAATCGCACTTAACTTGATGCACCTCACAACTCATGCAACACAAAAATCATGTCCACGCTATACAAAAACAGCAACATGACATGCAAACATGAATTCATTTTAACTCACATAGTGCAATTATTACTCTTACGATTATGGACTTACAACACCAAGTCGACTATTGCACTAAAACTTAGAGTTTCTTAAACAAAAAACCAGACTTAGGAGGAGTATATCTAACCCCTTAGATAACATCTTGTTGGCCTTAATATTTGAAATTATATGGCTTTGTTGGATTTATCCACGCCCTGCCTATTTTGACTCTAACTTATTCGGAAACTTAACCTTACTACCCTGTTTCGATAGTCTATGGTAGTCTAGCATTTATGAAGTAATCCATACCTAAGCCATCTCCTCGAGCTAGTTAGCAGCCAACTTAGCCTTCTCCTCTTCATCAGTACTCATAGCAGGCTTTAGAACCTACCACGCACTCACCTCCATGCGAACAACCACTCTTACCAAACGTCTTTCGTTCACGCTGGGGATTTCTATCACTGCCCCTTTTTGGGAAGGCCAGATCTTGAGTCTGGCGCCTTAGACCACTTGGCCATCCTAATTCTTGTGTGTATTCTTCTACGCGCTCACACAAGAAGGAAGGTAGATACTTAGAATGACACAAAGTGTCAAAGCTCTAGATAGCACGATAAAGAGTAGAAGAAGGGAAATTTTCCTACGCATCATGCAGTCTCTAATTCAGGATAGTGGTACACTTCACTACCATGACTTAGAAACTACACAATGTGGTTGATGTGAACTTATTATCCTCGGAATTTAACCTAGTGCTCTGGTACCAACTTTGTCAAGTCTACTAACTTGACTTTCCATAATCATGTTGTTAGGAAAGAGCTATTCTTACTCATGCATGTCCTTGGTGTGTGCTTGCATATACCCATAATTAGTAAAAGTGTGTACTAATCCCATACCCATAAGTCTAGCATACGTTTAAAATAAGTGAACCTAAGATGTATGTAATGAAATGATAAAACCCTAGAAGGGTTAAGTAAGAGTGCGAAACACACTAATGGCCAAGTGCATTGGCATATGATGAAATGAACATTCATGTAAAAAGGGGTGAGTAAATATGAAGAGCAAATATGCTAAAGTTAATGAATATGGTGACAACATGATCAGAGGCTAATGTGAAAGACGAGAGCAATCTCAGATGAGCCTAAGTAAATGTTACCAAAACGTACTCACCTGTGAGAGTGTAAAGTTAATGAAGAGACCAGTCTCTATTGTAACAACCCTAAAAATGAATAGGATCAAGACTTAGGTGTTTCAAGAATGCATGCGATTAGACCAAGGTCCACACGTATTGATACGCGTAGAACCAGACCTCAGAACCCTTACTACGACCAAGCCAACTAACTTGGGGAGTTAATTGAGCTTGGAAAGGTTGGAACCAACCATGTGAGGCTCACGAAAATGAAGGTTTAATCGAAAGAGTTTTTACCAGACTCAAAAAGAAGAAATTTTAAGTTTTGAGGGTCCAAGGGTAAAATGGTCTTTTCCAGGCCAAGGGTAATATTGTAATTACCCTGAGTAATTAATTATTTAATTAATTAAGTTAAAAAAATAATAAAATTCGGGTGGGGCAACCCGAAGTGAGCCATTTTCGCAAAATGGGGTCACCCGGGTTCGAACCCCACTAAGAGCAAGATTTAACTTGCTTTTATTTTAATGTGTTAATTTAGTTTTAATAAATAATTAGTAATATCTGATTTAGGAAAAAGAAATCAGATTTTTTATTAATTTTTATTAATTAATAAATTGACTAATTCAAACCACAAAGTCCTACCTACACTAGACTTCTATCTCCCATTTCCCCACACTCTCTCTTGCATGATTCTCTTTCTCTTTCACTCTCTTTTCTTGGCTGAAAACGTGATAAAACAATCAGCAAAAGAAAAATAAAGTAAAGGTAAAAGTTCATCAAGAACTTGAAAGATAGAAACACAAAAGAGAAAGCAATCCGGTAACGTTAAGCAAAACGTACTACACTAGTCGGGTAAGGTGTGATTTTTGGGTGTGTGGGCTGATTTGTGGAGGAGTTCTTTGGCAGCATTCTGGACATTTAACAAGAAAACAAGGTATGGGTTTTCTTACTCTTGGTCCCTTTCCCAAGAGACCCTTAGGACTCAGACAATTCTATTTCGAAACTAGGATTGTTCCCCCTTTCATGCTCCCTGTCATTAGCTCCCAAAGAATGTAGGTTGGTATGAATGCTGGTAGACTTAGGATTATGTGATATTTGTGATGAATGTTAATGTATTAGATGTACGTTAATTCATGAAAAGACAACTATGTGTGTGTTCGAATTAAGGAAAGAAAAATGTGTATGGCATGTTGAGTCTCGGCCTTGAGGCTTAGAATTGCTAATGTTGTGTTTGTTAATTTACGTACCCAAACTCATGAAGATTGTGATGTTCATAATTAAGAAATGTGGCTGATTTGAATAAGGATTTGATAGCCAATAAATTCTCTAAAGGATGCACTTAAAAATACGTTGAAGTGAAATTATGAAAGAATGTATGAACTAAGTAAAACATTGATGTTATGAGTTAAAAGTAACTAAAAATTTCCAGCATTGTACAAGTTAATATAGACTAAATAAAAATGCATATGAATCTGGAAAAATTACTAAAGAAATAAAAGAATGAGGCCACTAGGAATTGAACCCGTGACCTCATCCTTGGGCGAAATAGACACGGCAAAAGGGTGAGGGCTGGGGGATTCGATCCTGGGTCTGAGCAAGGGCTTGAATAAGAGAAAAATTAATTAGGGGAGTGGGATTCGAACCCACCACCCCTCGGTCAGAATTTATGAAGAGTAGAAGGGAAAATAAAATAAGAAAAAGATGTTGGGGCTAAGGGGATTCGAACCCCTTAGCTACTGCCCGCGAAAGTGAATAAAAAATAAAATTAGGTGAGGCCGTGGGGGTTCGATCCCACGACCTCACTGCCTACGCTCTCAACTGAGAGAAAAGTATTAAATATATTTATGGGGCTGTGGGGGTTCGAACCCACCACCTCACAGCCCTTAAACGAAAATTAATTAAAAGAAGGAGGCTGTGGGGGTTCGAACCCACAACCTCCTTACTTGTGCGAAATTAAGAGAAAAAAATAAAATAAAAGAGGTTGTGGGGGTTTGATCCCATAAACTCTTGGTTTAAGAAAGAATAGGAGAATATTATGTTAATGAAAAATAAAAGGTGGGGTTGTGGGGGCTCGAACCCACAACCTATCGGCCAAATTTAAGAAGAGGGTTAAATAGAAAAAAAATCCTTCAATGTTAATATTGTGATTTAACTTGGAGTTAAAATGTTATGAATATTAGAATAAAATCAATTAAAAATATATGAAGTGTGGTTGATTTGAGTGATAATCTCTTGGCTAAACGAACCTATGAAAAATGCACCCAAAAGATGTTAAGTAATCTACGAATTACCCTAACTGTAAATGTTGATGAAAGTGAGCTGAAATGTGACCAAATTTCCAGCAACTTACAAGTTTGGTTTGGCTAAACGTAGATGAACAAATCTGGAAAATTAATTGAGTGTAAATTAGGTGAGGTCACTAGGATTTGAACCCGCGACCTCACCCGTGAGATACAAAAAAAAACATAAATTAAATGGGGGTTAAGGGGATTTGATCTCAGGTGTCTTTGGTTGGAAAAAAAATAATAAAATACAAAATTTAATAATGAGAGGAGTGGGATTCGAACCCACAACCTCTTGGTCAGAACTTAAAGAAAAAAAAATAAAGAGAAAATAAATGTGAGGCGTGGGAATCGAAGCCACGACCTCAAGGCGGTAGAGGAGAGTAAGAGAAAATGAAAAGAAAAGAAATGTGAGGCATGGGAATCGAACCCACGACCTCAAGGCAGTGAAGGAGAGTTAAGAGAAAATGAAGATAAAAGAAATGTGAGGCGTGGGAATTGAACCCACGACCTCTAGGCAGTAGAGCCGAAATAAAAGAAAAATAAAGAGAGGCCGTGGGGGTTTGATCCCACAACCTCACAGTCAACTCGAAATAGACAAGGAGAAATAAATAAAAAAAATAAAAGGGGCTGTGGTGGTTCGATCCCACAACCCCTCGGCCAAGGAAGAGGAAATTCAAAGGAGAAAAAAATAAAGAGGAAACGTTGATGTTGGGGCTCGATCTAGGGTCCCAATGTCATCTGGACCAAAAATAAAATAAATGAAAAATGTAAGTGTTGTCCAAGGGATTCGAAATCGGGTTCCCTTGCCCAAATTTCGTATTGATACATAAGTCATACGTGAATTAAATATTCAAGAATAATGCTGCCTACTTAGATTGAAATCGAGATCCTGGCATACATACAAGTGCATAAGTCTTGTACCACATAATCTTAGGAAGATATGAATCACTTAAACGAACTATGAATGAAGCCTCATGGCTTGTATGTGTAGACCCATAAGTCTAACATATGTTTAAAAATAAGTGAACTTAAGATGTATGTAATGAAATGATGTAACCCTAGAAGGGTTAAGTAAGTGTGTGAAACACACTAAATGGCCAAGTGCATTGGCATACGATGAAATGAATATTATGTAATGAAATGATGAAACCCTAGAAGGGTTAAGTAATAATGTGAAACACACAAATGGCCAAGTGCATTGGCATATGATGAGATGAACATTCACGTAAAAAGGGGGTGAGTTTTGGGTCTCCTTATATCTCCTAGTCTTCGAACCTATACTGCCAATATAGGGATCTGGCGGGGTTCAATTCCCATGTACGCTAGCATGTTTTGGGTCCTTTTGGCCGGTGATTCCACCTCTTTTCGGTGTGGGGGAGACACTGGATTTCATGATGCTCACATGATCTATGTCGGTTAAAGTTAAAGTTCCCAATGAATGAATGAGGCCAACCTCAAATGATGCACATAATGAAATAAACGATACCAAAGGTGTTAGGATAGGATAATCAAGAGGTGAGCTAGACTCAAGTAATGACACTAGGTTATTTTTGATCATTGCACAGCAAACCCGATGAGAGTCTTAAACTACATCCTAGGTATAGCTGGTGTTTACACTAGCTTATGAATGAATGAAATGATGTACGTATGAATGAATGAAGCAAACTCTGTGTTTGCTAAAGAAGACTCCCTAGTTGAGGTCCCATATGTTGAGCCCTCATTTTGGGACGTCTTAATGTTAAGTCCATGATTCCGAGGTCTCATGGCATATGAACAAATGATATAAAAGATGTTATGTGTTATATGCGATATGTTATGTACTATGTGTAAGATGTTCTGTGCTCTGTGCAATATAATATTTATGATGATGCATGTTACTCTCATGGCATGACTTTCCTAATCCAAATTTTGAAAGCTCACTAACTTTCCTAATCCAAATTTGGAAAGCGCACTAACTTTCCTAATCCAAATTTGGAAAGCTCACTCACTTTCCTAATCCCAATTTTGCAAGTCCACTGACTTGACTTTCCATAATCATGTTGTTAGGAAAGAGCTGTTCTTACTCATGCATGGCCTTGGTGTGTGCTTGCATATACCCATACTTAGTACAAGTGTGTAATAATCCCATACGACTCTATATTTTTAGGTGCAGGCACACGTGGATGCTAGAGCTTACAGGTTGATGTTGCAGCTATCCGGACGTGGAGCTTTCATTCGGACTTGGTAGGCCCTCATGCTTTCGAGGATGTCTACCGTTATTATCTAGCTTAGATGTAGGCTTTAGCTAGTGGAGCATGTTCCACTAGTGTTTCTTTCCACTTTCATTACAGACTTTGTATTGGTGCCATTTTGGCAAAAATACGTTTAATTTAATTATGAACTGTTTCTTTCATTTGATTATCTCTACATTAGATGGTTGATTTTTGAACTCCTATGATGTTAAGTTTAAAATGTTTAGCATGAAATAAGAAAACAAATAGTTTAAATTTTTCGCTAAAAATTAACCTAGATAAAGTAAGAATGACGTATGTAGGCTTGTCTGCGACCTCTAAGAGGTCAAAGACGCCGGTCTTGTCTGGGGTCTAGATTCCGGTCGTGACAATCTAGGTTAATTTTTAGCCAAAAATTTGAACTTTTTGTTTTCTTATTTCATGTGAAACATATTATACTTAACATCATAGGCGTTCACAAATCAACCATCTAATATAGAAATAATCAAATGAAAGAAGCAGTTTATAATTGCATTAAACGTATTTTTGCCAAAACAGCACCAATACAAAGTCTGAAATGAAAGGGGAAATGAAACACTAGTGGAACATGCTCCACTAGCTAAAGCCTACATCTAAGCTAGATAATAACAATAGACATCCTCGAAAGCATGAGGGCCTAAAAAATTCGGATGAAAGCTCCACGTCCGGATAGCTGCAACGTCGTACTGTAAGCTCTAACGTCCACCTGTGCCTGCACCTAAAAATATAGAGTTGTATGGGATTAGTACACACTTGTACTAAGTATGGGTATATGCAAGCACACACCAAGGACATGCATGAGTAAGAATAGCTCTTTCCTAACAACATGATTTATGGAAAGTCAAGTCAGTGGACTTGCCAAATTTGGATTAGGAAAGTCAGTGGACTTGCCAAATTTGGATTAGGAAAGTCAGTGGAGTTGCCAAATTTGGATTAGGAAAGTCAGTGGACTTGCAAAATTAGGATTAGAAAAGTCATGCCATGAGAGTAACATGCATCATCATACTTATCATTTTGCAAGCAGCACATAACATATTGCACATATCATATCACGTAGTTCACATCATTCTTTCATATGCCATGAGACCTTGGAATCATGGACTTGACATTAGGACTTCCCAAAATGAGGGCTCAACATATGGGACCTCAACTACGGAGCCTTCTTTAGCAAACACAGAGTCTGCTTCATTCATTCATACATACTTCATTTTGATTCATTCATATACTAGTGCAATCACTAGTCATACCTAGGATGTAGTTTAAGACTCTCATCGGGTTTGCTGTGTAATGACCAAGAATAACCTAGTGTTATTGCTTAAGTCTAGCTCACCTCTTGATTATCCTATCCTAACACCTTTGGTATCGTTCATTTCATTATGTGCATCATTTGAGGCTGACATCATTCTTTCTTTGGGAACTTTAACCTTAACCGACATAGATAATGTGAGCATCATGAAATCCAGTGTGTAATCCCCACACCAAAAAGAGGTGGAATCACTGGCCAAAGTGAACCAATACATGCTAGCATATATAGGGAGTCGAACCCTGCTAGATCCCAGTATAGGTTCAAAGACTAGGAGATACAAGGAGACCCATACCCGACATGCCGGACAGTCTCATCTCATGAGAGTTACGTGAGCCTCCGCCCTGCCCGAAGGAAGGCATCACACCGCTCAGAGCTAGCCTATCAGTGCTCAGTATAAAGTTCCATTACATTCAACTCATACATCGTGGAAGCTGGCTTCTAGCATGAGAACATCATAGCTCATTAGATGATTTCTCATCTCATCATTAGTATTAAGTATGCATTAACTTCAATACTTTCATTAGAGTGTTCATAGAGACTGGTCTCTTCATTAACTTTACACTCTTATAGGTGAGTACGTTTTGGTAACATTTACTTAGGCTCATTTGAGATTGCTCTCATCTTTCACATTAGCCTCTTATCATATTGTCACCTCATTCATTAACTTTAACACATTTGCTTTTTATAATTACTCACCCCTTCACGTGAATGTTCATTTCATCATATGCCAATGCACTTGGCCATTTAGTGTGTTTCACACTCTTACTTAACCCTTCTAGGGTTACATCATTTTATCACATACATCTTAGGCTCACTTACTTTTAAACGTATGCTAGACTTATGAGTCCACACATACAATCCATGAGGCTTCATTCATAGTTTGTCTAAGTGATTCATGTTTACCCAAGATTATGTGGTACAAGACTTATGCATCTTGCAGATATGACAAGATATTGATTTCGATCTTTTGAGGCAGCATTCATTAAATATTTACTTACGTATGACTTATGTGTCAATACGGAATTGGGCAAGAAAACCCGATTTTGAATCCCTTGGACAACACTTAATCTTATTTTAAACTTGATAATTGCATTTTTCTGATTTGGGGGACCCTAGTTCGATCCCCATCAATCCCATAATATTTCCTTTCTTTTTCTCCTCTCCTTTTTCGTTTAAGTCAAGGAGGTTGTGGGTTCAATCCTCCACAAGCGCATTATTTTTCTTTTAATTTATCTCTTAACTTTCTCACCTATCCAAGAGGTTGTGGGTTCAATCCACGTTCACCTCATTTTATATTTCTCCTTTATTTTCCTCCTAACTCTCTCATCTATTCAAGAGGTTGTGGGTTCAATCCCCACTCTCCACATTTATTTTTCTCCTTTATTTTTATCCTAACTCTCTCATCCATTCAAGAGGTTGGGGGTTCAATCCCCACTCTCCACATTTATTTTTCTCCTTTATTTTTCTCCTAACTCTCTCATCCATTCAAGAGGTTGGGGGTTCAATCCCCACTCTCCACATTTATTTTTCTCCTTTATTTTTCTTCTAACTCTTTCATCCATTCAAGAGGTTGGGGGTTCAATCCCCACTCTCCACATTTATTTTTCTCCTTTATTTTTTTCCTAACTCTCTCATCCATTCAAGAGGTTAGGGGTTCAATCACCACTCTCCACATTTATTTTTTCTTTCTTTTTTTTTCATATTTTTTTTATATAATTTACATTTGGTGAGGTCTTGGGTTCAATTCCCAATGACCTCACAATTTTAATTTTTTTTTTTAAAATTAGTCATTTTGGCCGAGACTACAAATTTCCACCAAGCTGGAAATTTTGTCTCTTCTAATCCATTTTTCTCTTATTCTTTTATTGCTTTTTTTGTAGCATTCTGAGTGACATTCAGTCAGCCACCTTAACCTTTTATGAACATCACATTTTTAGCATTTTTACACACGCAAAACACAACATTTAACATACAAATTTCAGGTAGCAAACATAGTCAAATTTTCAGCACACACATGCTCAAAACAGTCCACTTAATGCACTTTTCCGGAATATATTTTTCATCTTTTACATGATTTCTTACCACACATTCAACACATAATCACAACCAGACCTAACATTATCTACCAGAAGAAATACCAACGCATGCTTTGAATCGTTCAAAGGAGCTAATGACAGGGGCATGCAACGGGGACAACCTTAGTCTTTAAATCACGATTTAAACTGAACCTTAAGGGTCTCTTGGGAAAGGGACCAAGAGAGAAGAAAACCCATACCTTAATGTCGTTCAAAATCTGTTTAAATGCTGCCAATTTATTACGAAACCAAGCCTCACCACCGAAACTTCAAGCAAAATCCCGTCAAGAACTTGTTGTTGATTTTCGTTTTTACCTTAGTTTTTCGTTTAAGTTTTTATGTGTAAGTTCTTCAAGTGTGAAGAACTTTGTTTTTTTCCCCTGATTTTTCTCTTTTACTGATGATGAGAACGTTAAAGAGATGGTGATGGGTTTTAGACGTGAAAGAGAGAGAGAGATGTGAGGTAGTGTTCTCTTAGAACTAGGACTTTAAGGCAAGACTTAGTCAAATAAAATATCTTAATTAATAAATAATAATTAATAATAAAAATATGAATTTCCTTTTTCTTAAATCATCTATTAAATATTTATTAATTAAATTAATTCACAAAATTAAATAATCAAATTAAATCATTGCTCCCACCTAGGTTCGAACCCCGGTGGAACAAGATTTTGCTCAAAGGCCAATTTCGGCCCATTCTCACTAAAATGCCCCTCCACCATATTAATTAAATAATTAATTAAATATTTAGGGTAATTATGATACTACCTTTCGCCTGGAAAAGACCATTTTACCCCTAGACCTTCCAAACTTAAGATTTCCCCTTTTTAAGTCCGGTAAAGACTTATCCGAGTAAATCTTCATATTTGGGTGCCCTACATGGCTGGACCCAACCTTTCCTAGCTCAACTAACTCACCAAGTTAGTTGGCTTGGCTGTTGCACAGGTTCAGAGGTCTGGTTCTACGCGCAGTAATCCGTGTGAACCCGGTCTAATCGTAGGCATTCTAGACACATTAAACATTACTTAGCATATCAATTTTTTAGGGTTGTTACACATACCCCCCATTTCGACGATTTTTGTGTGCTATAGCACACCATTTTTTGGGAGATCTAGATTCCGACGTCAAAAATGCCAAATTATGTTGTGGACGTCCGTCAAGACCTTGGCTATGCGGACGATTGGCCCTCATGGCCAGTCCGGCCTACTTTAAAGTTCAAACGAGCCCCGAAGCACGCATACCCCCCATTTCGACGATTTTCGTGTGCTATAGCACACTATTTTTTTGGAGATCCAGATTCCGACATAAAAAATACAGAATATTTTTGTAGACGTCTTTCAAGACCTTGTCCATGCAGTCGGTTGGCCCTCACGGCCATTCCGACCCATTTTCAAGGTCAAACGAGCCCCGAAACGTGCATACCCCCCACTTTGACGATTTTCGTGTGCTATAGCACACCATTTTTTGGTGATCAGTATTCCAACGTCAAAAATACCAAATGTTTTTATGGACGTCTGTCAAGACCTTGGATATGCAGCTGGTTGTCCCTCACGGCCAGTCCAACCTTTTGTAAAGGTCAAACGAGCCCCGAAGTGTGCATACCCCACATTTCGATGATTTTTGTGTGCTATAGCACACTATTTTTTGGTGATCCGTATTCCAACATCAAAAATACCAAATTTTTTTATGGACGCCCGTCAAGACCTTGGCTATGCAGCTGGTTGGCCCTCATGGCCAGTCCGACCTATTTTAAAGGTCAAACGAGCCCCGAAGCGCTCATACCCCTCATTTCGACGATTTTCGTGTGCTATAGCAGACCATTTTTTTGGAGATCCGGATTCCGATGTCAAAAATGCCAAATTTTTTTTGGACGTCCGTCAAGACCTTGGCTATGCAGCCGGTTGGACCTCACGGCCAGTCCAACCCATTTTCAAGGTCAAATGAGCCCCAAAGCGCGCATACCGCCTATTTCGATGATTTTCGTGTGCTATAGCACACCATTTCTTGGGTGATCCGGATTCCGATGATAAAAAAGCCGAATTTTTTTGTAGACGTCCGTCAAGACCTTGGCTATGCATCCGGTTGGGCCTCACGGCCAGTCTGACCCATTTTAAAGGTCAAACGAGCCCCGAAGCGGCATACCCCCCATTTCGATGATTTTCGTGTGCGATAGCACACCATTTTTGGGGAGATCCGTATGCCGACATCAAAAATGCCAAATTTTTTTGTGGACGTCCATCAAGACCTTGGCTATGCAGTCAGTTGGACCTCACGGACAGTCCGTGTCACGACCGGAGTCTAGACCCCAGACGATATCGGCGTCGTTGACCTCTCAGAGGTCACAGACAAGCCTACATACGTCATCGTTACTTCATCTAGGCTAATTTTAGCGGAAAATTTGAACTTTTTGTTAACTAATATTCATATAAGACATTCTACTTAAACTCATAAACGTTCACAATTAACCATCTAATATTAAGATCATCAAATGAAAGAAATAGTTCAATACTGCATTAAGTGTATACTTGCCAAAATGGCACCAATACAATGTCTGAAATAAAATGAGAAAGAAACGCTACTGGAACATACTCCACTAACTCAAACCTATATCTAAGCTAGAATATAATGGGCAAGCATCCTCGAAAGCATGAGGGCCTACCAAGTCCGGATGAATGCTCCACCTCCGGATAGCTTCAGCGTCGACCTGTAAGCTCTAATGTCCACCTGTGCCTGCACCTAAAAATGTAGAGTTGTATGGGATTAGTACACAGTTGTACTAAGTGTGGGTATATGCAAGCACACACCAAGGACATGCATGAGTAAGAATAGCTCTTTCCTAACAACATGATTTATGGAAAGTCAAGTCATCGGACTTGCCAAATTTGGATTAGGAAAGTCAGTGGACTTGCCAAATTTGGATTAGGAAAGTCATGCCATGAGAGTAACATGCATCATCATACTTATCATTTTGCAAGCAGCACATAACATATTGCACATATCATATCACGTAGTTCACATCATTCTTTCATATGCCATGAGACCTTGGAATCATGGACTTGACATTAGGACTTCCCAAAATGAGGGCTCAACATATGGGACCTCAACTAGGGAGCCTTCTTTAGCAAACACAGAGTCTGCTTCATTCATTCATACGTACTTAATTTTCGTTCATTCATATACTAGTGAAATCACTAGTCATACCTAGGATGTAGTTTAAGACTCTCATCGGGTTTGCTGTGTAATGACGAAGAATAACCTAGTGTTATTGCTTAAGTCTAGCTCACCTCTTGATTATCATATCCTAACACCTTTAATATCGTTCATTTCATTATGTGCATCATTTGAGGCTGGCCTCATTCTTTCTTTGGGAACATTAACCTTAACCGATATAGATCATGTGAGCATCATGAAATCCAGTGTGTAATCCCCACACCGAAAAAAGGTGGAATCATCGGCCAAAGTGAACCAAAACATGCTAGCGTATATAGGGAGTCAAACCCTGCTAGATCCCTATATTGGCAGTATAGGTTCAAAGACTAGGAGATATAAGGAGACCCATACCCGGCATTCCGGACAGTCTCATCTCATGAGAGTTACGTGAACTGCCGCACTTCCCGAAGGAAGGCATCACCGCTCATAGCTAGCCTATCGGTGCTCAGTAAAAGGTTCCATTACATTCAACTCATACGTCGTGGAAGCTGGCTTCTAGCATATGGACATCATAGCTCATTAGATTATTTCTCATATCATCATTAGTATTAAGTATGCATTAACTTCAATACTTTCATTAGAGTGTTCATAGAGACTGGTCTCTTCATTAGCTTTGCACTCTCATAGGTGAGTACGTTTTGGTAACATTTACTTAGGCTAATTTGTGATTGCTCTCATCTTTCACATTAGCCTCTTATCATATTGTTACCTCATTCATTAACTTTAATACATTTGCTTTTCATAAGTATTCACCCCTTCACGTGAATGTTCATTTCATCATATGCCAATGCACTTGGCCATTTAGTGTGTTTCACGCTCTTACTTAACCCTTTTAGGGTTACATCATTGTATCACATACATCTTAGTCTCACCTACTTTTAAACGTATGCTAGACTTATGAGTCCACACATACAAGCCATGAGGCTTCATTCACAGTTTGTCTAAGCGATTCATGTTTACCCAAGATTATGTGGTACAAGACTTATGCATCTTGTAGATATGACAAGATATTGATTTCGATCTTTAGAGGCAGCATTCATTAAATATTTACTTACGTATGACTTACGTGTCAATACGGAATTGGTCAAGGGAACCCAATTTTGAATCCCTTGGATAACACTTAATCTTATTTTAAACTTGATAATTGAATTTTTCAGATTTGGGGGACCCTAGTTCGATCCACATCAACCCCATAAATTTCCTTTCTTTTTCTCCTCTCCTTTTTGGTTTAAGTCAAGGAGGTTGTGGGTTCAATCCCCTACAAGCTCATTATTTTTCTTTTAATTTATCTCTTAACTTTCTCACCTATCCAAGAGGTTGTGGGTTCAATCCCCACTCTCCACATTTATTTTCTCCTTTATTTTTCTCCTAACTCTCTCATCCATTCAAGAGGTTGTGGGTTCAATCCCCACTCACCACATTTATTTTTCTTCTTTATTTTTCTCCTAACTCTCTCATCTATTCAAGAGGTTGTGGGTTTAAACCCCACTCACCACATTTATTTTTCCTTTCATTTTTATCATAAATTTTTTATGTAATTTACATTTGGTGAGGTCTTGGGTTCAATTCCCAATGACCTCACAATTTTAAATTTTTTTAAAACATAGCTATTTTTTTTTCAATTATTGGCCCAGACAACCAATTTCCAGCAAACTGGAAATTTGAGCTCTTCCAATCCATTTTCTCTCATTATTATTTTTATTTTTGTAGCATTTTGAGTGATATTCAGTCAGCCACCTTAACCTTTTATGAACATCACGTTTTTAGCATTTTTACACACGCAAAACACAACATTTAACATACAAATTTCAGGCAGCAAACATAGTAAAATTTTCAGTACACACATGCTCAAAATAGTCAATTTAATACATTTTCCTGGAATATATTTTTCATCCTTTACATGATTTCCTAACACACATTCAACACATAATCACAACCAGACCTAACATTATCTACCAGAAGACATACCAACGCATGCTTTGAATCTTTCAAAGGATCTAATGACAGGGGCATACAACGGGGACAACCTTAGTTTCTCGATTGGAATTTAAACTGAACTTAGGGGTCTCTTGGGAAAGGGACCAAGAGATAAGAAAACCCATACCTTAATGTCATTCAAAACTTGTTTAAATGCTGCCAATTTACCATGAAACCAAGCCTCACCACCGAAACTTCAAGCACAATCCCGTCAAGAACTTGTTGTTGATTTTCGTTTTTAGCTTAGTTTTTCGTTTGACTTTTTGTGTGTAAGTTCTTCAAGAGATGTGAGAATGAGAGGATTAGGATTATGATTAGGATTAGGAGAGTTAGGTGGAGACTAAGTCAAACTAGGACTCCTCATTATTTATTAATTTTATTATTATTATTATTTTATTAAAAATCTGATTTTTCCCTTACTTAAATCAGCTTTTTAAATATTAATTAATTCAACTAATTCACTTAATAAAATTAAATCAATTTAATCCTTGCTTCCACCAAGGTTCGAACCAGGGTGGAGCTAGATTTTGCTTAAAGGGTCAATTTCGGCCACCTCTACCCAAATTGCCCCTTAACCATATTAATTAATTAATTAATTAATTATTTAGGGTAACTACAATACTATCCTTAGCCTGGAAAGGACCATTTTACCCCTAGACCCTCCAAACTTAAGATTACCCCTTTTAAAGTCCGGTTAAGACTCATCCGGGTAAATCTTCATATTCGGGTGCGCTACATGGATGGACCCAACCTTTCCTAGCTCAACTAACTCACCAAGTTGGTTGGCTTGGCTGTTGCAAGGGTTCAGAGGTCTGGTTCTACGCGCATCAATCCATGTGAACCCGGTCTAATCGTAGGCATTATAGACACATTAAGGATTACTTAGCATAGTCATTTATAGGGTTGTTACATTATCCCCCCCTTAGGAACATTCGTCCCCAAATGACACTACACATCATTTTAAAATAAAGAGGGTGATTTTCGAAGATACCTTAACATACTTGAGACTTTACTCCTTGTGAATTTCTGTTTCACACTTACTTTGGGTAATGCATATTACTCAAGCTTATCTGAAGCTTCATATTTGAGATTGAGGAACTTCCTTCTCAATCGCACTTAACTTGATGCACCTCACAACTCATGCAACACAAAAATCATGTCCACGCTATACAAAAACAACAACAGGACATGCAAACATGAATTCATTTTAACTCTAACTTATTCGGAAACTTAACCTTACTACCCTGTTTCGATAGTTTATGGTAGTCTAGCATTTATGAAGTAATCCATACCTAAGCCATCTCCTTGAGCTAGTAAGCAACCAACTTAGCCTTCTCCTCTTCATCAATACTCATAGCAGGCTTTAGAACCTACCATGCACTCACCTCCATGCGAACAACCACTCTTATCAAACGTCTTTTGTTCACGCTGGGCATTTCTATCACTGCCCCTTCTTGGGAATGCCAGATCTTGAGTCTGGCGCCTTAGAACACTTGGCCATCCTAATTCTTGTGTGTATTCTTCTACGCGCGCACACAAGAAAGAAGTTAGATACTTAGAATGACACAAAGTGTCAAAGCTCTAGATAGCACGATAAAGAGTAGAAGAAGGGAAATTTTCCTACGCATCATGCAGTCTCTAATTCAGGATAGTGGTGCATTTCACTACCATGACTTAGAAACTACTCAATGTGGTTGATGTGAACTTATTATCCTCGAAATTTAACTTAACGCTCTGATACCAACTTTGTCACGACCAAAGTCTAGACCCCAGACGAGACCGGCGTCGTTGACCTCTCAGAGGTCGCAGACAAGCCTACATACGTCATCATTACTTCATCTAGGTTAATTTTAGCGGAAAATTTGAACTTTTTGTTACGTAACATTCATATAAGACATTCTACTTAAACTCATAAACGTTCACTATCAACCATCTAATATTAAGATCATCAAATGAAAGAAATAGTTCAATACTGCATTAAGTGTATACTTGCCAAAATGGCACCAATACAATGTCTGAAATAAGATGAGAAAGAAACGCTAGTGGAACATACTCCACTAACTCAAACCTATATCTAAGCTAGAATATAATGGGCAAGCGTCCTCGAAAGTATGAGGGCCTACCAAGTTCGGATGAATGCTCCATGTACGGATAGCTTCAGCGTCGACCTGTAAGCTCTAACGTCCACTTGTGCCTGCACGTAAAAATGTAGAGTTGTATGGGATTAGTACACACTTGTATTAAGTATGGGTATATGCAAGCACATACCAAGGACATGCATGACTAAGAATAGCTCTTTCCTAACAACATGATTTATGGAAAGTCAAGTCAGTGGACTTGCCAAATTTGGATTAGTAAAGTCAGTGGACTTGCCAAATTTGGATTAGGAAAGTCATTGGACTTGCCAAATTTGGATTAGGAAAGTCAGTGGACTTGCAAAATTTGGATTAGGAAAGTCATGCCATGAGAGTAACATGCATCATCATACTTATCATTTTGCAAGATTGCACATATCATATCACGTAGTTCAGATCATTCTTTCATATGACATGAGACCTTGGAATCATGGACTTGACATTAGGACTTCCCAAAATAAGGGCTCAACATATGGGACCTCAACTAGGGAGCCTTCTTTAGCAAACACAGAGTTTACTTCATTCATTCATACGTACTTCATTTTCATTCATTCATATACTAGTGAAATCACTAGTCATACCTAGGATATAGTTTAAGACTCTCATCGGGTTTGCTGTGCAATGACCAAGAATAACCTAGTGTTATTGCTTAAGTCTAGCTTACCTCTTGATTATCCTATCCTAACACCTTTGGTATCGTTCATTTCATTATGTGCATCATTTGAGGCTGGCCTCATTCTTTCTTTGGGAACTTTAACTTTAACCGACATAGATCATGTGAGCATCATGAAATCCAATGTGTAATCCCCATACCGAAAATAGGTGGAATCACCGGCCAAAGTGAACCAAAACATGCTAGCGTAAATAGGGAGTCGAACCCTGCTAGATCCCTATATTGGCAGTATAGGTTCAAAGACTAGGAGATATAAGGAGACCCATGTAAGACCTCAAAAATGACATAGGTTAACCAGAGCCTAATATGTTGGTCTTCGTGTTCTAAGGTACTAAATATGTTTAATATGTGGTTTATAGGCAGTATCTAAAATATTACAGGTGTTGGAAGTCAAACGTCAAGGTATGACTAAGACGTTTGACGACTAAGTCACCTAAATGTCTCTTATGTGGTTTTATGTGTTTATGTGTATTTCATGGTGTTTTAAGGTTCTTAATAGAGTTATTATAGCATGTATAGGCAGTGGTTAAAGTTTCGTGAAGTTTGGAGGTCAAACGACCAAGAACGTCCAAGGCATTCGAAAGATATGCCTTGAGTCGACCTTGTACGTCTAGGCAAGTTTTGTCAAGTTTTATGTGTTCGTTTTGGATGAAATTAATGTGAGAGGTGTTAAACTCATATATTATCATATTTGGGTTGGAAACGTCCGGGAAATAATCCCCAAGGACCATCAAAGGGTCCTTGAGGAAAGGACCCAAAACCTGATGGCAGGCTGTCCCAGGCAGCCTTGGCGACGGAGCAGTCAACGGCCAGTCATGGCTGTGACGCCCCGTCACAAGGGATTCATCGTGGGGGACTTGTACAAGGGTGTATAGGGAACCCTTGTCAAGCCACTGGAGCTTGCAACGGAGGTCCATGACGGGCCGTTGCACCCGTGATGCCCTGTCACAAGCCAGTCGTCGCAGCCAATGTCCCTGTGCGCAGATTTGCTGCCAAGTCAGGGGTGAATTGGTAAATTTACCCCACGTCCAAATACTAGTTTAGGCGGTTTATTAAGGGTCTTATGGGTATTTTAGATGAGTATATAAGTGTTTAACACTTAGAATAATTCATTCTTCTAAAATCAAAACCCAAAGTCTCTTAGAAATCCCAAAACCTTCATTGAAGACTCCATTGAAGAGGCAGCTTGGTGAGGGGTTCTTGAGTGGAAATTCTTCATCAAAGTGAAGAATTATCATCCTTGAGGTATGGCTTTTGATCCTTGAAACTTATTTCATCAAGGAGCCTAATCCTCAAAGTGTTTTACAAAGTTTTCTAAAGTGAATTGTCCAATTTCGGGATTCTACCATGGGTTCTTGCATAAATGATTTCTAAACATTGAATTATGATATAATTGATATTGTATTGATGATTTCAACATAAATTACCTATGAACCCATGTGAATTGATGAACCCTAGTTTTGACTACTTTTTGGGTTACTTGATATTATGTTTATGTTGATGAATTATTGTGTAGTTTCTTATGAGCTTTCTAATGATATAAGAATTGTGTTCAGTTGATATATAATTGATCTTAGATTGTTAAACCTAGATTGAATTGATGTAGATTCATTGAGTTTTATGGTTATTGCTTTGAATTATTGTTCATGGCCATGGGTAAGGGCCTTATGATGTTGAATTGGTTGAATTGGTTGAATTGACATTGAATTGAAGTGTGGATATGGGTATGAAGGTATGATGCCCCATTTTCCTTAATTTGATATTAATTATACTTTGATTCTATTGTGTTTGTTATGGTCCACTTATGGTGGCGGTGTTATGTGTTTTACTTGCAATCGATGTGGCCTTGTCGGCGTTGCTTTATGCGATATTATGAGCATGGCCTTATTGGTAATTACTTGAAGTTATGTGGCTATTTGTGTAGTTCATGATGTGAAGTATGACATTTATTATCTACATGTGAAGTTATATAGTCATGTATGTATTCTTCTAGTTATGTTGCCTTAAGTGATCATGTTAGACTTTGACTTGATATTATGAATGTAGTGTTAGGTTAAGTCTTGGTTATTCCTACTTGACTTTGTGAGTCTATGTGGAGTATATTAATGATGTTATGATGATATATAGGATGACTTGAAGATGTTAGGTTGTTTTAGAGGTGTTTCTAGAATGACTTGTATTATGTGTTAAAAGTGAAGTATGTGATGTCTTCTCTTGGTTGACTTGTATCTCTTGCTTGATGTATATATGATTATGGATATGTGATGTCTTGATTTAGGGTGTTATAACTCTTAGTCTTGAATAAATAAATATAGGTGAGATCTTAATGATAAGAAGGTCAAATTTATGTGGAACCTTGAACTTAGTAGGGAGGTTATAAATTGTGAAGTAGTTAGCCGTAATGGTATCCTTCATGTGATGAGTGATGGACTTAAGGTTGATTGTCTGGAATGGCATCATATCATATCTTAGGGAAGTCGCTATGAGCTTTTTGTCGCCAAAGTGAGTTATGCCCTAGTGGACCTTGTTTTGGTAGGGTGAATGTAATGGGGTCATGAACTAGATAAGAGACCTATTTATATGAACCTTAATGTGAATTAATCTATGAGAACTAAGGCTAGCACGAGTGAGTATGAGTAGGGTTAAGTGGATTTAGTTAAAGAACAGACTGAATGCTTATTACGCCCTTCATATTCCTTAACCATGTGCCTATATGAGATGTGTCCAAGTTCTACCATTGGCAAGTAGAACAACCTCATCGAAGTAGGATAGAACTTCGGATTCCATGTCTTGCTATCATGGTCTATGTCGGTTATTGCCTATTCTCATCATGTGGAATACCTATTAGCATTAGATAAGTTTATGAGGTTTAGGTGGTGGTATGAGACACTATCTAGACATTGCACAATAGACTTTGAAGGTGTTATGTGGAGAGTTCCTAGGTCTTTTCCAAGACCATTATGTGAGTGTCTTATGTGATGCTTTATGTGAGTGTCTTATGTGACGTATGAGTCCTAATGAACTAATGACCTAATGACCTTTGTAGTAACTATGTAAATGGTTGAGTACCTACTCTAAAGTGACTTAAGCATTCCTTAGCTAAAATGTGAGGAGGACATGAAAGGATGGTCTCTTCATGTCTTATCTTTGGAAGTGTTGAGAATGACTCTAGTTAGGGAAGTTGGTTAATCTTGTTGACATTATCTAAACCTTAGGAAGTCTTAAGGACTATTTAGGTAAATCTTGGAGAGGTCATTGTACTATGGACTTTATCTTCTCGATTTACTTAAGTAGGTCTTTTGATAGGCTTTGGAAGGAGAATATCTTATCATCTAAGTGTTGGTGTGTTTAGTGAGAATGATTCTATTTGAGGTAGTCTATAGGATCTCTTGTGTGTGTGTGATAGAGATTGTATGGGCGGTCGCTCCACACTCACTCAAGTGAACCTTGGAAATCACCTTTGGTAGATGAATCTTACATAGATGTTTATGATTGTTTTCTAAGTATGTATGTGACTCATCGTATGTAATCTTAAGGGTAGTTTAGGCACATCTGGATAGGGTGTATGGGCGGTCTCTCTTTGTGTGATTTAAGTGAATCTTAGGATGACTTTAAGTGAGGGAATTACATGCTAGGAGATGTTAAATGGAAGGTTTGGACTTCCCTGTAACAGTGAAGGGACTTCACTGTACAGTGAAGTGAACTCACTGTAAAGTGAGCCTTTAAAATATTATCTTTGGTTAATTGTTATCTTATGTGTTTCTTAATTGCTAGATGATGTTCTTATCTTTATACTATGATTTCTAAATGAAAGATGCATATTTCCAATAAAGTCCGTCTTCATGATTTTATGCATATAGCCATACTTAGTACATGTGGTTGTACTAATTCCATGCTTTATTTTCTATCTATAGTCCTTGGTAGGTAAGGAGCTTTTGGAGAAGAAGACTTGGGCTTAGAAGGATCGTCCGAGTAGAAGAAGTTAAAGTATGTCCTCAATTGACTCGAGGGCATATGTCTTTTATTGTTTTCTTTGAAGTATTGTAATAGACTATGTCTTTCTATTTTCGTATTGAAGTATGGGTTGTGTCCCAAAGTACTCTTGTGTCTTAAGATGATGAGATTGAGACTTAGCATTTTTATTACTTTTATATGAAAGAGGTTTTTAAAGACTATATTATGTTGTGAAAAGTATTAATTCCGCACTACTTTTCACTATGTATATGCAATGAATGATATGAATGAGGCTTGTCTTAGAACTCTGAGATTTTGACGACGCCGGTCGCAATCCGAGATTGCACCCTATCTTCTAGGGTATGGTTTCGGGTTGTGATAACCCATACCCGGCATGCCGGATAGTCTCATCTCATGAGAGTTACGTGAACCTCCGCCCTTCTCGAAGGAAGGCATCACCGCTCATAGCTAGCCTATCGGTGCTCAGTATAAAGTTCTATTACATTCAACTCATACATCATGGAAGTTGTCTTCTAGCATGAGGACATCATAGCTCATTAAATGATTTCTCATCTCATCATTAGTATTAAGTATGCATTAACTTCAATATTTTCATTAGAGTGTTCATAGATCTCTTCATTATCTTTACACTTTCATAGGTGAGTACGTTTTGGTAACATTTACTTAGGCTCATTTGAGAATGCTCTCATCTTTCACATTAGACTCTTATCATATTGTTACCTCATTCATTAACTTTAATACATTTGCTTTTCATAATTACTCACCCCTTCACGTGAATGTTCATTTCATCATATGCCAATGCACTTGGCCATTTAGTGTGTTTCACACTCTTACTTAACCCTTCTAGGGTTACATCATTTTATCACATACATCTTAGGCTCACCTACTTTTAAACATATGCTAGACTTATGAGTCCACACATACAAGCCATGAGGCTTCATTCATAGTTTGTCTAAGTGATTCATGTTTACCCAAGATTATGTGGTACAAGACTTATGCATCTTATAGATATGTCAAGATATTAATTTCGATCTTTAGAGGCAGCATTCATTAAATATTTACTTACGTATGACTTATGTGTCAATACGGAATTGGGCAAGGGAACCCGATTTTGAATCCCTTGGATAACACTTAATCTTATTTTAAACTTGATAATTGCATTTTTCAGATTTGGGGGACCCTAGTTCGATCCCCATCAACCCCATAATATTTCCTTTCTTTTTCTCCTCTCCTTTTTCGTTTAAGTCAAGGAGGTTGTGGTTCAATCCCCCACAAGCTCATTATTTTTCTTTTAATTTATCTCTTAACTTTCTCACCTATCCAAGAGGTTGTGGGTTCAATCCCCACTCCCCACATTTATTTTCTCCTTTATTTTTCTCCTTTATTTTTCTCCTAACTCTCTCATCCATTCAAGAGGTTGTGGGTTCAATCCCCACTCACCACATTTATTTTTCTTCTTTATTTTTCTCCTAACTCTCTCATCTATTCAAGAGGTTGTGGGTTTAAACCCCACTCACCACATTTATTTTTCCTTTCATTTTTATCATAAATTTTTTATGTAATTTACATTTGGTGAGGTCTTGGGTTCAATTCCCAATGACCTCACAATTTTTAAGAAATTTTAAAACATAGCTAATATTTTTCAATTATTGGCCGAGACAACCAATTTCGAGCAAGCTGGAAATTTGGTCTCTTCCAATCTATTTTCTCTCATTATTATGTTGATTTTTGTACATTTTGAGTGACATTCAGTCAGTCACCATAACCTTTTATGAACATCACATTTTTAGCATTTTTACACACGCAAAACACAACATTTAACATACAAATTTCAGACAGCGAACATAGTCAAATTTTCAGCACACACATGCTCAAAACAGTCAATTTAATACATTTTTCTGGAATATATTTTTCATCCTTTACATGATTTGCTAACACACATTCAATACATAATCACAACCAGACCTAACATTATCTACCAGAAGACATACCAACGCATGCTTTGAATCTTTCAAAGGATCTAATGACAGGGGCATGCAACGGGGACAACCTTAGTTTCTCGATTGGAATTTAAACTGAACTTAGGGGTCTCTTGGAAAGGGACCAAGAGAGAAGAAAACCCATACCTTAATGTCATTCAAAACTTGTTTAAATGCTGCCAATTTACCATGAAACCAAGCCTCACCACCGAAACTTCAAGCACAATCCCGTCAAGAACTTGTTGTTGATTTTCGTTTTTAGCTTAGTTTTTCGTTTGAGTTTTTGTGTGTAAGTTCTTAAAGAGTGAAGAACTATTATTTTCAGTTATTTTAATGATAAAAAACGTGAGAATGAGAGTGAGAGACGTGAGAATGAGAGGATTAGGATTATGATTAGGATTAGGAGAGTTAGGTGGAGACTAAGTCAAACTAGGACTCCTCATTATTTATTAATTTTATTATATTATTTTTTTATTAAAAATCTGATTTTTCCCTTACATAAATCAGCTTTTTAAATATTAATTAATTCAACTAATTCACTTAATAAAATTAGTCAATTTAATCCTTGCTTCCACCAAGGCTCGAACCCGCGTGGAGCTAGATTTTGCTTAAAGGGTCAATTTCGGCCACCTCTACCAAAATTGCCCCTTAACCATATTAATAATTAATTAATTAATTAATTAGGGTAATAACAATACTACCCTTAGCCTGGAAAAGACTATTTTACCTCTAGATCCTCCAAACATAAGATTACCCCTTTTTAAGTCCGGTTAAGACTCATCCGGGTAAATCTTCATATTCGGGTGCCATACATGGCTGGACCCAACCTTTCCTAGCTCAACTAACTTACCAAGTTGGTTGGCTTGGCTGTTGCAAGAGTTCAGAGGTCTGGTTCTACGCGCATCAATCCGTGTGAGCCCGGTCTAATCGTAGGCATTCTAGACACATTAAGCATTACTTAGCATAGTCATTTTTAGGGTTGTTACAGACCGACCCATATTAAAGGTCAAACGAGCCCCGAAGCGCGCATATCTCCCATTTAGATGATTTTCGTGTTCTATAGCACACCATTTTTTGGGTGATCCGTATTCTGAGGTAAAAAATGCCAAATTATTTTGTGGACGTCCGTCAAGTCCTTAGCTATGTAGTCGTTTGGCTCTCACGGCCATTCCGACCTATTTTAAAGGTCCAACGAGCCCCGAAGCGCGCATACCCCTCATTTCGACGATTTTTGTGTGATATAGCACACCATTTTTTTGGAGATCCAGATTCCGACATCAAAAATGCCAAATATTTTGGTGGACTTCCTTCAAGACCTTGTCTATGCAGCCGGTTGGACCTCACAGCCTTTCCGACCCATTTTAAAGGTCAAGGGAGCTCGAAGTGCCTATACCCCCCATTTCGACGATTTTCGTGTGCTATAGCACACCAATTATTTGGAGATCAGGATTCCGACGTAAAAAATGCTAATTTTTTTTGTGGAAGTCTGTCAAGACCTTGGTTATGAAGCCGGTTGTCCCTCACGGCTAGTCCGACATATTTTAAATGTCAAACGAGCCCAGAAGCGTGCATACCCCTCATTTTGACAATTTTTGTATGCTATAGCACAACATTTTTTGGTGATCCGTATTCCGACGTCAAAAATTCCAAAAATTTTTGTGGACGTCCTTCTAGACCTTGTTTATGCAGTCGGGTTGCCCCTACAGCCAGTACTACTCGTTTTCAAGGTCAAACGAGACCCGAATTGCGCATACCCCCCGTTTCGATGATTTTTGTGTTCGCATATAATTTTTTGGGTGATCCGGATTCCGACGTCAAAAAAGCCAAATTTTTTGTGGACGTCCATCAAGACCTTGGTTATGCAGCCGGTTAGCCCTCACGGACAGTCCATCCAATTTTAAAGGTCGAACGAGCGCCAAAACGGCATTCCCCCCTATTTTGACGTAGCACGCCATTTTTTTTAGATCCGGATTCCGACTAAAAAATGCCGAAATTTTTTGTGGACGTCCGTCAAGACCTTGACTATGCAGCCGGTTGGCCCTTATGTCTAGTTCGACCCATTTTCAAGGTCAAACGAGCCCCGAAGTGCGCATTCCCCCCATTCGACGATTTTCGTGTGCCATAGCACACCTTTTTATGGTGATCCGGATTTCGACGTCAAAAATGCCAAAATTTATGTGGACGTCCTTCAAGACCTTGGCTATGTAGTCGTTGTCCCTAACGGCCTGTCCGACCCATTTTCAAGGTCAAACGAGCCTGAAGCAAACAAACCCCATATTTCGACGATTTTCGTGTGCTATATCATACCATTTTTTTGGTGATCCAGATTCTGACGTCAAAAATGCCAAAACTTTTTGTGGATGTCTTTCAAGAACTTGGCTATGCAGTCGGTTGGCCCTCACGTCCAGTCCAACCCATTTTCAAGGTCAAACGACCCCCGAAGCGCGTATACCCCAATTTCAATGATTTTCGTGTGCTATAGCACACCATTTTTTTTGGAGATCCGGATTCCGACGTCAAAAATGCCTAAAGTTTTTGTGGAAGTCCATCAAGACCTTGGCAATGCATTCGATTGTCCCTCACGGCCAGTCAGACCCATTTTCAAGGTCAAACGAGCCCCAAAGCGCGCATACCGCCCATTTCGACGATTTTCGTGTGCTATAGCACACCATTTTTTGGGTGATCCATATTCTGAGGTCAAAAATGCCAAATGTTTTTGTGGACGTCCGTCAATTCCTTGGCTATGCAGTCAGTTGGCTCTCACGGCCATTCCGACCTATTTTAAAGGTCCAACGAGCCCGGAAGCGCGCATACTCATCATTTCGACGATTTTCGTGTGCTATAGCACACCATTATTTTGGAGATCCAGATTTCGACGTCAAAAATGCCAAATATTTTGGTGGACTTCCTTAAAGACCTTGGCTATGCAGATGGTTGTCCCTCACGGCCTTTCCGACCCATTTTAAAGGTCAAGGGAGCTCGAAGTGCCCATACCCCCCATTTCGATGATTTTCGTGTGCTATAGCACACCAATTATTTGGAGATCAGGATTTCGACGTAAAAAATGCTAATTTGTTTTGTGGAAGTCCGTCAAGACCTTGGTTATGAAGCCGGTTGTCCCTCACGGCCAGTCCAACCTGTTTTAAATGTCAAACGAGCCCAGAAGCGTGCATACCCATCATTTTGACGATTTTTGTGTGCTATAGCACACCATATTTTAGTGATCCGTATTCCGACGTCAAAAATACCAAAATTTTTTGTGGACGTCCTTCTAGACCTTGTCTATGCAGCCGGGTTGCCCCTACAGCCAGTACTACTCATTTTCAAGGTCAAACGAGACCCGAATTGCGCATAAACCCCGTTTCGATGATTTTCCTGTTCGCATATAATTTTTTGGGTGATGTGGATTCCAACGTCAAAAAGGAAATTTTTTTTTGTGGACGTCTATCAAGACCTTGGTTATGCAGCCGGTTGGCCCTCACGGACAGTCCATCCCATTTTAAAGGTCGAACGAGCGCCGAAACGGCATTCCCCCCTATTTTGACGTAGCACACCATTTTTTTGAGATCCGGATTCGACGTAAAAAATGCCCAAATTTTTTGTGGACGTCCGTCAAGACCTTGACTATGCAGCCGGTTTGCCCTTATGGCTAGTTCGACCCATTTTCAAGGTCAAACGAGCCCCGAAGTGCGCATTCCCCCCATTCGACGATTTTCGTGTGCCATAGCACACCTTTTTTTGGTGATCCAGATTTCGACGTCAAAAATGCCAAAATTTTTGTGGACATCCTTCAAGACCTTGGATATGTAGTCGTTGGCCCAAACGGCCTGTCCGACCCATTTTCAAGGTCAAACGAGCCCGAAGCGCGTAAACCCCACATTTCGATGATTTTCGTGTGCTATAACATACCATTTTTTTTGGTGATCCAGATTCTGACGTCAAAAATGCCAAAACTTTTTGTGGATGTCTTTCAAGAACTTGGCTATGAAGTCGGTTGACCCTCACGGCCAGTCCAACCCATTTTCAAGGTCAAACGACCCCCGAAGTGCGTATACCCCAATTTCAACGATTTTCGTGTGCTATATCACACCATTTTTTTGGAGATCCGGATTCCGACGTCAAAAATGCCTAAAGTTTTTGTGGAAGTCCATCAATACCTTGGCAATGCAGTCGATTGTCCCTCACGGCCAGTCAGACCTATTTTCAAGGTCAAACGAGCCCCAAAGCGCGCATACCCCCCATTTAGACGATTTTCCATTTTTTGGGTGATCCATATTCTGAGGTCAAAAATGCCAAATATTTTTGTGGACGTCCGTCAATTCCTTGGCTATGCAGTCGGTTGGCTCTCACGGCCAGTCCGACCTATTTTAAAGGTCCAACGAGCCCCGAAGCGCGCATACCCCTCATTTCGACGATTTTCGTGTGCTATAGCATACCATTTTTTTGGAGATCCAGATTCCGACGTCAAAAATGCCAAATATTTTGGTGGACTTCCTTCAAGACCTTGGCTATGCAGCTGGTTGTCCCTCACGGCCTTTCCGACCCATTTTAAAGCTCAAGGGAGCTCGAAGTGCCCATACCCCCTATTTCGACGATTTTCGTGTGCTATAGCACACCAATTATTTGGAGATCAGGATTCCGATGTAAAAAATGCTAATTTTTTATGTGGAAGTCCGTCAAGACCTTGGTTATGAAGCCGGTTGTCCCTCACGGCCAGTCCAACCTATTTTAAATGTCAAACGATCCCAGAAGCGTGCATACCCTCATTTTGATGATTTTTGTGTGCTATAGCACACCATATTTTGGTGATCCGTATTCCGACGTCAAAAATTCCAAAGTTTTTTGTGGACGCCCTTCTAGACCTTGTCTATGCAGACGGGTTGCCCCTACAGCCAGTACTACTCATTTTCAAGGTCAAACGAGACCCGAATTGCGCATAAACCCCGTTTCGATGATTTTCGTGTTCGCATATATTTTTTTGGGTGATCTGGATTCCGACGTCAAAAAAGACAATTTTTTTTGTGGACGTCCATCAAGACCTTGGTTATGCAGCCGGTTGTCCCTCACGGACAGTCCATCCCATTTTAAAGGTCGAACGAGCGCCAAAACGGCATTCCCCCCTATTTTGATGTAGCACACCATTTTTTTTGAGATTCGGATTCGGCGTAAAAAATGCCAAAATGTTTTGTGGACGTCCGTCAAGACCTTGACTATGCAGCCGGTTGGCCCTTACGGCTAGTTCGACCCATTTTCAAGGTCAAACAAGACCCGAAGCGCGCATTCCCCCCATTCGATGATATTTGTGTGCTATAGCACACCATTTTTTTGGTGATCCGGATTTCGACGTCAAAAATGTCAAAATTTATTGTGGACGTCCTTCAAGACCTTAGCTATGTAGTCGTTGGCCCTAACGGCCTGTCCGACCCATTTTCAAGGTCAAACGAGCCCGAAGCGCGCAAACCCCACATTTCAATGATTTTCGTGTGCTATAACATACCATTTTTTTGGTGATCCAGATTCTGACGTCAAAAATGCCAAAACTTTTTGTGGATGTCTTTCAAGAACTTGGATATGAAGTCGGTTGACCCTCACGGCCAGTCCAACCCATTTTCAAGGTCAAACGACCCCCGAAGTGCGTATATCCAATTTCAACGATTTTCGTGTGCTATATCACACCATTTTTTTGGAGATCCGGATTTCGACGTCAAAAATGCCTAAAGTTTTTGTGGAAGTCCATCAATACCTTGGCAATGCAGTCGATTGTCCCTCACGGCCAGTCAGACCTATTTTCAAGGTCAAACGAGCCCCAAAGCGCGCATACCCCCCATTTCGACGATTTTCGTGTGCTATAGCACACCATTTTTTGGGTGATCCATATTCTGAGGTCAAAAATGCCAAATATTTTTGTGGACGTCCGTCAATTCCTTGGCTATGCAGTCGGTTGGCTCTCACGGCCAGTCCGACCTATTTTAAAGGTCCAACAAGCCCCGAAGCGCGCATACCCCTCATTTCGACGATTTTCGTGTGCACACCATTTTTTGGGAGATCCGAATTCCGACGTAAAAAATGCAGACATTCTTTGTGGACGTCCATCAAGACCTTGGCTATGGAGCTGGTTGACCCTCACGGCCAGTCAGACCCATTCTCAAGGTCAAACGAGCCCCGAAGCGTGCATACCCCCCACTTCGACGATTTTTGTGTGCTATAGCACACCATTTTTTTGGAGATCCGGATTCCGACGTCAAAAATGCAGAAATTTTTTCTAGACGTCCGTCTAGACCTTGGCAATGCAGCTGGTTGGACCTCACGGCTAGTCCGACCCATTTTCAATGTCAAACGAGCCCCAAAGCGCGCATACCCGCCATTTCAATGATTTTCGTGTGCTATAGCACACCATTTTTTTGATGATCCGGATTTCGACGTCAAAAATGTCAAAAAATTTTGTGGACGTCCGTCAAGACCTTGGCTCTGCAGCCGGTTGACCCTCACGGCCAGTCCGACACATTTTAAAGGTCAAACGAGCCTCGAAGTAGCATACCCCCCATTTTGACGATTTCCGTGTGCTATGGCACACCTTTTTTTGGGAGATCCGGATTCTAACGTCAAAAATGCCGAAAGTTTTTATGGACGTCCGTCAAGAACTTGGCTGTGCAGATGGTTTGACCTCACTGCCATTCCGAGTCATTTTAAAGTTCAAACAAGCCCCGAAGCGCGCATACCCCGCATTTCAATGATTTTCGTGTGCTTTAGAACACTATTTTTTGGGTGATCCGATTCCGACGTCAAAAATGCCAAAAATTTTTTGGACATCTGACAAGACCTTGGCTATACTTCCGGTTGGACCTCACGGCCAGTCCGACCCATTTTAAAGGTCAAACGAGCCCCGAAGCGGCATACCCCCCATTTCGACGATTTTCGTGTGCTATAGCACACCATTTTTTTGGAGATCTGGATTCCGACGTCAAAAATGCCAAAAGTTTTTGTGGACGTCCGTCAAGACCTTGGCTATGTAGAAGGTTGGCCCTCACGGACAGTCCGACCTATTTTAAAGGTCAAACGAGCCCCGAAGCGCGCATACCCCCCTATTTCGTTGATTTTCGTGTGCTATAGCACACCATTTTTTTGCAGGTCCGGATTCTGACGACAAAAATGCTGAAATTTTTTGTGGACGTCCGTCAAGACCTGTGCTATGCAGTTGGTTGGCCCTCATGGCCAGTCCGACCCATTTTCAAGGTCAAGCGACCCCTGAAGTGCGTATACCCCCCATTTCGACGATTTTCGTGTGCTATAGCACACCATTTTTTTGGAGATCCGGATTCCGATGTCCAAAATGCCAAATTATTTTGTGGAAGTCCATCAAGACCTTGGAAATGCATTCGGTTTGCCCTCACGTCTAGTCAGACACATTTTCAAGGTCAAACGAGCCCCGAAGCGTGCATACCCCCATTTCAATGATTTTCGTGTGCTATAACACACCATTTTTTGGGTGATCCGTATTCTGACATAAAAAATGCCGCATTTTTTTGTGGACGTCTGTCAAGACCTTGGTTATGCAGCCGGTTGGCCCTCACGGCTAGTCCGACCTATTATAAAGGTCAAACAAGCCCTGAAGCGCGCATACCCCCCATTTCGATGATTTTCGTGTGCTATAGCACACCATTTTTTTGGAGATCCGGATTTCGACATCAAAAATGCAGAAATTTTTTGTGGACGTCTGTCAAGACCTTGGCTATGCAGCCGATTGGCCCTCATGGCCATTCCAACCCATTTTCAAGGTCAAATGAGCCCCGAAGTGCGCATACCCCCTATTTCGATGATTTTCGTGTGCTGTAGCACATTATTTTTTGGGTTATTTGGATTCCGACGTCAAAAATGCCAACTATTTTTATGGACGTCCATCAACACCTTGGCTATGCAGCCGGTTGGCCCTAACGGCCAGTCCGACCCATTTTAAAGGTCAAACGAGCCCCGAAGCGGCATACCCCCTATTTCCATAATTTTCGTGTGCTATAGCATACAATTTTTTGGAAGATCCGGATTCCAATGTCAAAAATGCCACAAGTTTTTGTGGACCATTCGTCAAGACCTTGTCTATGCAGCTGGTTGGACCTCACGGACAGTACGGCCAATTTTAAAGTTCAAACGAGCCCCGAAGCGCGCATACCCCCAATTTCGATGATTTTCGTGTGCTATAGCACACCATTTTTTGGGAGATCCGAATTCCTACGTAAAAAATACAGACATTCTTTGTGGACGTCCATCAAGACCTTGGCTATGCAGCTGGTTGACCCTCACGGCCAGTCCGACCTATTTTAAAGGTCAAACGAGCCCCGAAGCGTGCATACCCCTCATTTCAATGATTTTCGTGTGTTATAGCACACCATTTTTTTGGAGATTCGGATTCCATCGTAAAAAATGCCGAATTTTTTTGTGGACGTCCTTCAAGACCTTAGCTATGCAGCCGGTTGGCCCTCACGGCCTGTCCGACTCATTTTCAAGGTCGAACGATCCTCGAAGCGTGCATACCCCCCATTTCGATGATTTTCGTGTACTATAGCACTCCATTTTTTGGGTGTTCCGAATTTCGACGTGAAAAATGCCAAAATTTTTTGTAGACGTCCGTCAAGACCTTGTCTATGTAGAAAGTTGGCCCTCACGGCTAGTCCGGCCTATTTTAAAGGTCAAACGAGCCGTGAAGCACGCATACCCCCCATTTCGACGATTTTTGTGTGCTATAGCACACCAATTTTTTGGAGATCCAGATCCGACGTTAAGAATGCAGATTGTTTTTGTGGACGTCTGTCAAGACCTTGGCTATGCAGCCAATTGTCCCTCATGTTCATTCCGATCCATTTTCAAGGTCAAACAAGCCCCGAAGCGCGCATAGCACCCATTTTGACGATTTTCGTGTGCTATAGCACACCATTTTTTGGGTGATCTAGATTCCGATGTTAAAAATACCAAAAGTTCTTGTGGACGTCCGTAAAGACTTTGGATATGCAGCCGGTTCGATCTCACGGACATTCCGACCCATTTTAATGGTCAAACGAGCCCCGAAGCGTGCATACCACCCATTTCGATGATTTTCGTGTTCTATAGCACATCGTTTTTTGGTGATCCGTATTCCGACGTCAAAAGTACTGATTTTTTTTATGGACGTCTGTCAAGACCTTGGGCTATGCAGATGGTTGGCCCTCACGGCCAGTCCAACCTATTTTAAAGGTCAAATGAGCCCCGAAGCGCGCATACCCCTCATTTTGACGATTTTCCTGTGCTATAGCACACTATTTTTTTGGAGATCCGGATTCCGATGTCAAAATTGCCAAATATTTTTTGTGGACGTCCGTCAAGACCTTGGCTATGCAGCCGGTTGGCCCTCACTGCCAGTCCGACCCATTTTCAAGGTCAAACAAGCCCTGAAGCGCGCATACCCCCCATTTTGACAATTTTCGTGAGCTTAGCACACCATTTTTTGGGTGATCTGGATTCCGACGTCAAAAACGCCAAATATTTTTGGGGACGTTGGTCAAGACCTTGGCTATGAAGACGGTTGGCCCTCACGGCCAGTCTGACCCATTTTAAAGGTCAAACGAGCCCCGAAGCGGCATACCCCCAATTTCGATGATTTTCATATGCTATATCACACCATTTTTTGGAGATCCATATGCCGACATAAAAAATGCCGAATTTTTGTGTGGACGTCCGTCAAGACCTTGGCTATGCAGTCGGTTGGCCCTCACAGCCAGTCCGACCCATTTTCAAGGTCAAACGAGCCCCGAAGCGCGCATACCCCCCATTTCGAAGATTTTCGTGTGCTATATAGCACACTATTTTTTGGGAGATCCGTATACCGACATCAAAAATGCCAATTTTTTTTGTAGACGTCCGTCAAGACCTTGGATATGTAGTCGGTTGGCCCTCATGGACAGTCCGACCCATTTTAAAGGTCAAACGAGCCCCGAAGCGCGCATATCCCCCATTTCGATGATTTTTGTGTGCTATAGCACACCATTTTTTGGGTGATCCGTATTTCGAGGTTAAAAATGTCAAATTTTTTTGTGGACGTCCGTCAAGTCCTTGGCTATGCAGTCGGTTGTCCCTCACAGCCTGTACAACCTAATTTGAAGGTCAAATGAGCCCCAAAGCGCGCATGCCCCTCATTTCGATGATTTTTCTGTGCAGCACACCATTTTTTGGAGATCCGGATTTCGACGTCAAAAATGCCAATATATTTTATGGACGTCCTTCAAGACCTTGGCTATGTAGCCGGTTGGCCCTCACGGCCTTTCCAACCCATTTTAAAGGTCAAAGGAGCTCGAAGTGCCCATACCCCCCATTTTGATGATTTTCGTGTGCTATAGCACACCAATTTTTTGGAGATCCGGATTTCGACCTAAAAAATCCCGATTTTTTTGTGGAAGACCGTCAAGACCTTGGATATGAAGTCGTTTGTCCCTAACGTCTAGTACGACCCATTTTCAAGGTCAAACGAGCCTTGAAGCGCCCATACCCCCCATTTTGATGATTTTCGTGTGCTATAGCACACCATTTTTTGGGTGATCCAGATTATGACGTCAAAAATGCCAAAAATTTTTGTGGACGTCCATCTAGACCTTGTCTATGCATCCAGGTTGCCCCCATAGTCAGTATGACCGGTTTTCAAGGTCAAAGGATCCCCGAATCGCGCATACCCCCCGTTTTGATGATTTTCGTGTGCCATAACATATCATTTTTCGGGAGATCCAGATTCCAACATAAAAAATGCCAAATATTTTTGTGGACGTCCGTCAAGACCTTGTTTATGCAGCCGGTTGGTCCTCACGGACAGTCCGACCCATTTTAAAGGTCAAACGAGCGCCGAAGCGGCATACCCCCCATTTCGACGTAGCACACCATTTTTTTGGAGATCAGGATTCCGATGTAAAATATGCCAAATTTTTTTGTGGACGTCCGTCAAGACCTTGGATATGCAGCCGGTTGTCCCTCACGGCTAGTCCGACCCATTTTCAAGTTCAAACGAGCCCCGAAGCGCACATTTCCCCCATTTCAACGATTTTCATATGCAATAGCACACCATTTTTTGGGAGATCTGGATTCCGACGTTAAAAATGCCAACATTTTTTGTGGACTCCGTTAAGACCTTGGCTATGCTGCCGGTTGGCCATCACGGCTAGTCAGACCCATTTTCAAGGTCAAACGAGCCACGAAGCGTGCATACCCCCTATTTCGACGATTTTCGTGTGCTATAGCACACTATTTTTGGGTGATCCGTATTCCGACGTCAAAAATATCGAATGTTTTTATGGATGTCCGTTAAGACCTTGGCTATGCATTTGGTTGGCCCTCACGGCCAGTCCGACCTATTTTAAAGGTCAAACAAACCCCGAGGCGCGCATACCCCTCATTTCGACGATTTTCGTGTGCTATAACACACTATTTTTTTGGCGATCCGGATTCCAATGTCAAAAATGCCGATTGTTTTTGTGGACGTCCGTCAATACCTTGGCTACGCAGCCGGTTGGCCCTCACTGCCAGTACGACCTATTTTAAAGGTCAAACAAGCCCCGAAGTGCGCATACCCCCCATTTTGACAATTTTCGTGTGCTCATCACACCATTTTTTGGGTGATCCGAATTCAGACGTCAAAAACGCCGAAATGTTTTGTGAACGTCTGTCAATACCTTGGATATGAAGTCGGTTATCCCTCACAGCCAGTCTGACCCATTTTTAAGGTCAAACTAGCCCCGAAGCGGCATACCCCCAATTTTGATGATTTTCGTGTGCTATGGCACACCATTTTTTGGGAGATCCGTATGCCGACATAAAAAATGCCAAATTTTTTTGTGGACATCCGTCAAGACCTTGCTATGCATTCGGTTGGCCTCACGGACAGTCCGACCCATTTTAAAGGTCAAACGAGCCCCGAAGAGCGCATATCCCCTCTTTCGATGATTTTCGTGTACACCATTTTTTGGGTGATCTGTATTCCGAGGTCAAAAATACCAAATTTTTTTGTGGACGTTCGTCAAATTTTTGGCCATGAAGTCGGTTTGCCCTCACGGCTAGTCTGACCTATTTTCAAGGTCAAATGAGCCCAAAAGCATGTATACCCCTCATTTCGATGATTTTCGTGTGTGCACACAATTTTTTTGGAGATCCGGATTCCGACGTCAAAAATGCCAAAATTTTTTGTGGACGTCCTTCAAGACCTAGGTTATGCAGCCGGTTGGCCCTCACGGCCTTTCCGACCCATTTTAAAGGTCAAAGGAGCTCAAAGTGCCCATACCCCCATTTCGACGATTTTCGTGTGCTATAGCACACCAATTTTTGGGAGATCCGGATTCCGACGTAAAAAATGCCGATTTTTTTTGTGGAAGTCCGTCAAGACCTTGGCTATGAAGCCGGTTGTCCCTCACGTCTAGTACGACCCATTTTCAAGGTCAAACGAGCCCTGAAGCGTCCATACCCCCCATTTAGATGATTTTCGTGTGCTATATAGCACATTATTTTTTGGGTGATCCGGATTCTGACGTCAAAAATGCCAAATTTTTTTGTGGACATCCATCTAGACCTTGTTTATGCAGCCAGGTTTCCCCCATAGCCAGTACAACCCATTTTCAAGGTCAAACGAGCCCCGAATCGCGCATACCCCCTGTTTCGATGATTTTCATATGCTATAGCATATCATTTTTTGGGAGATCCGGATTCCGACGTCAAAAATGCCAAATTTTTTGTGGACGTCCGTCAAGACCTTGGTTATGCAGCCGGTTGTCCCTCACCTCTAGTCCGATCCATTTTCAAGGTCAAACGAGCCCCGAAGCGCGCATTCCCCCGATTTCGATTTCATGTGCAATAGCACACCATTTTTTGGATGATCCGGATTCTGACATTAAAAATGCCGAAATTTTTTGTGGACATCCATCAAGGCCTTGTCTATGCAGTCGGTTGGCTATCACGGCCAGTACGACCCATTTTAAAGGTCAAACGAGCCCCGTAGCGGCATACCCCCCATTTCGACGATTATTGTATGCTATAGCACACCATTTTTTGGGAGATCCATATTCCGACGTCAAAAATACCAAATTGTTTTGTGGACATCCATCAAGACCTTGGCTATGCAGCCGGTTGGCCCTCACGGCCAGTCCGACCCATTTTAAAGGTCAAATGAGCTCTGAAGCGGGCATACCCCCCATTTTAATGATTTTCTTGTGCTATAGCACACTATTTTTTGGGTGATCCGATTTCGACGTCAAAAACACTGACATTTTTGTGGACGTCCGTCAAGACCTTGGCTATGCATCCGGTTGGCCCTCATGGCCAGTCCGACCCATTTTCAAAGTCAAACAAGCCCTGAAGCGCGCATAACCCCCATTTCGTCGATTTTCGTGTGCTATAGCACACAATTTTTTTGGTGATCCAAATTTCGACGTCAAAAATGCCAAATTTTTTTGTAGACGTCTGTTAATACCTTGGCGATGCAGCCGGTTGTCCCACACGGCCAGTCCGACCTATTTTAAAGGTCAAACGAGACCAAAGCGCGCATACCCCCTATTTCGACGATTTTCTTATGCTATAGCACACCATTATTTTGGAGATCCGGATTCCAACGTCAAAAATGCTGAATTTTTTTTAGGAAGTCCGTCAAGACCTTGTCTATGCAGCCGGTTGGCCCTAACATCTATTACGACCCATTTTCAAGGTCAAATGAGCCCCGAAGCGCGTATACATCCCATTTCGATGATTTTCGTGTGCAATAGCACATCATTTTTTTCGTGATCCAGATTCCGACGTCAAAAATGCCAAAATTTTTTGTGGACGTCCGTCAAGACCTTGACTATGCATCCGATTTTCCATCACGTCCAGTACGACCCATTTTAAAGGTCAAGCGAGCCTCGAAGCGGCATATCCCCAGTACGACGATTTTCTTGTTCTATAGCACACCATTGTTTGGGAGATCAGTATGCCGATATAAAAAATGCTGAATATTTTTGTGGAGGTCCGTCAAGATCTTGGCTATGCAGTCGGTTGGCCCTCACAGACAGTGCGACCCATTTTCAAGGTCAAACAAGCCACGAAGCGCGCATACCCCCCATTTTGACGATTTTCGTGTGCTATAGCACACCATTTTTTTGGTGATCCGGATTCTGACGTCAAAAATGCCAAAATATTTTGTGGGCGTCCGTCAAGAAATTGGCTATGCATCCGGTTGGCCCTCATGGCAAGTTCGACCCATTTTCAAGGTCAAACAATCCCCGAAGCGCGTATACCCCCCATTTCAATGATTTTCGTATGCTATGAGATCCTGATTCCGACGTCAAAAATACCGAATTGTTTTGTGGAGTTCCATCAAAACATTGGCAAAGCAGTTGGTTGGCCCTCACGACCAGTCAGACCCATTTTCAAGGTCAAACTAGCCCCGAACAGCGCATACCCCTCATTTCGACGATTTTCGTGTGCTATAGCACACCATTTTTTTGGAGATCTGGATTCCGACATCAAAAATGCCAATTTTTTTTGTGAAAGTCCATCAAAACCTTGGCTATGTAGCCGTTTGGCCCTCACGGACAGTCCGACCCATTTTAAAGGTCAAACGAGCCCCAAAGCGCGCATACCCCCCCATTTCGATGATTTTCGTGTGCTATAGCACACCATTTTTTGGGTGATTCGTATTCCGATGTCAAAAAAGCCAAATTGTTTTGTGGACGTTCGTCAATACCTTGGCTATGCAGCCGGTCGTCCCTCACGTCCAGTCCGTGCTATAGCACACTATTTTTTTGGAGATCCAGATTCCGACGTCAAAAATGCTGAAAGTTTTTGTGGACGTCCGTCAAGACCTTGGCTATGAGGACGGTTGGCCCTCACGGCTAGTCTGACCCATTTTCAAGGTCAAACAAGCCCCGAAGCGCGCATACCTCCCATTTCGACGATTTTCGTGTGCTATAGCACACTATTTTTTTGGGAGATCCGGATTCCGACGTCAAAAATGCCGAAATTTTGTGTGGACGTCCGTCAAGACCTTGTCTATGCAGCCGGTTGTCCCTCACAGCTAGTCCGGTCCATTTTCAAGGTCAAACAAGCTCCGAAGCGCGCATACCCCCCATTTCGATGATTTTCGTATGCTATAGCACACCATTTTTTGGGTGATCCGATTTCGACATCAAAAATGCCAAAAATATTTATGGATGTCCGTAAAGACCTTGGCTATGCAGCCGGTTGGCCCTCACGGCCAGTCTGACCAATTTTCAAGGTCAAACGAGCCCCGAAGCGCGCATACCCCCAATTTTGACGATTTTCGTGTGCTATAGCACACCATTTTGGGGTGATCCAGATTCCGACGTTAAAAATGCCAACATTTTTTGTGAACGTCCGTCAAGACCTTGGATATGCAGCCAATTGTCCCTCACGGCCAGTCCGACCCATTTTGAATGTATAACGAGCCCCGAAGCGTGCATACCAAAATTTCAACGATTTTCGTGTGCTATCGCAAACCTTTTTTTGGGTGATCCAGAATTCGACGTCAAAAATGCCAAAATTTTTTGTGGACGTCCTTCAAGACCTTGGCTATGCAACTGGTTGGCCATCACGGACTGTCCGACCCATTTTAAAGGTCAAACTAGCTCGAAGTGCTCATACCCCCCATTTCGACGATTTTCATTATATAGCACACCATTTTTTTGGAGATCCGGATTCCGACGACAAAAATGCCAAATTTTTTTGTGGAAGTCCGTCAAGACTTTGGCTATGAAGCCAGTTGGCACTCACGTCTGGTAAGACCCATTTTCAAGGTCAAACGAGCCTCAAAGCGCGCATACCCCCCATTTCGATGATTTTTGTGTGCTATAGCACACCATTTTATGGGTGATCCAGATTCCGACGTCAAAAATGCGAAATATTTTTGTGGACGTCCGTCAAGACCTTGGCTATGCAGCCGGTTGGACCTCACGGCTAGTCCGACCTATTTTAAAGGTCAAACGAACCCCAAAGCGGCATACCCCCCATTTCGACGATTTTCGTGTGCTATATAGCACACCATTTTTCAGGAGATCTGGATTTTGACGTCGAAAATGCCAAAACTTTTTGTGGACGTCCGTCAAGACCTTGTATATGTAGACGGTTGGCCCTCACGGCCAGTCCGACCTATTTTAAAGGTCAAACGAGCCCCGAAGCGTGCATACCCCCCATTTTGATGATTTTCGTGTGCTATAGCACACCATTTTCTTGCAGATTTGGATTCAGACGTCAAAAATGCAGAATGTTTTTGTGCACGTCTATCAAGACCTTGGCTATGCAGCCGGTTGACTCTCATGGCCATTCCGACCCATTTTCAAATGCAAACGAGCCCCGAAGTGTGTATACCCTCCATTTCGACGATTTTCGTGTGCTATAGCACACCATTTTTTGGGTGATTCTGATTTCGACGTCAAAAATACCTAAATATTTTGTGGACGTCCGTCAAGACCTTCTCTATGCAGACGGTTGGCCCTCACGGCAAGTCCTACCCATTTTCAAGGTCAAATGACCCCTGAAGCGCGTATACCCTCCATTTCGACGATTTTCGTGTCCTATGGCACACCATTTTTTTGGAGATCCCGATTCCGATGTCAAAAATGCCGAAATATTTTGCGGCAGTCCCATCTAGACCTTGGCAATGCAGTCGGTTGGCCTTCACGGCTAGTCAGACACATTTTCAAGGTCAAACGAGCCCCGAAGCGCGCATATCCCCTATTTCGATGATTTTTGTGTCCTAGCACACCATTTTTTGGGTGAACCGAATTCCAATGTCAAAAATGCAGAACGTTTTTGTGGACGTCCGTCAAGACCTTGGCTTTGCGTTCGGTTGGCCCTCACAGACATTCCGACCCATTTAAAAGGTCAAACGAGCCCCGAAGCATGCATACCCCCCATTTTGACGATTTTTGTGTGCTATAGCACACCATATTTTTGAGTGATCCGTATTCCGACATATAAAATGCCAATTTTTTTTGTGGACGTCCGTCTAGACCTTGTCTATGTAGCCGGTTGGCCCTCATGGCCATTCTGAACTATTTTAAAGGTCAAACGAGCCCCGAAGCGCGCATACCCCTTATTTCGATGATTTTCGTGTGCTATAGCAAACCATTTTTTGGGTGATCCAGAATCCGACGTCAAAAATGCCTATATTTTTTGTGGACGTCCTTCAAGACCATGACTATGCAGCTGGTTGGCCCTCACAGCCTGTCCGACCTATTTTAAAGGTTAAACGAGCTCGAAGTGCTCATACCCCACATTTTGACGATTTTCGTGTGCTATAGTACACCATTTTTTTGGAGATCCGGATTTCGACGAAAAAAATGCCAAATATTTTTGTGAAAGTCCGACAAGACCTTTGCTATGCATCCGGTTGGCGCTCACGTCTGGTACGACCCATTTTCAAGGTCAAACGAGCCCCAAAGCGCGCATACCCCCATTTCGATGATTTTCGTGTGCTATAGCACACCATTTTTTGGGTGATCCGGATTCCGATGTCAAAAATACGAATTTTTTTTATGGACATCTGTCAAGACCTTGGCTATGCAGCCGGTTGGACCTC
This sequence comes from Solanum sitiens, assembly GCA_016801875.1. Classification (NCBI taxonomy): domain Eukaryota; kingdom Viridiplantae; phylum Streptophyta; class Magnoliopsida; order Solanales; family Solanaceae; genus Solanum; species Solanum sitiens. Next base: position 139,052 of record JABWTJ010000308.1, on the reverse strand, counting down.
ACGGCCAGTTCGACCCATTTTAAAGATCAAACGAGCCCCGAAGCGGCATACCCCCCCATTTCGACAATTTTCGTGTGCTATAGCACACCATTTTTTGGGAGATCTGGATTTCAACGTCAAAAATGCCAAATGTTTTTGTGGACGTTCGTCCAGACCTTTGCTATGTAGATGGTTGTCCTTCACGGCCAGTCCGACCTATTTTAAAGGTCAAACGAGCCCCGAAGCGCCCATAACCCCCATTTTGATGATTTTTATTATAACGACCCGGATTCTTGAATCCGAATCGCCACCGGCGTCTTTGACCTCTGAGAGGTCACAGACAAGCCTGATCTTGCATTCATCACATTCATCTAGTTAAATTTGCGGAAAATTTAAAACTTTTTTATATGTATGAAGTTTACTTAGACTTCATATAGTCATTACATATTTACATCATATCAACATAAGAGAAAACCATCTATCGTAAAGAATCAATTCAAAACTGAAGATGAATATATCATAAATAGTTTGCCAAACATGGCCTTATTACAAAGCTTTGAAATGAAAGTACGAAAGAAACGCTAGGGACAACATCCACTAGCTATGTCTAAAACTAAGGCTAGACTAAAACTGTAGCATCCTCGAAATTAAGAGGACCTACCAAATGGTCTGGAGAAACGCTGATGTCCAAATCGTTGCAAGAGTCGTTAATCTGTCCTTTAACCTGCATCTATAAAATAGTAAATAGTAGGTGTTAGTACACCACTTGTACTAAGTATGGGTGTATGCACACATAAAGGTATGCATGATCAATGAAAGCTCTTCCTAAACGACATGCTATTTCTGGAAAGTCTAGTCACTAGACTTTCTTAATTCGTTGGTTGTGAATTGTGGTATGAATATGATGTATTTTAATGCATTCAAAGCACACAACTCATTTTCTATATGATAACAAGACATTAGTATCATCAATATAATTTTAGAACAACTCGGGCGAAGATTTGAATTTTTAATCCTCCCAAACCCGAGAGCTCTCTTCCCCATACTTAGTTTAATTTTTAGTCTTTTTCTTATTCTTGATGTGAAGTTCAATAATTTCTTTAGTCCTATGTTTTACTTACAAGTGCAATGATTCATTGTAGTCCCATACCCACAATGAATCAAGTAAGTAATTCAAGAGATTAAGGAAATGACTTAACTACAATTTGGGGCATGAATATATTTATAAGTCAATACTTATTGACTATACTCATTCTTTAGTTGATTGCATAATGTGCATAGTTCTTGGGGCATATCATTAAAGCTTATGATCTTGCTTACTTTGGGCATGAATTCTTTATAAGCCAATCTTTATTGGCTAAATACATTAGTTAATCATTTTGGCTAAGCATATTTGAATTCATTATTGTCTTTGATATTTTCCTACTAAAGGAAGTCATTATAAGCCAATTTTATTTGACTTTGTTCATTTTCATTACATGAAGATTCATTATTAGTTATGCCCTTTACTTATTGTAAGCTTCATTGGACATGCTTTGACTATTCTTATAGCAAGTCATTCATTACACTATATATTCATTACATTTCATAAGCCATTCTCTATTGATCATTCCATTGATTTCATTACTTTCATGTTCGGGAAGTTATGGATTTTATTTAGTTAACGTTTTCATGTTTTATATATTATACATTTCATACCTACGAGACCTTGGAATTGTGGATGTAGCATTAAGACATCTCAAGTGAGGGCCCAACATATGGGACCTCAACCCGAGGGCCTTCTTTAGAAAACAGAGAGTCTGCTTCATTCGTTCATTCGTACTTCACATTATTCATTTCATTCATTCGTAGGTTGATGTAAACACCAGCTATACCTAGGATGAAGTTTAAGACTCTCATCGGGATCATGAAGTGCAATGACCAAGAATGACCTAATGTCATTACTTGAATCTGATTTCACCTCCTGATTGTCTTGCACAAACACCTTCGGTATCGTTCATTTCTTTATCTTTCATACTTTGAGTAACTTCAACTTTAACCTACATAGATCATGTGAGCTCATGAAATCCGGTGTCTTCCCCACACCGAAAAGAGGTGGAGTCACTAGCCAAGGTAAAACCAAAACATCCCTAGCTCGCTTAGGTGGAAAACCACCAGCTAGTTCCCTATGTTGGCAGCATAGTTCAAAGACTAGGAGATTTAGGGAGACCCATACCCACCTTGGTGGACAGTCTCATCTCATGAGAATTACGTGAACCTCCGCCCTTCCCGAAAGAAGGCATCACCACTCATAATTAGCCTATCGGTGCTCACTTTAAAGTTCCTATTTACATTCAACTCATACATCATCAAAGCTTGCTTCTAGCATAAGGTAGTCATAGCTCATTAGATGATTTCTCATCTCTTCTTTACCTATTAAGTGTGAATTGTCCTTACACTTATATATAGAATGTGATTGAGATTTATTTACTCTTTTGATGACTTGTCATCCCTACTTTACATTGATGAAATGTGAATTTTCCTTACATATCATCCTTACTTTACATTGATGAATGTGAATTGTCCTTACATATCATCCTTAGGTGTTAATGAGACTAGTCTCACACATTCTAACCCTTTATTCATGAGTATTCTTTTAACAAATTAGCTTTGGTGTAAGTAAGACTTGTCTCACTTCCTTTAACACCCCATTCTGGCACTTACTTAATTTAGACCCCTTTAATTATGTTATAACTCACGTTACTTCTTTACTTTAGTGTAGTAGCTTCATTTCATCGTTTATGGATGAGCACTTCTTTCAATAAGTTACATATGTTCATAGTTCATTCTTGTAGAGCATGTTGGGGGTTGTCCCAATGAATGGAATGCCCTTGGTTATGGATTCATTGAATTGGTTTAGAAGTACTTGAGTTGTCATTTCATTGTTTTGGCTACACAAGATTGGCATATGATTAGTATTGGCCTAGAAAATTTGGAAATAACTTCATAGTCAATTTATTGGCACAAGCCAAACATTCATTCAAATATAATTTCATGGAATTATTAGCCAATTTTATTACATTTTTTTGGAGATAATATTGTAGTCCAATTTATTGGCATAATCCAAACTTTCACTACACTTGAACTTTTAACTTTTGATTAACTTACAATAACAATTCAGTGTTTTTACGTTCACAAGTTCGTGTGGATAGGGTATGTTGGGACTTGTCCCATTGATTCGCATACCCTATGTTATGAGTTCATTTATGTAGAGATTGGTATGAAGTTTCATGTTTTGGAAGTAATATGATTAGACATATGTTTTACTAGCCAATTTGTTGGCACAAATCATAATTTCACTAGGCACTGGAAATGAGAATATCATGCAGATCTTTTTAGCCAACCTTATAACATAAATTTAGGCATAACGTTTTTAAACATCTTGGATAGCATAATATGATCATTTAACGAACACAACATCATCAACAAGTCACATTAACAGTAGGTATGCACAACAAATCGTAATCATCTTCATACATAACATTTTCAGACACATCTTAACATAGTATCATTTTCTTAACCAATCTTAGTTCATGACTTTAGGGTAACGTTTTAAGACATATTGGACAGTATCATATTAACATTTGATGACTTTAATATCTTCATAATGTCACAACAACAGCAAGTCAATATTCGGCCAATACACATAAATCACCTAACACAATCACGGACGTTCTTAGCATATCATCGTGTAACAACCCTAAAAATGAATAGGATCAAGACTGATGTTTTTCAAGAATGCTTGTGGTTAGACCAAGGTCCACACGTATTGATACGCGTAGAACCAGACCTCAGAACCCTTACTACGACCAAGCCAACTAACTTGGGGAGTTAATTGAGCTTGGAAAGGTTGGAACCAACCATGTGAGGCACGCGAAAACGAAGATTTAATTTAAAGAGTTTTTACCGGACTCAAAAGAAGAAATCTTAAGTTTTGAGGGTCCAAGGGTAAAATGGTCTTTTCCAAGCCAAGGGTAATATTGTAATTACCCTGAGGAACAAATTAATTAATAAATTAATTTATTTATTTAAGGCAATTCTGGTGGGGCAACCCGAATTGACCCATTTTTTCGCAAATGGGGTCACTCGGGTTCGAGCCCCACTAGAAGCAAGATTTAACTTGCTTTTATTTTAATTTGTTAACTTAATATTTAATAAATAATTAATATTAGATGATTTAGTAAAAAGAAATCATATTTTTATTAATTTTAATTAATTATTTAAGTTGACTAAGTCCTACCAACTAGTCCTACTTCTACTAGACCACTATCTCCCATCCCCCACTCTCTCTTACACGTTAGTCTCTCTCTTTCACTCTCTTTTCTTGGCTGCCAAACGTGATAAAACAATCAGAAAAAGAAAAACCAAGTAAAGGCAAAAGTTCATCAAGAACTTGAAAGCTAGAAACACAAAAGAGAAAGCAATCCGGTAACGTTAAGCAAAACGTACTACACTAGTCGGGTAAGGTGTGACTTTGGGTGTGTGGACTGATTTGTGGAGAAGTGTTTGGGCAGCATTCTGGACATTTAACAAGAAAAGAAAGGTATGGGTCTTCTTACTCTTGGTCCCTTTCCCAAGAGACCCCTAGGACTCAGAATATTCGGCTCAAAACTAAGGTTGTTTTCCCCGTTGCATGTCCTTGTCATTAGCTCCCGTCAAATCATAGGTTGGTATGTTTGCTGGTAGAAATTAGGTGTTGCAATGTGTTTTCGTGATGAATATGTTCATGAACATGTATTTGGAATTATATGAATGACAAGCTTTCTTGCCGAAAATATGTGTGTGTATGTGAAAAAGTTTAATGTAAACTTACTGTAAATGAGTTTTGATTTATGGCTTCAAGTTTGATATGGTTTTTGTTGTCATTTTAAGTGTATAAACTTATGTAAATGATGATGTTCAATTAAGTGTAATGTGGCTGAATTAAATGATAAATTCATGGCCAAATATGTTCATGAAAACGCACCTAAAGTACTCACTAAACACTACTCCAAATGCATGAACTTTTACCGTTAAAGAGTGGAGAAAATAGGCTGCAAAAAGGGAAGCAAAATTTCCAGCTTGTGATGTTGATTTCGGGCAGGTTCTGGAAATTTTGAACGAGTTTTAAAAGTGATTAAAATAGGTGAGGTCAAGGGGAATCGAACCCAAGACCTAACATGACCTCAAGGCTGAAATTTTAAAAAACAAATGTGTTGGGGCTAAGGGGATTCGAACCCCTTAGATGCTGCCCACAAAATAAAAAATAAAAAAATGGGGATGGGGGGGAGGGGGGGGGAATCGAACCCATGACTTATGGGCAGCAAAGAAGAGGGAGAAATAAGAAAAATAAAAGATGTGAGGCATGGGAATCGAACCCACGACCTCAAGGCTGGAATAAAGGACGCAAAAATAAGTTTTAAAAAAATAGGTGAGGCAGTGGGGGTTCGATCCCACGACCTCACTGTCCATGCTCTAAACTTGGAGAAAAATATTACAAATATATATATGGGGCTGTGGGGGTTCAAACCCACCACCTCACAGCCCCTTAGCGAAAATTAATTAAAAGTAAGGAGGCTGTGGGGGTTCGAACCCACAACCTCCCTACTTGGGCGAAATTAAGAGTAAAATAAAAGAGGCTGTGGGGGTTTGATCCCACAACCTCTTGGTTTAAGAAAAATGGGAGAATATCATGTTAATGAAAAATGAAAATGGGGTTGTGGGGGCTCGAACCCACAACCCATCGGCCAAATTCAAGAAAAAGTTAAATAGAAAAGTAATCCTTCAATGTTAATATTGTGATTTAACTAAGAGTTAAAATGTTATGAATATTAGAATAAAATCAATTAAAAATAGAAATGATATCCAATTGATTCAAGACTTGGGTTTCCTTGCCCAAACTTCCGTTTGATACATAAATCATACGTGAACAAATCATCCAAGAATAATGCCATCTACTTAGATCGAAATCAAGATCTTGGCATATATATACAAGATACATAAGTCTTGTACTATGAAATCTTAGGAATGTATGAGTCACATAATAAACTACGAATGAAGCCTCATGGCTTGTATGTATAGACACATAAGTCTAACATACGTTCAAAAGTAAGTGAACTTAAGATGTATGAAATGAAATGATGAACCCTAGAAGGGTTAAGTATGAGTGTAAAATACACTAAATGGCCAAGTGCATTGGCATATGATGGGATGAACAATGAAATGATGAAATGAACAATGAAATAATGAAACCCTAGAAGGGTTAAGTAAGGGTGTAAAGCACACCAAAAGGCCAAGTGCATTGGCATAAGACGAAAGGAACATGCACGTAATAAGAGGTGAATAACTATGAAAAGTAAAGGTGCTAATAATGATGAATGTGGATATGAGGCTAATGTAAATGATGAGAGCAATCTCAAATGAGCCTAAGTAAATGTTACCAATACGTACTCACCTATGAGAGTGTAAGATAATGAAGAGACCAGTCTCTATGAACACTCTAATGAGAGTATTGAGCTTAACACACACAATACGAATGATGAGATGAGAAATCATCTAATGAGCTATGATGTCCTCATACTAGAAGCCAGCTTCCATGACGTATGAGATGAATGTAATGGAACTTTATACTGAGCACCGATAGACTAGCTATGAGCGGTGATGCCTTCTTTCGGGAAGGGCGGAGGTTCACGTAACTCTCATGAGATGAGACTGTCCGGCTTGCCGGGTATGGGTCTCCTGATATCTCCTAGTCTTCGAACCTATACTGCCAATATAGGGATCTGGCGGGGTTAAATTCCCATGTACGCTAGCATGTTTTTGGGTCACTTTGGCCGGTGATTCCACCTCTTTTCGGTGTGGGGGAGACACTGGATTTCATGATGCTCACATGATCTATGTCGGTTAAAGTTAAAGTTCCCAATGAATGAATGAGGCCAGCCTCAAATGATGCACATAATAAATTGAATGAATACCAAAGGTGTTAGGATAGGATAATCAAAAGGTGAGTTAGATTCAAGTAATGACATTAGGTCATTCTTGGTCATTGCACAACGAACCTAATGAAAGTCTTAAACTACATCCTAGGTATAACCGGTGGTTACACTGGACTATGAACGAAATGAAATGAAGTACGTATGAATGAATGAAGCAGACTCTGTGTTTGCTAATGAAGACTCCCTAGTTGAGGTCCCATATGTTGAGCCCTCATTTCTGGGATGTCTTAATGTCAAGTCCATGATTCCAAGGTCTCATGGCATATGAATGAATGATATAAACAAAATTATGTGCTGCATGTAAAATGTACTGTATGTTATATGATATGTGCTATGTGTAAATGTTATGTGCTGTGAGCAAATGTGATAAGTATGATGATGCATGTTACTTTCATGGTATGACTTTCCTAATCCATATTTGGAAAGCTCACTGACTTTCCTAATCCAAATTTGGAAAGTTCATTGACTTTCCTAATCCAAATTTGGAAAGTTCACTACCTTTCCTAATCTGAATTTGGCAAGTCCACAGACTTGACTTCCAAAAATCATTATGTTAGGAAGGAGCTATTCTTTCTCATGCATATCCTTGGTGTGTGCTTGCATATACCCATACTTAGTACAAGTGTGTACTAACCCTATACAAAGTCTACTATTTTAGGTGCAGGCACAGGTTGACGATAGAGCTACAGGATCATCGTTGAAGTTATCCGGACGTCAAGCATTCATCCGGAGTTGGTAGGTCCTCATGCTTTCGAGGATTCTACTGTTTTATATTCTAGCTTAGATTTAGAGTTGAGCTGGTGGAGCATGTTCCACTAGCGTTTCTTTCCTGTTTTTATTCAGACTATGTGTTGGTGCCATTTTGGCAATTATACGCTTTATAAGTACTGAACTATTCCTTTCATTTGATTATCTCTTAATGTTAGATGGTTGATGGTGAACAAATTACGAATGTACTAGAATTGTTTAGTAAGCAATATTTAGAAACAAAAAGTTCCAAATTTTCCGCTAAAATTAACCTATGTAAAGTAAGAATGACGTAAGTAGGCTTGTCTGCAACCTCTGAGAGGTCAACGACGCCGGTCTCGTCTGGGGTCTAGATTCCGGTCGTGACAAAGTTGGTATCAGAGCCATAGGTTAAATTCCGAGAATAATGAGTTCACATCAACCACATTGAGTAGTTTCTAAGTCATGGTAGTGAAGTGCACCACTATCCTGGATTAGAGACTGCATGATGCGTAGAAAAGTTTCCCTTCTTCTGATCTTATCGTGCTTTTCCTAATGTCTAATTTTCTTGGTGTTATGAGCATGTCTAACATCAACTCTTGAAGTTTCCGAAAGATGAATACAAGGAGAAAAGCAATCAAAGATATTGGAGGAGCAGCTGCTGGGGTAATCCAATTTTTTTCCCAGGATCCAGCTGCTAGAATAGAGATGCCTGTTAACCCAGATGGGTTGACAGATGATGAAGTAATAACAAAGTTCGTATAAATGGCCCAAGCTATCACTTTACAAGCTCAGGCTGTTGGGTTTGATTGATGTGAAGAAGTCTGAGTTGACATCCTACCAGCTAAAGGATGTAGCTCAATCTTGGTATAAGGTGTGACAGGATAGCAAGGCCTTAGGAGGAGGTCCTATTACTTGGAATCTTTTCAAGATGGCTACTCTAGAGCAGTTCTTTCCCAGATAAATGAAGGAGACTAAGGTTGAGAAATTCATCAACCTTAAGCAGGGCTCGATATCAGTCAGGGATTACACCCTGAAGTTCGTAAGACTTTACAGCCCAGGAGAGGCCACCTAATAGGAAGTGTTGCATAATGCATGGAGGAGAATGTATGATGGACCCTAATGATGTTATAGTTGTGGAAAACCGGGTCACATTATGAAGGATTGACCGAACGGGAGGAAATGTAAGAGCTGATAGGGTATACAAGGAGATTGCCACAGTGAAGGTATTGTGGAGGAATCATCTTGTTGAGGGTGCTACGTGGGAGGCCGAGGCCGAGGCAAACATGAGGGCCCGCTACCCTCACCTGTTCAGCTCTTGAGGTTAGACTTTATACTCTTAAACCTATGCTTCCTTACCTCCCCGTATTTTGTTGCTATTGATTGACTGTGTATAGTGCTTTTATTATGATATGACTGGCATTAGAACATGAAGTAGTAGTGTCATTCGGGGACGAATGTTCCTAAGGGGGGGATAATGTAACAACCCTAAAAATGAATAGGATCAAGACTGATGTTTTTCAAGAATGCTTGTGGTTAGACCAAGGTCCACACGTATTGATACACGTAGAACCAGACCTCAGAACCCTTACTACGATCAAGACAACTAATTTGGGGAGTTAATTGAGCTTGGAAAGGTTGGAACCAACCATGTGAGGCACGCGAAAACGAAGATTTAATCGAAAGAGTTTTGACCGGACTCAAAAGAAGAAATCTTAAGTTTTGAGGGTCCAAGGGTAAAATGATCTTTTCCAAGCCAAGGGTAATATTGTAATTACCCTAAGGAACAAATTAATTAATAAATTAATTTATTTATTTAAGGCAATTCGGGTGGGGCAACCCGAATTGACCCATTTTTTCGCAAATGGGGTCACTCGGGTTTGAGCCCCACTAGAAGCAAGATTTAACTTGCTTTTATTTTAATTTGTTAACTTAATTTTTAATAAATAATTAATATTAGCTGATTTAGGAAAAAGAAATCATATTTTTATTAATTTTAATTAATTATTTAAGTTGACTAAGTCCTACCAACTAGTCCTACTTCTACTAGACCACTATCTCCCATCCCCCACTCTCTCTTACACGTTAGTCTCTCTCTTTCACTCTCTTTTCTTGGCTGCCAAACGTGATAAAACAATCAGAAAAAGAAAAACCAAGTAAAGGCAAAAGTTCATCAAGAACTTGAAAGCTAGAAACACAAAAGAGAAAGCAATCCGGTAACGTTAAGCAAAACGTACTACACTAGTCGGGTAAGGTGTGACTTTGGGTGTGTGGACTGATTTGTGGAGAAGTGTTTGGGCAGCATTCTGGACATTTAACAAGAAAAGAAAGGTATGGGTCTTCTTACTCTTGGTCCCTTTCCCAAGAGACCCCTAGGACTCATAATATTCGGCTCAAAACTAAGGTTGTTTTCCCCGTTGCATGTCCCTGTCATTAGCTCCCATCAAATCATAGGTTGGTATGTTTGCTGGTAGAAATTAGGTGTTGCAATGTGCTTTCGTGATGAATATGTTCATGAACATGTATTTGGAATTATATGAATGACAAGCTTTGTTGCCGAAAATATGTGTGTGTATGTGAAAAAGTTTAATGTAAACTTACTGTAAATGAGTTTTGATTTATGGCTTCAAGTTTGATATGGTTTTTGTTGTCATTTTAAGTGTATAAACTTATGTAAATGATGATGTTCAATTAAGTGTAATGTGGTTGAATTAAATGATAAATTCATGGCCAAATATGTTCATGAAAACGCACCTAAAGTACTCACTAAACACTACTCCAAATGCATGAACTTTTAGCGTTAAAGAGTGGAGAAAATAGGCTGCAAAAAGGGAAGCAAAATTTCCAGCTTGTGATGTTGATTTTGGGCAGGTTCTGGAAATTTTGAAGGAGTTTTAAAAGTGATAAAAATAGGTGAGGTCAAGGGAAATCGAACCCAAGACCTCACATGACCTCAAGGCTGAAATTTTTTTTAAAAAAATGTGTTGGGGCTAAGGGGATTCGAACCCCTTAGCTGCTGCCCACAAAATGAAAAATAAAAAAATGGGGATGGGGGGGAATCGAACCCATGACTTATGGGAAGCAAAGAAGAGGGAGAAATAAGAAAAATAAAAGATGTGAGGCGTGGGAATCGAACCCACGACCTCAAGGCTAGAATAAAGGACGCGAAAATAAGTTTTAAAAAAATAGGTGAGGCCGTGGAAGTTCGATCCCACGACCTCACTGTCCATGCTCTAAACTTGGAGAAAAATATTAAAAATATATATATATGGGGCTGTGGGGGTTCGAACCCACCACCTCACAGCCCCTTAGCGAAAATTAATTAAAAGTAAGGAGGCTGTGGGGGTTCGAACCCACAACCTCCCTACTTGGGCGAAATTACGAGTAAAATAAAAGAGGCTGTGGGGGTTTGATCCCACAGCCTCTTGGTTTAAGAAAAATGGGAGAATATCATGTTAATGAAAAATGAAAATGGGGTTGTGAGGGCTCGAACCCACAACCCATCGGCCAAATTCAAGAAAAAGTTAAATAGAAAAGTAATCCTTCAATGTTAATATTGTGATTTAACTTAGAGTTAAAATGTTATGAATATTAGAATAAAATCAATTAAAAATAGAAATGATATCCAATTGATTCAAGACTTGGGTTTCCTTGCCCAAACTTCCGTTTGATACATAAATCATACGTGAACAAATCATCCAAGAATAATGCCATCTACTTAGATCGAAATCAAGATCTTGGCATATATATACAAGATACATAAGTCTTGTACTATGAAATCTTAGGAATGTATGAGTCACATAATGAACTACGAATGAAGCCTCATGGCTTGTATGTATAGACAGATAAGTCTAACATACGTTCAAAAGTACGTGAACTTAAGATGTATGAAATAAAATGATGAACCCTAGAAGGGTTAAGTATGAGTGTAAAATACACTAAATGGCCAAGTGCATTGGCATATGATGGGATGAACAATGAAATGATGAAATGAACAATGAAATAATGAAACCCTAGAAGGGTTAAGTAAGGGTGTAAAGCACACCAAAAGGCCAAGTGCATTGGCATAAGACGAAAGAACATTCACGTAATAAGAGGTGAATAACTATGAAAAGCAAAGGTGCTAATAATGATGAATGTGGTGACAACATGATATGAGGCTAATGTAAATGATGAGAGCAATCTCAAATGAGCCTAAGTAAATGTTACCAATACGTACTCACCTATGAGAGTGTAAGATAATGAAGAGACCAGTCTCTATGAACACTCTAATGAGAGTATTGAGCTTAACACACTCAATACGAATGATGAGATGAGAAATCATCTAATGAGCTATGATGTCCTCATACTAGAAGCCAGCTTCCATGACGTATGAGATGAATGTAATGGAACTTTATACTGAGCACCGATAGACTAGCTATGAGCGGTGATGCCTTCTTTCGGGAAGGGCGGAGGTTCACGTAACTCTCATGAGATGAGACTGTCCGGCTTGCCGGGTATGGGTCTCCTGATATCTCCTAGTCTTCGAACCTATACTGCCAATATAGGGATCTGGCGGGGTTAAATTCCCATGTACGCTAGCATGTTATTGGATCACTTTGGCCGGTGATTCCACCTCTTTTCGGTGTGGGGGAGACACTGGATTTCATGATGCTCACATGATCTATGTTGGTTAAAGTTAAAGTTCCCAATGAATGAATGAGGCCAGCCTCAAATGATGCACATAATGAAATGAATGAATACCAAAGGTGTTAGGATAGGATAATCAAAAGGTGAGTTAGATTCAAGTAATGACATTAGGTCATTCTTGGTCATTGCACAACGAACCTAATGAAAGTCTTAAACTACATCCTAGGTATAACCGGTGGTTACACTGGACTATGAACGAAATAAAATGAAGTACGTATGAATGAATGAAGCAGACTCTGTGTTTGCTAATGAAGACTCCCTAGTTGAGGTCCCATATGTTGAGCCCTCATTTCTGGGATGTCTTAATGTCAAGTCCATGATTCCAAGGTCTCATGGCATATGAATGAATGATATGAATGAAATTATGTGCTGCATGTAAAATGTACTGTATGTTATATGATATGTGCTATGTGTAAATGTTATGTGCTGTGAGCAAATGTGATAAGTATGATGATGCATGTTACTTTCATGGTATGACTTTCCTAATCCATATTTGGAAAGCTCACTGACTTTCCTAATCCAAATTTGGAAAGTTCACTGACTTTCCTAATCCAAATTTGGAAAGTTCACTACCTTTCCTAATCTGAATTTGGCAAGTCCACAGACTTGACTTCCAAAAATAATGTTGTTAGGAAAGAGCTATTCTTTCTCATGCATATCCTTGGTGTGTGCTTGCATATACCCATACTTAGTACAAGTGTGTACTAACCCTATACAAAGTCTACTATTTTAGGTGCAGGCACAGGTGGATGATAGAGCTACAGGATCATCGTTGCAGTTATCCGGACGTCAAGCATTCATCCGGAGTTGGTAGGTCCTCATGCTTTCGAGGATTCTACTGTTTTATATTCTAGCTTAGATTTAGAGTTGAGCTGGTGGAGCATATTCCACTAGCGTTTCTTTCCTGTTTTTATTCAGACTATGTGTTGGTGCCATTTTGGCAATTATACGCTTTATAAGTACTAAACTATTCCTTTCATTTGATTATCTCTTAATGTTAGATGGTTGATGGTGAACAAATTACGAATGTACTAGAATTGTTTAGTAAGCAATATTTAGAAACAAAAAGTTCCAAATTTTCCGCTAAAATTAACCTATGTAAAGTAAGAATGACGTAAGTAGGCTTGTTTGCGACCTCTGAGAGGTCAACGACGCCGGTCTCGTCTGGGGTTTAGATTCCGGTCGTGACACATCGATTCTTAGTTTTCATGATAGTATTAACTTTACGCGACTACAAGTTTATAGGTTCATTCGATAATCATCATTCAAGAACAATACATGTTAAGAACAGCCAGCACCACATACCAACAACATGATCTCTAACCTATTCAACATTGAAATTGAAAAGGATACTAGGGAAGGGAAGTTCGACGAGAACGACGGGAACAACCCTAGTTTTCAAGATCTTGTGAATCGTTCAAAGGAAAATACTTGTCACAACCCAAAAGAATACCCTAGATGATAGGGTACAATCTTGGATTGTAAACGGCGTCGTCGACCTCTCGGAGGTCTAAGACAAGCCTCTCATATCATTCATTGCATTGACATAGTAAATTTAGCGGAAAATTTAAAACTTTTTATAGCACATCATATGCTAGAGACATCACATCATATATATATATAAGACATAAGTCATAATACATATTTAGACTCTAAGTCTCTTTGCCATCTTAGACTCAATAACTTTAGAGTACATTAAGGACAAGGCCCTTAAGACATAATACAAAGCTATACATTACTAAATAGACTTTACAATAAGTACACATTAGGACATCCTTGAACTTAAGGATTCCTTTCCTTTAGCTTGGGAAATCACCTATCAAGCTCCTCAACCATAGACCTCCTTTAAGTATTCGATTACTTACACTTTGTGTAAAAAGTAGAGAAGAATTGGATTAGCACAAGAATGTACTAAGTATGGCAAACATGAAAAAACATGCATTTAAAAGGGACATTTCCTTTGAAATCATACTTCATGCCATTTTGAGTAAATCATCATAAAACCTTTATCAATATCATTTATATCATCCACATTCTTCATAGAAACACAATCAAAGGCCAAACATCATAGAAAAGTACATATAGAATTTAAGTACAATTTGGGGTCACTTTACAGTGAGCTCCATCACTTTTACAGTGAAATCTTACTCTTAATTCATTAGTCTTCCAAGTAATCCTTTAGAGATACTTGGTGCAATGCATCACCTTAGGAACACAAGAGAAAGCCATACATAGCATCTACACAAGACAACACATACCATCATAGAAGTAACACATGCTTAGTGAACCTATCACGTTGTCACAAGCCTTTACATTCAAATCATATATCAACATGTATAGAGGAGACAACTTCACTTATGTCTACTAATACCATCACCATATAGTCAACAAGATTAACATCATATATAAAGAATCATATCATGCACATCTTCATGATCAATAGACAAATACTATAATGTCATACATGAAGGACACATACATAATCCTATGTATTAAGGTACCTTCCTATGACTTCCGAAGGAGTCACTTGTGCAATGTCTAGATGGGTTCATTACTTCCACCTATTCTAAGTAACTTACCTTAGGTCCTCCTAGTTAGGATCCTATTCCATTACTTCCATTGTCCATTTTAACTTTAGGGAAATCATAGCCTTAACCGACATAGACCATGGGTGCTAATCATGGAATCCGGTGTCATAAAACCTTACACCGATGGAAGGTGGTCTACCGGCCAAAGTAGAACCGAACATGACATAGCTTTCTAGGTGGAAATCCACTAGCTAGTATCTTATGGTGGCAACATAGTTTATGGAACATGGGGGAAAAGAACCATGGAAATATCAACTCTACACCCATTGTTGGGTCATGAGGCTATCCACCCCGTGAGGACCGTAGTGAACCCTACCTTTCCTATGTTGGAAAGTGTCACCCCCTCATCTACAAGTTCACTCGGTGCTAGGCTAAGTTCCCTTTATTGAAAAGCCTTTATTAATATTTATTTATAAAGACATAAACTTAGGATATTCATCATTCATATGCTTATAGCATATTCAAGCACCTATCTAGTTCTAGAGTATTCTTGGGCACCCCTAGCAAGGTCCCTCTCACTAACTAGATCATCCATGTGTGTGAGTGTATACTTAGATGTGAGCAAACCTTTCATATAACACATAAGGTCACACATGTTCATATATCAATGCATAAGTCTATAGGCATAACTATATGAGCAATACTTTCACATAAACCTACTATGACACTATACACATTCATACTTTATCATATCATATTCATAACATGTTCATATAATCATCCTTCATATGCCTAAGAACCAAACCTAGGAACTATCCTATCAAGATACACATGTGCAATGCATAGACAAGGTCCCATACCCTTGTCCATACTAGTACACCTATCAATTCATCCTAGTAAGGGAATACAAATCATACATTCATAAACATCACCTTAATATGCATAGTAGTAGACACTAGTGAATATGAGAACTACCTTTTATTTAGACACAATGACTTATACTACTTATAACATGCATGTAAGTGAGAGTGTGTGTACATTGACCAACATGATCACATAATGGCTATCAATAACTTATTAAGTCAGCCACCCTATTCGACCACATTACACTTCAAGCACATAGCACACAACACATAATAGCATAGGAGATAAGACAATATATACAATGTAATCAAGACTCCTAACTTTAGCTATTTACACTTTCATATAAGGAGTACATAGGTAAGGGGTTATTACCATCTTAACACCTCAATGGCTGCACCTATACTTTACCCTAACATGGTTATACACATGCTCATGAAATAGCCACACAACCTAATCCACAACTAGAATAGGAAAGTAAGCATAATCTTCTCATAGTGTCATTTTAGGCACATGTTCATAAGTTCATCAATTTTCCCTCAAGGCCATGGTCAACACATATATAATGACAATAAAGTAAACACCGCCACCATAAGTGGACCATACCACACAATGTCATACAAGGCTTCATCAACATTACTATAAAGGAATAGAGAAGTAAAAGAGTAGAGGAAATAAACATTCTTACCAATTTCTCACCCTTTGATCATCATTGATCAATACACCTTATTCATCAATAAAACACATAAATGGCAGTAGCTAAAAGTACTTTAAACATATAAGAAACCATGTACAAGTCGCTACCAGATTATACCATAACATAATACAATATATCAACATACTAGGAAAGTAGAATAACATAGATCATTAAATAACTTCCCTTACATTGATTTTTGATCATAGTTCATACATATATAAGTCTAAGGCAGTATCTAAACCTACATTTAACCATATTGAAATCATTATTACATACTCTCAAGATTAAGGCTATAACATAGGCATTTAGGCTTATCGATTTGCTAGAGTATAGAAGACTTTACAAATACTATGAACTATCTAAGGGTTTGATCATCATTCATATTTCATAAATAATATACTCATTTGGCAGTAGGTAATAATATAAGAAATCAGGACCAAATCATGCGTCATCTAATCACAATTCCAGATACATCACCCACTTAGCCTCATAACTTCATAGCCTAAAGGAATCTATATCAATTCATACAAGCCTTTCTTAATTTGATCAATAAGGATGTATGCCTACAAAATTCATCCATTATATCACCCTAAAACAGTATCTACAATAGTTCATACATAATCAAGAGTCTACACAACCGATCTCACAATCAACTTGAAGAAACATATAGAAACATAGGTTATTCATGTTCAAATCTTCATATATTTATCATCATGGACTTATCATCATCAATTAACCATTAATTAATGTAATTAACAATAAACACAAGCAATTCAATGTAAGAGAATCACCAATTAATCAAGAACAAACCATAATCACAAAGCCCATGCAAAAGCTAAACTAATTTTGGAAGGAACATGGGTTCATCATGCAATTGTTATGAAAACACATTCAAACCATTGTATTAATTTCAATTCATCATGATTTAATCATTAAAAACGTTTTGAGAAAGAACCCATGGCTAGATTGGAAACTTGATCATAAGATTTCTTTGAAAACATTGAGGATGGCTCTCTAGATGGAAAGATAACTAGAGATGAATATCACCATACCTTTGTCTACAAGAAAACCTCTAAAACTTCATGATTCATCCATAGAAAATCCATATCCAAGCAGCTCTTGAGCTTCACCAACAATGGTGTTTTTAGAGAGAACATTTTTGGAGGGAAAGGCTTAAAACACGTGAGAGGATTTTGGGAATGGGTTGATCACGTTTTAGAAGACTTATATACACCTAAAATTAATTAAATAAACCTATTATAGTCAGGTTAGGACGTGGGGTGAATTTCCCATTCACCCCTTTAAGTGACAGCACGCATGCTGCCAACCTGCATGCACCCGCGACGAGGGCAGTGACGGGGCGTCATGGCCTCCGTCGCCCAAGACTTAACCAAATAATTGGCTTAGGTCCTACCCAAGGAAAGTCCTCTTCGACGAGACCTGCTCGACGGGACGTTGGGGGATCAACGATCCGTCGTTGGGTCCGTCAAGGGACACTGCCCAGGCAGTGTTTAGGCAGCTTTGGGGTTCTTCTTTTGGGGCCTCTTGCGGGGCCCTTTAGAAGTCGTACCCAGATGTTTACAACGCGATTACAAACCTTACATGTTATATGCCTTACACATAAATTTCATCCAAAACAAACACCTACAAGACGTTCAAACAGCCTTGACCCTAACATGACATACGATGAACGTCTTAGGGGCTATCTTTCGAACGCCTTGGACGTTCTTGGGCGTTTGACCTCCAAACTTCACAAAACTTCATACAATAACATTAAACATCATTTAAAACCATTTCAAGACTTATTAGACTCATTTCATACAATTTAGTCATGCATACACACATGAGGCACATAAGCGACTATTCATCGAACGTCTTGGACGTCCCTTGACGTTTAAATTCCAAATCACTTCAAACCTTGCACACTGACTTTATATCACATTATAAGGCATTCTAGGACCTTATAACATTAATACAAACATGCTAGTCTCTAGACACTTTATCTCATTTTTGAGGTCTTACAATATCCCCCACTTGGGAACATTCGTCCTCGAATGACACTTAGGACTCTTAAATCACAACAATGACTTCAATGCATATAAGAGCAGTTCATCACATTTAAAATATCATCAAATCATTTTAGCACTCAATGCACACAAGCAAGCAAAAACCATAACTCACTCACTCTTTAATGCATCAAACACAAAGGTTCTTCTTCATGTTCATAGGAGAACTTCCTTCTCCTAATCATAACATGATCATTACACCTTAATTCATTACAAGAAAATCTTCAAAAACTACTCATAGGCAGATCATAACCCATACTCAAAGTTACTTAAGCACTCATACTTCAATGCACAAAAACTTGAGTTAATTAAATCGCAACGATCTTCATTAGTTAGACCTAGTACCATAAAGGTTATACTCAACCATACCATGCTTAGTGGTGTACATGGAGGAATATCTTGCTCCTCAACACATTTACATGCATCATGGGTTCACACCTTAGCAACTACAAGATCAATTTCTTTAAAAATGAGAAATCTCAACTTTCAAGCCAAGACATGCATACAATTTTATTCTTAGTGAAGTCTAAATGGTAAGTCACACCAAGTACACACAACAAAATAGAAAGTCATTCCACATATTTCTTTTCTTAATCATAATACTCACCCTTATATTAAGCCTCATTTTGGAAAAATAACACAAATCATAGGCATACACATGGACTCTTAGCTTAACATGCTTTCACCTTTCAAGAATGAGCCTACAATTTTGCATTACAAATCATCAAATCACTAAATATTCAACAGAGTCAACATATTTCATTGTAAAAGAGACTCAACTCCCATTACAAGGCTAAACAGTTTAACCTATAAGTGGCTATTAGTAAGTTCCTTGTCTTACCTCATGAAGTCAACTCCACAATTAGCACATTAAAATGCAAGTCAACAAGAGAAAACATGGATTTTTATCAAAAACTTCATTTCATGCTTATTTGGAAATTCACCATGTCTCCAAAATGATGTCAATCAATTCATACCAATCATATAAAGATCATGCAATTCACACCTTATGCAAGACTATTTTCATGAACAAACATACTAAGAATTCACATTTTCAAATTCAAGTAAGAATAGAAGAACAATGTAGACAATTTCTATAATCTCACTACTCAAACACCATCCCCCACTTAGGGTAAACCCAATTAAGAGCAACTTAACCCAACATATAGAGGATCTCAAATACACAACCTTCATATTCATAACTTAAAGTGATTACTACTTTAGAGGGAATCTTCATTAATTCAATTTGGCAACTGTAAGGCATTCTAAACCTTATCATTTTAGGCAAATCATCCTCAACCATAAATTTTGATCATACTATTCAATTCACATAAGGTCTTTCTACAATGCAATAGACACTAAGGTCATACATCATTAGAGGAAAACAACAAGGAAGTTCATAACACAATAAGAAGTTAGAAACCAATCTACGACTCATCATGTCATAAGATTCTCATCCTTCAATCTAAATAGCAAAAATTCTTTTTCACATTCCTTATCATGTTCATATTCATAAATTCTACACATATTTCAACAACATCCAATCACATGACAATTTAGCAAATTCTCCAAACATGATACAATAAGTTGCCTAGTCTTTATAGCGAGCATGCTTCCAAATACCCAAAAGTGCAACATTTAGACATATGAGGGAACAAGTATGGAATTATAAGATACAAAGATTTACCAACTCATCCTTCATAAGCATGCATACTATATTTACAACCTAAGTCTCTACAGAATACTCCAATTTATACTAGTAACTCATCAAGTACCACTTATATACAAAGGAAAACAATGCACACCTTTAATCACATACACTCATAGGATAGCATACCTCCATTGGTAGTTATTAAAAAATCCAAGTTCAAATCCTAATATTTGGGCTAACATCATACAAAACCATGTAGGAATACAACAATTTGAGATAATTCACTTTAACCACCATAACTTCTAGCATGCTTCAACTATATCATGACATACATCATTCGACATAACTTGCTTTTTCACAAAGACTTCATGTATTGACATAATTGGCATCATATCATCAACTAAGAGATATTTCATATAAAACAAGGTAAGATAACCAATCGTAATCCTTATAGAGTTAACATGTGCAATGATCAAGTAAAGCCCCATAACTCTACTAAATCAAATAACTCAACAAGAACTATAATTAGCACCATACTCCACTCATCTATAACCTTCATGCATGGATAACTCCATATCTTTAGCACACTAGATTATTTACGTGTTTATAAGCATATAGATCATCACATAAAGACATTCACATCTATCATCATACACATACATAGTATTAACCTCCTAAGGTCTCCATCAAGGCAAACTAGTGCAAGACGTAGGTAGAGTCCCATACCCCTACCTAAATCTAGTTAACCCTTCAAGTCACCTTAGTTAGTTTATACATCATCAAATAAGGACAAGTGTCACCTTCACACATACTCATTCAAACCAGAAATAAAAGATAAGCATTTAAACTCACCTTTTCTCCCTCAAGCATAGAGCAATCTCATTCAAACAATCACATCTAAAAGACCACCGGACAATAAAACATAAGAGAGAGATCTTATAGAATTAAGTTCTAAGGCACGATATGAGATTGATGAAGAAGGGAAACTCTATCGTCCTATAGCCTCTCGTACCATTTGATGTGTCGCGACTCACCACCAATGATACAAGACTCTACTAGACGTGGCAATATGAGACTTCTTAGAACCTAAGACCGCTACATAAACCTCATGCTCTGATACCAAGTTTGTCACAACCCAAAAGCATACCCTAGAAGATAGGGTACAATCTTGGATTGTAACTGGCGTCGTCGACCTCTCGTAGGTCTAAGACAAGCCTCTCATATCATTCATTGCATTGGCATAGTAAATTTAGCGGAAAATTTAAAACTTTTTATAGCACATCATATGCTAGAAAATCACATCATATATATATAAGACATAAGTCATAATATATATTTAGACTCTAAGTCTCTTTGCCATCTTAGACTCAATAACTTTAGAGTACATTAAGGACAAGGCCCTTAAGACATAATACAAAGCTATACATTATTAAATAGACTTTACAATAAGTACACATTAGGACATCCTTGAACTTAAGGATTCCTTTCCTTTAGCTTGGGGAATCACCTATCAATCTCCTCAACCATAGAACTCCTTTAAGCATTCCATTACCTACACTTTGTGTAAAAAGTAGAGAAGAATGGGATTAGCACAAGAATGTACTAAGTGTGGCAACCATGCAAAAACATGCATTTAAAAGGGACATTTCCTTTGAAATCATACTTCATGCCATTTTGAGTAAATCATCATAAAACCTTTATCAATAGCATTTATATCATCCACATACTTCATAGAAACACAATCAAAGGCCAAACATCATAGAAAAGCACATATAGAATTTAAGTACAATTTGGGGCCACTTTACAGTGAGCTCCATCACTTTTACAGTGAAATCTTACTCTTAATTCATTAGTCTTCCAAGTAATCCTTTAGGGATACTTGGTGCAATGCATCACCTTAGGAACACAAGAGAAGGCCATACATAGCATCTACACAAGACAACACATACCATCATAGAAGTAACACATGCTTAGTGAACCTATCACGAGGTCACAGGCCTTTACATTCAAATCATATATCAACATGTATAGAGGAGACAACTTCACTTATGTCAAATAATACCATCACCATATAGTCAACAAGATTAACATCATATATAAAGAATCATATCATGCACATCTTCATGATCAATAGACAAATACTATAATGTCATACATGAAGGACACATACATAATCCTATGTATTAAGGTACCTTCCTAAGACTTCCTAAGGAGTCACTTGTGCAATGTCTAGATGGGTTCATTACTTCCACCTATTCTAAGTAACTTACCTTAGGTCCTCCTAGTTAGGATCCTATTCCATTACTTCCATAGTCCATTTTAAGTTCAGGGAAATCATAACCTTAACCGACATAGACCATGGGCGCTAATCATGGAATCCGGTGTCATAAAACCTTACACCGATGGAAGGTGGTCTATCGGCCAAAGTAGAACCGAACATGACATAGCTTTCTAGGTGGAAATCCACTAGCTAGTATCCTATGGTGGCAACATAGTTTATGGAACTTGGGGGAAAAGAACCATGGAAATATCAACTCTACACCCTTTGTTGGGTCATGAGGCTATCCACCCCATGAGGACCGTAGTGAACCCAACCTTTCCTATATTGGAAAGTGTCACCCCCTCATCTACAAGTTCACTCGGTGCTAGGCTAAGTTCCCTTTATTGAAAAGTCTTTATTAATATTTATTTATAAAGACATAGACTTAGGATATTCATCATTCATATGCTTATAGCATATTCAAGCATCTATCTAGTTCTGGAGTATTCTTGGGCACCCCTAGCAAGGCCCCTCTCACTAACTAGATCATCCATGTGTGTGAGTGTATACTTAGATGGTTCTGGAGTATTCTTGGGCACCCCTAGCAAGGCCCCTCTCACTAACTAGATCATCCATGTGTGTGAGTGTATACTTAGATGTGAGAAAACTTTTCACATAACACATAAGGTCACACATGTTCATCTATCAATGCATAAGTCTATATGCATAACTATATGGGTAATACTTTCATATAAACCTACTATGACACTATACGCATTCATACTTCATCATATCATATTCATAACATGTTCATATAATCATCCTTCATATGCCTAAGAACCAAACCTAGGAACTATCCTATCAAGATACACATGTGCAATGCATAGACAAGGTCTTATACCCTTGTCAATACTAGTACACCTATCAAGTCTTCCTAGTAAGGGAATACAAATCATACATTCATAAACATCACCTTAATATACATAGTAGTAGACACTAGTGAATATGAGAACTACCTTTCATTTAGACACAATGACTTATACTACTTATAACATGCATGTAAGTGAGAGTGTGTGTACATAGACCAACATGATCACATAATGGCTATCAATAACTTATTAAGTCAGCCACCCTATTAGACCATATTACACTTCAAGCACATAGCACACAACACATAATAGCATAGGAGATAAGACAATATATACAATGTAATCAAGACTCCTAACTTTAGCTATTTACACTTTCATATAAGGAGAACATAGGTAAGGGGTTATTACCATCTTAAAACCTCAATGGCAGTACCTATACTTTACCCTAACATGGTTATACACATGCTCATGAAATAGCCACACAACCTAATCCACAACTAGAATAGGAAAGTAAGCATAATCTTCTCATAGTATCATTTTAAGCACATGTTCATAAGTTAATCAATTTGCCCTCAAGGCCATGGTCATGTAACAACCCTAAAAATGAATAGGATCAAGACTTAGGTTGTCAAGAATGCTTGCGATTAGACCAAGGTTTGCACATACTGATACGCGTAGAACTAGACCTCAGAACCCTTACTACGACCAAGCCAACTAACTTGGGGAGTTAATTGAGCTTGGAAAGGTTGGAACCAACCAAGTAAGGCTCTCAAAAATGAAGATTTAATTGAAGGAGTCTTTACCGGACTTAAAAAGACGAAATTTTAAGTTTTGAAGGTCTAGGGGTAAAATGGTCTTTTACCAGGCTAAGGGTAATATCATAATTACCCTGAATATATATATAATTAATTATTTAATAAAATGGAAGGGCAATTTTGAGAGAGAGAGCCGAATGTGAGCTCTAAAAGTGAAGTCTTGCTCCACCCGGGTTCGAACCTAGGTGGAAGCAATGATTTAACTTGTTTTTATTTAAATGGATAAATTTAATTAATTAATTAGTAAATATTAGCTGATTTAAGAAAAAGAAAAAATCAGATTTTAATTAAAGGTTTAACAAGGAGTCCTAGTTTGACTAATTCCCAAACCAAAACTCCTAACTTAAAGCCACTCTCTCTCTCTCTCTCTCTCTCTCTCTCTCTCACGTTTAACCACTCATTCTCACGTTTTATCTCTGCCAAAACAAGTTCAAAATCAGAAAATATATTGTAATTCTTCACAATTGAAGAACTCACACGAAATATTTAAGAAAAACAAAGTAACCAAACGATAAAGCAAAGAGAAGTGGTTATCGAGTAGTGTGGAAGATTGAGAAAGCTTGGACTGATTTGTGGAGAGGATTTTGGGCAGCAAATTCGGGTTTGAACAAGGAAATTAAGGTATGGGTTTTCTTACTCTTGGTCCCTTTCCCAAGAGACCCTTAGGACTCAGACGATTTTAATCCAAAAACTAAGTTGTTCCCCGTTGCATATCCCTGTCCTTAGCTCCCATCAAATCATAGGTTGGTATGTTCGCTGGTAGAAATTAGGTGTTGCAATGTGTTTTCGTGATGAATATGTTCATGAACATGTATTTGGAATCATATGAATGACAAGCTTTGTTGCCGAAAATATGTGTGTGCATGTGAAAAAGTTTACTGTAAACTTACTGTGAATGAGTTTTGATTTATCGCTTCAAGTTTGATATGGTTTTAGTTGTCATTTTAAGTGTATAAACTTATGCAAATGATGATGTTCAATTAAGTGTAATGTGGCTGAATTTAATGAAAAATTCTTGGCCAAAATATGTACATGAAAATGCACCTAAAGGACTCAATAAACACTACTCCAAATGCATGAACTTTTAACGTTAAAGAGTGGAGAAAATAGGCTGCAAAAAGCTAATCAAAATTTCCAGCTTGTGATGTTGATTTCGGGCAGGTTCTGGAAATTTTGGAAGAGTTTTAAAAGTGATTAAAATAGGTGAGGTCAAGGGGAATCGAACCCAAGACCTCACATGACCAAGAGGCTGGAATTTTTTTAAAAAAAATGTGTTGGGGCTAAGGGGATTCGAACCCCTTAGCTGCTGCCCACGAAATGAATTAGTAAAAAAATGGGGATGGGGGGAATCGAACACATGACTCGTGGGAAGCAAGGAAGAAGGAGAATAAAGAAAAAAAAGGATGTGAGGCGTGGGAATCGAACCCACGACCTCAAGGCTGGAACTAGAGGAGGCGAAAATAAGTTAATAAAGCAAGTGAGGCTGTGGGGGATTGATCCCACGACCTCACTGCCAATGCCCTCAACTTAGCGAAAATAAAAAGAAAAATATATATGGGGCTGTGGGGGTTCGAACCCACCACCTCACAGCCCCTAGCAAAAATTAATTAAAAGTAAGGAGGCTGTGGGGGTTCGAACCCACAACCTCCCTACTTAGGCTAATTAAAGAATAAAATAAAAGAGGCTGTGGGGGTTTGATCCCACAACCTCTTGGTTTAGGCGAAATTGGGCAAGGAGAAGTTAATAAAAATTTAAAAGGGGTTGTGGGGGTTCGAACCCACAACCCTTCGGCCAAATTAGGATTATTACTAAGGAGAAAATTAATCCTTCAATGTTAATATTGTGATTTAACTTAGAGTCATAATGTTATGAATATTAGAATAAAATCAATTAAAAATATAAATGATATCCAATTGATTCAAGACTTGGGTTTCCTTGCTCAAACTTCCGTATTGATACATAAGTCATACGTGAACAAAATATCCAAGAATAATGCCACCTACGTAGATCAAAATCAAGATCTTGGCATATATTCAAGATACATAAGTCTTGTACTACATAATCTTAGGAATGTAAGAATCACTTAACGAACTATGAATGAAGCCCCCTGGCTTGTATGTATAGGCACATAAGTCTAACATACGTTCAAAAGTAAGTGAACCTAAGATGTATGAAATAAAATGATGAACCCTAGAAGGGTTAAGTATGAGTGTAAATACACTAAATGGCCAAGTGCATTGGCATATGATGAGATGAACAATGAAATGATGAAATGAACAATAAAATAATGAAACCCTAGAAGGGTTAAGTAAGGGTGTGAAACACACCAAATGGCCAAGTGCATTGGCATATGATGAAATGAACATTCACGTAATAAGAGGTGAATAAAAAATGAAAAGCAAAGGTGCTAATGATGATGAATGTGGTGACAACATGATATGAGGCTAATGTAAATGATGAGAGCAATCTCAAATGAGCCTAAGTAAATGTTACCAATACGTACTCACCTATGAGAGTGTAAGATAATGAAGAGACCAGTCTCAATGAACACTCTAATGAGAGTATTGAGCTTAACACACTCAATACAAATGATGAGATGAGAAATCATCTAATGAGCTATGATGTCCTCATACTAGAAGCCAGCTTCCATGACGTATGAGATGAATGTAATGGAACTTTATACTGAGCACCGATAGACAAGCTATGAGCGGTGATGCCTTCTTTCGGGAAGGGCGGAGGTTCATGTAACTCTCATGAGATGAGACTGTCCGGCTTGCCGGGTATGAATCGTTTTATATCTCCTAGTCTTCGAACCTATACTGCCAATATAGGGATCTGGCGGGGTTAAATTCCCATGTACGCTAGTATGTTTTTGGGTCACTTTGGCCGGTGATTCCACCTCTTTTCGGTGTGGGGGAGACACTGGATTTCATGATGCCCATATGATCTATGTCGGTTAAAGTTAAAGTTCCCAATGAATGAATGAGGCCAGCCTCAAATGATGCACATAATGAAATGAACGATACCAAAGGTGTTAGGATAGGATAATCAAGAGGTGAGCTAGACTCAGGTAATAACACTAGGTTATTCTTGATCATTGCACAGCAAACCCGATGAAAGTCATAAACTACACCCTAGGTATAGCTAGTTTTCACACTGTCCTATGAACGAAATGAAATGAAGTACGTATGAATGAATGAAGCAGACTCTGTGTTTGCTAATGGAGATTCCCTAGTTGAGGTCCCATCTGTTGAGCCCTCATTTCTGGGATGTCTTAATGTCAAGTCCATGATTCCAAGGTCTCATGGCATATGAATGAATGATATGAAAGAAGTTATGTGCTACGTGCAAAATGTACTGTATGTTATATGATATGTGCTATGTGTAAATGTTATGTGTTGTGTGCAAATGTGAAAAGTATGATGATGTATATTATTCTCATGGCTTAACTTTCCTATTCCAAATTTGGAAAGCTCACTGACTTTCCTAATCCAAATTTGGAAAGATCAATTACTTTCCTAATCCAAATTTGGAAACTTTCCTAATCCCAATTTGGCAAGTCTACTGACTTGACTTCCAAAAATCACGTTGTTAGGAAAGAGCTATTCTTTCTCATGCATGTCCTTGGTGTGTGCTTGCATATACCCATACTTAGTACAAGTGTGTACTAACCCTATACAAACTCTACTATTTTAGGTGCAGGCACAGGTGGACGATAGAGCTACAGGATCATCGTTGCAGTTATCCGGACGTCCAACATTCATCCGGTTTTGGTAGGTCCTCATGTCTTCGAGGATGCTACTGTTTTATATTCTAGCTTAGTTTTAGAGTTGAGCTAGTGGAGCATGTTCCACTAGCGTTTCTTTCCTGCTTTTATTCAGATTATGTATTGGTGCCATTTTGGCAATTATACGCTTTATAAGAATTGAACTATTTCTTTCAGTTGCTTATCTCTTAATGTTAGATGGTTGATGGTGAACAATTACGTATTAATGAGAATGTTTTTATAAGAATATTTAGAAACAAAAAGTTTCAAATTTTCCGCTAAAATTAATCTATATAGAGTAAGAATGACGTAAGTAGGCTTGTCTGCGACCTCTGAGAGGTGAACGACGTCGGTCTCGTCTGGGGTCTAGATTCCAGTCGTGACAAAGTTGGTATCAGAGCACTAGGTTAAATTTCGAGAATAATGAGTTCACTTCAACCACATTGAGTAGTTTCTAAGTCATGGTAGTGAAGTGCACCACTATCCTGAATTAGAGACTGCATGATGCGTAGGAAAATTTCCCTTCTTCTGATCTTATCGTGCTTTTCTGAATGTCTGAATTCTTGGTGTTATGAGCGTGTCTAACATCAATCCTTTTTTTTTCCCAGAAAATGAACACTAGGAGAGGAAATGGTTAGAGGGGAGGAGGAGCAGCTGCTACGGGTAATCACGATCTACCCCAGGCTCCAGCTGAATGAGTGGACATGCCAGTTAACCCAGCTGGGTTGAGTGATGCTGAGGTGAGGGCATCTCTGGCCCAAATGGCACAGGCCATTACTATGCAGGCCCAGGCTATGACTGCCCAGGTCAACCGACAGGATGTTCAGAGGGAGAACCCACCGGTTCGTAGCATGGCTGATAGACTAAGGGATTTCACGAGGATGAATCCTCCTATTGTCACCGGGTCTAGGACATCAGAGGATCCCCAGGAGTTTGTCGATGAGATTCATAAGATCATGGTGGCTATGGGGGCCACTGATATTGAGAAGGCTGAGCTGGCTGCCTATCAGCTCAAGGATGTTGCACAGACTTGGTGCAAGATGTGGCAAGATAGCCGTGTCTTAGGTGGAGTGCCAGTCACATGGGAGCTGTTCAAAACAGCATTTTTGGAGAGATTCTTTCCCAGGGAGATGAGGGAGGCCAAGGTTGAGGAATTCATCAACCTCAAACAAGGTTCTATGACAGTCAGGGAGTATTCCCTGAAGTTTGTTTAGCTATCAAGGTATTTTGTTTTCCCTAGTATTTAATAGCAAGAATGAGGATAATACTGACTTTGTTGAAATCACCCAGGTATGTTACTTCCCTGGTTTCTAACAGCAGGGATGAGATGAGCAGGTTCTTCACAGGAATCAATGGAGACCTGGAGGAGGAGTGTCGATCTGCTATGCTCCATGATAATATGGATCTTTCCAGGTTGATGGTGCATGTCCAGCAGGTAGAGGACAGCCGCAACAAGAGAGGTGTTCGTGATTCTATGAGGCCTAGGCCTCAATATCAGGCAGGACCCAGTCATGGAGGCCACAGGAACAACTTTGGCGTCCGTGAGCAGCCAAGGTTTAAGAAGGGACTCTCCCACCAAAGGGAGTCAAGTTCATCCAGTGGTCTCTATGATAGGGATTCGGAGTCCAGAGATAAGAGAAACAATGAAGTATATATACCTAAGGAAAGGCAACCTTGCAGGAAGTGTGGCAGACAACATGGAGGAGAGTGTATGATGGGATCTAACGCTTGTTACAGCTGTGGAAAACTGGGACACATGGTGAAGGATTGTCCGAATAGAAGAAGTCAAGAACAAGGGAAAGAGAGAGTTCAGACTAATGGCCCAAATGAAGAGGCTCCAAGGAGGCAACGATTCTTCGTACTCAAGTCTAGGGGTGCAGGGGAAGGCACTTCTGATGAAGCCTCGGGTGCGTAGCCTTAATTAGCCTTTCATATATTTGACTGTATATGGTGTTTATGCCCTAGTATGTGGTTAATATGTTTGAAGTCATCATATTGGTTGCTGATTTATATGACTTTTATGTTGACTTTGTGTTGTATTCTTTGATGAGACTAGTTTAGGGAAGAATTCCTTAGTCTATTAATGTGAAGCTACTAGTAGGTCTCAAGGAGGTGTTCCATCATGTTAAGAAGTGAATCAAATATTCACCCATGGAAGTATTGAAGTACCTACGTATGTGTACGTTCTATAGATGACATACTTATTGTTAGTAAAGAGTAGTGTCATTCGGGAACGAATGTTCCTAAGGGGGGGATAATGTAACAACCCTAAAAATGAATAGGATCAAGACTTAGGTTGTCAAGAATGCTTGCGATTAGACCAAGGTTTGCACAGACTGATACGCGTAGAACCAGACCTCAGAACCCTTACTACGACCAAGCCAACTAACTTGGGGAGTTAATTGAGCTTGGAAAGGTTGGAACCAACCAAGTAAGGCTCTCAAAAATGAAGATTTAATCGAAGGAGTCTTTACCGGACTTAAAAAGACGAAATTTTAAGTTTTGAAGGTCTAGGGGTAAAATGGTCTTTTACCAGGCTAAGGGTAATATCGTAATTACCCTAAATATATATATAATTAATTATTTAATAAAATGGAAGGGCAATTTTGAGAGAGAGAGCCGAATGTGAGCTCTAAAAGTGAAGTCTTGCTCCAACCGGGTTCGAACCTAGGTGGAAGCAATGATTTAACTTGTTTTTATTTAAATGGATAAATTTAATTAATTAATTAGTAAATATTAGCTGATTTAAGAAAAAGAAAAAATCAGATTTTAATTAAAGGTTTAACAAGGAGTCCTAGTTTGACTAATTCCCAAACCAAAACTCCTAACTTAAAGCCACTCTCTCTCACTCTCTCTCTCTCTCTCTCACGTTTAACCACTCATTCTCACGTTTTATCTCTGCCAAAACAAGTTCAAAATCAGAAAATATATTGAAATTCTTCACACTTGAAGAACTCACAGAAATATTTAAGAAAAACAAAGTAACCAAACGATAAAGCAAAGAGAAGTGGTTATCGAGTAGTGTGGAAGATTCAGAAAGCTTGGACTGATTTGTGGAGAGGATTTTGGGCAGCAAATTCGTGTTTGAACAAGGAAATTAAGGTATGGGTTTTCTTACTCTTGGTCCCTTTCCCAAGAGACCCTTAGGACTCAGACGATTTTAATCCAAAAACTAAGTTGTTCCCCGTTGCATATCCCTGTCCTTAGCTCCCATCAAATCATAGGTTGGTATGTTCGCTGGTAGAAATTAGGTGTTGCAATGTGTTTTCGTGATGAATATGTTCATGAACATGTATTTGGAATCATATGAATGACAAGCTTTGTTGCCGAAAATATGTGTGTGCATCTGAAAAAGTTTACTGTAAACTTACTGTGAATGAGTTTTGATTTATGGCTTCAAGTTTGATATGGTTTTAGTTGTCATTTTTAAGTGTATAAACTTATGTAAATGATGATGTTCATTTAAGTGTAATGTGGCTGAATTTAATGAAAAATTCCTGCCCAAAATATGTCCATGAAAATGCACCTAAAGGACTCACTAAACACTACTCCAAATGCATGAACTTTTAACGTTAAAGAGTGGAGAAAATAGGCTGCAAAAAGCTAATCAAAATTTCCAGCTTGTGATTTAATTTTGGGCAGGTTCTGGAAATTTTGGAAGAGTTTTAAAAGTGATTAAAATAGGTGAGGTCAAGGGGAATCGAACCCAAGACCTCACATGACCAAGAGGCTGGAAGTATTTTTTAAAAAAATGTGTTGGGGCTAAGGGGATTCGAACCCCTTAGCTGCTGCCCACGAAATGAATTAATAAAAAAAATGGGGATGGGGGGAATCGAACACATGACTCGTGGGAAGCAAGGAAGAAGGAGAATAAAGAAAAAAAAAGGATGTGAGGCGTGGGAATCGAACCCACGACCTCAAGGCTGGAACTAGAGGAGGCGAAAATAAGTTAATAAAGCAAGTGAGGCTGTGGGGGATTGATCCCACGACCTCACTGCCAATGCCCTCAACTTAGCGAAAATAAAAAGACAAATATATATGAGGCTGTGGGGGTTCGAACCCACCACCTCACAGCCCCTAGCGAAAATTAATTAAAAGTAAGGAGGCTGTGGGGGTTCGAACCCACAACCTTCCTACTTAGGCTAATTAAAGAATAAAATAAAAGAGGCTGTGGGGGTTTGATCCCACAACCTCTTGGTTTAGGCGAAATTGGGCAAGGAGAAGTTAATAAAAATTTAAAAGGGGTTGTGGGGGTTCGAACCCACAACCCTTCGGCCAAATTAGGATTATTACTAAGGAGAAAATTAATCCTTCAATGTTAATATTGTGATTTAACTTAGAGTCATAATGTTATGAATATTAGAATAAAATCAATTAAAAGTATAAATGATATCCAATTGATTCAAGACTTGGGTTTCCTTGCTCAAACTTCCGTATTGATAAATAAGTCATACGTGAACAAAATATCCAAGAATAATTCCACCTACGTAGATCAAAATCAAGATCTTGGCATATATTCAAGATACATAAGTCTTGTACTACATAATCTTAGGAATGTAAGAATCACTTAACGAACTATGAATGAAGCCCCCTGGCTTGTATGTATAAGCACATAAGTCTAACATACGTTCAAAAGTAAGTGAACCTAAGATGTATAAAATAAAATGATGAACCCTAGAAGGGTTATGTATGAGTGTAAATACACTAAATGGCCAAGTTCATTGGCATATGATGAGATGAAAAATGAAATGATGAAATGAACAATAAAATAATGAAACCCTAGAAGGGTTAAGTAAGGGTGTGAAACACACCAAATGGCCAAGTGCATTGGCATATGATGAAATGAACATTCACGTAATAAGAGGTGAATAACTATGAAAAGCAAAGGTGCTAATGATGATGAATGTGGTAACAACATGATATGAGGCTAATGTAAATGATGAGAGCAATCTCAAATGAGCCTAAGTAAATGTTACCAATACGTACTCACCTATGAGAGTGTAAGATAATGAAGAGACCAGTCTCAATGAACACTCTAATGAGAGTATTGAGCTTAACACACTCAATACGAATGATGAGATGAGAAATCATCTAATGAGCTATGATGTCCTTATACTAGAAGCCAGCTTCCATGACGTATGAGATGAATGTAATGGAACTTTATACTGAGCACCGATAGACTAGCTATGAGCGGTGATGCCTTCTTTTGGGAAGGGCAGAGGTTCACGTAACTCTCATGAGATGAGACTGTCTGGCTTGCCAGGTATGGGTCTCCTTATATCTCCAAGTCTTCGAACCTATACTGCCAATATAGGGATCTAGCGGGGTTAAATTCCCATGTACGTTAGCATGTTTTTGGGTCACATTGGCCGGTGATTCCACCTTTTTTCGGTGTGGGGGAGACACTGGATTTCATGATGCTCACATGATCTATGTCGGTTAAAGTTAAAGTTCCCAATGAGGCCAGCCTCAAATGATGCACATAATGAAATGAACGATACCAAAGGTGTTAGGATAGGATAATCAAGAGGTGAGCTAGACTCAGGTAATAACACTAGGTTATTCTTGATCATTGCACATCAAACCCGATGAAAGTCGTAAACTACACCCTAGGTATAGCTAGTTTTCGCACTGGCCTATGAACGAAATGAAATGAATTACGTATGAATGAATGAAGCAGACTCTGTGTTTGCTAATGGAGATTCCCTAGTTGAGGTCCCATCTGTTGAGCCCTCATTTCTGGGATGTCTTAATGTCAAGTCCATGATTCCAAGGTCTCATGGCATATGAATGAATGATATGAAAAAAGTTATATGCTACATGCAAAATGTAATGTATGTTATATGATATGTGCTATGTGTAAATGTTATGTGCTGTGTGCAAATGTGAAAAGTATGATGATGTATGTTATTCTCATGGCATAACTTTCCTATTCCAAATTTGGAAAGCTCACTGACTTTCCTAATCCAAATTTGGAAAGATCAATTACTTTCCTAATCCAAATTTGGAAACTTTCCTAATCCCAATTTGGCAAGTCTACTGACTTGACTTCCAAAAATCACGTTGTTAGGAAAGAGCTATTCTTTCTCATGCATGTCCTTGGTGTGTGCTTGCATATACCCATACTTAGTACAAGTGTGTACTAACCCTATACAAACTCTACTATTTTAGGTGCAGGCACAGGTGGACGATAGAGCTACAGGATGATCGTTGCAGTTATCCGGACGTCCAACATTCATTCGGTTTTGGTAGGTCCTCATGTCTTCGAGGATGCTACTGTTTTATATTCTAGCTTAGTTTTAGAGTTGAGCTAGTGGAGCATGTTCCACTAGCGTTTCTTTCCTGCTTTTATTCAGATTATGTATTGGTGCCATTTTGGCAATTATACGCTTTATAAGAATTAAACTATTTCTTTCAGTTGCTTATCTCTTAATGTTAGATGGTTGATGGTGAACAATTACGTATTAATGAGAATGTTTTTATAAGAATATTTAGAAACAAAAAGTTTCAAAGTTTCCGCTAAAATTAATCTATATAGAGTAAGAATGACGTAAGTAGGCTTATCTGCGACCTCTGAGAGGTCAACGACCCCGGTCTCGTCTGGGGTCTAGATTCCAGTCATGACAGGTCAACACATATATAATGACAATAAAGTAAACACCGCCACCATAAGTGGACCATACCAGACAATGCCGTATAAGGCTTCATCAACATTACTATAAAGGAATAGAGAAGTAGAAGAGTAGAGGAAATAAGCATTCTTACCAATTTTTCACCCTTTGATCATCATTGATCAATACACCTTATTCATCAATAAAACACATATATGGCAGTAGCTAAAAGTACTTTAAACATATAAGAAACCATGTACCAGTCGCTACAAGATTATACCATAACATAATACAATATATCAACATACTAGGAAAGTAGAATAACATAGATCATTAGCTAACTTCCCTTACATTGATTTTTGATAATAGTTCATACATATATAAGTCTAAGGCAGTAGCTAAACCTACATTTAACCATATTGAAATCATGATTACATACTCTCAAGATTAAGGCTATAACATAGGCATTTAGGATTATCGATTTGCTAGAGTATAGAAGACTTTACAAATACTATGGACTATCTAAGGGTTTGATCATCATTCATATTTCATCAATAATACACTCATTAGGCAGTAGCTAATTAGATAAGAAATCAGGACTAAATCATGCTTCATCTAATGACAATTCGAGATACATCACCCACTTAGCCTCTTAACTTCATAGCCTAAAGAAATCTATATCAATTCATGCAAGCCTTTCTTAATTTGATCATTAAGGATGTATGCCTACAAAATTCATCCATTATATCACCCTAAAACAGTAGCTACAGCAGTTCATACATAATCAAGAGTCTACACAACCGATCTCACAATCGACTTGAAGACAACATGTAGAAACATGGGTTATTCATGTTCAAATCTTCATATATTTATCATCATGGACTGATCATCATCAATTAACCATTAATTAACGTAATTAACAATAAACACAAGCAATTCAACGTAAGAGAATCACCAATTAATCAAGAACAAGCCATAATCACAAAGCCCATGCAAAAGCTAAACTAATTTTGGAAGGAACATGGGTTCATCATGAAATTGTTATGAAAACACATTCAAACCATTGTATTAATTTCAATTCATCATGATTTAATCATTAAAAACGTTTTGAGAAAGAACCCATCGCTAGATTGGAAACTTGATCATAAGATTTCTTTGAAAACATTGAGGATGGCTCTCTAGATGGAAAGATAACTAGAGATGAATATCACCATACCTTTGTCTACAAGAAAACCTCTAAAACTTCATGATTCATCCATAGAAAATCCATATCCAAGCTGCTCTTGAGCTTCGCCAACAATGGTGTTTTTAGAGAGAACATTTTTGGAGTGAAAGGCTTAAAACACGTGAGAGGATTTTGGGAATGGGTTGATCACGTTTTAGAAGACTTATATACACCTAAAATTAATTAAATAAACCTATTATAGTCAGGTTAGGACGTGGGGTGAATTTCCCATTCACCCCTTTAAGTGACAGCACGCAGGCTGCCAACCTGCATGCACCCGCGACGAGGGCAGTGACGGGGCGTCATGGCCTCCGTCGCCCAAGACTTAACCAAATAATTGGCTTAGGTCCTACCCAAGGAAAGTCCTCTTCGACGAGACCTGCTCGACGGGACGTTGGGGGATCAACGATCCGTCGTTGGGTCCGTCAAGGGACACTGCCCAGGCAGTGTTTAGGCAGCTTTGGGGTTCTTCTTTTGGGGCCTCTTGCGGGGCCCTTTAGAAGTCGTACCCAGATGTTTACAACGCGATTACAAACCTTACATGTTATATGCCTTACACATAAATTTCATCCAAAACAAACACCTACAAGACGTCCAAACAGCCTTGACCCCAACATGACATACGATGAACGTCTTAGGGGCTATCTTTCGAACGCCTTGGACATTCTTGGGCGTTTTACTTCCAAACTTCACGAAACTTCATACAATAACATTAAACATCATTTAAAACCATTTCAAGACTTATTAGACTCAGTTAATACAATTTAGGCATGCATACACACATAAGGCACATAAGCGACTATTCGTCGAACGTCTTGGACGTCCCTTGACGTTCGACTTCCAAATCACTTCAAACTTTGCACACTGACTTTATATCACATAATAAGGCATTTTAGGACCTTATAACATTAAGACGAACATGCTAGGATCTAGATACTTTATCTCATTTTCGAGGTCTTACAATACTCTTGGAGAAAGAATTCTAGGAGAGAAACCCATACCTTATGTAGAACTTATTCTACGAATACCACCTTGAACGAAACCTTGAAATCTCCCTAGAGAAATTGATAAATTGTTTGCCTTTTTCTTTCGTTCGTGTCTTACTGTTTTTTGCGTCCTTTTTTTTCTATGAGTTTGAACGTGATTTTTAGGTTTAATAACTGATCTTGTATTATATAACTTAGGTTTAATAAGTTAATTTAATAAACTAATTAACCAATTACCAAAACGCCCCTCCTAAGTTGACTAAATATAGGAGAACATAACACTTAGTCAAATCTGGAAATTGGTGTTGACTATGGTTTTGGTCAACATTTTGACTTCATATTGAATAATTAAATCCTTAATTTAATTAATTTAGGGACCTAGGGTAAGTACTAAAGTACCCCTAAGTCATTGGAACGAAAATTAACCCTTTTGGACTATCCTAGGTTAAGTACTAGGATGTTTCTTGAGTTGTACTAGGTTAGTGTAAGAATTTCGGTTTGATAATTTAAACTAATTAATTAAATTTCTAATTTAATTAATTAGGTGACCTAAGGTATTTACTAAAGTACCTTTAAGTCGTTAGGACTATAATCAATCCTTTGAACCATCCTAGGTTAGGTACTAGGCTGTCTTTTTCTTGTTTTAACCGAAATCTTGAAATTGCTTTGTGATTTCGGTTTTGCCCCTTTAAATTAATTAATTAATTAAGTTGCTATATTAATTAATTAAGTAGCCTAGGTTAATTACTAAAGTATCCCTAGGTTTTTAGGACCTTAACTAACTCTTTGTACCATCCTAGGTTAGGTACTATGTTGTCCCTTTCTTGTCTTAACCGAAATCTGGAAATTTCCTTTGTAGTTTCGGTTTTAGCCCTTTTAAATTAATTAATTAAGTTGCTAAATTAATTAATTAGGTAACCTAGGGGAATTACTAAAGTACCCCTAAGTTGTTAGGACCATAACTAACCTTTTGAACCACCCTAGGTTAGCTACTAGGTTGTCTCTTCAACTAGTACTAGGTTAGTGTCAACCCGGTTTAGTCCTAGGTTGTCGGGTGAACTAATTAGTTTATTTCGTTTGGTCCTAGGTTATTTAGCTACTTAGGGCAGTAGGTTAGAGTCTAGAATTGATTAGGAAGTTAGGCCCCACATGGAGTGGTCCCTGTGCACGTTTTTCCCCCTAACTACCCTAACCGAATTCGGTTAGGGTGGTCCCCTCCTTTGGCAGCTTCTTCACATGTCTTGCACATGTGCTTGCACATGTGTTGGTTGTACTTTACTAACTAACTATTATTTATGGTTCCTTTGGGGATGTATACTTATTGTCCCAAGGATCCTCACTATGTCCTTGGGCACTGCTTAATCTACATGATCATTTTAAGTGGTCATGTGCTATGGTGCTAGGCTTGACACTTGTATGCCTAGTACTTCATATGTTTTGTTGAGATGTAATTTTTATTAGCTTAGGGTCTTCATTGCAGGTACATTTATTGAACATCAATCTTGGATTGGGGTATGACACCCCAACATGTATTTTACATTTTTGTATATAGAAAATTGGCTAATATCTCTTAGCCAATTTTTCTATACTATGCCCAATATTTCTTAATATTGGGCATTGGGGTGTCGATGTACCCCTAATAGGTATTCTTAAAGACCTACTGGCTCTTCACTAGACATGCAATTTTTTCCGGAATGTTACATTATCCCCCACCTTAGGAACATTCATCCCCGAATGACACTTACACATCATTTAAACAAAGAGGGTGATTTTTGAAAGTTACTCTATCATTGCTTAAACGTTTCTTTTTTGTGAATATCTGATTCACACTTATTTGGATGATGCATATCATTCAAGCTTATCTGGAGCTTCATATTTGAGATTGAGGAATTTCTTTCTCAATCACACTGTAACAACCCAAAAAAATGAATAGGATCAAGATTTAGGTCTTTCAAGAATGCTTGCGATTAGACCAAGGTCCACACGGATTGATACGCGTAGAACCAGACCTCAAAACCCTTACTACGACCAATCCAACTAACTAGGGGAGTTAATTGAGCTTGCAAAGGTTGGAACCAACCATGTGAGGCTCACAAAAACGAAGATTTAATCGAAAGAGTTTTTATCGGACTTAAAAGAAGAAATTTCATGTTTTGAGGGTCCAAGGATAAAATGGTCTTTTCGAGTCCAAGGGTAATATTGTAATTACCCTGAGGAATTAATTTTTTAAAATTAATTTAATTAAATAAAGAAATTCGGGTTGGGGCGACCCAAGTGACCCATTTTCGCAAATGGGGAGTCACTCAGGTTCGAGCCCCACTAGAAGCAATGATTTAACTTGCTTTTATTTAATTGGATAAATTAATTTAATTAAATAATAAATATTAGCTGATTTAGGAAAAAGAAAATTCAGATTTTTTATTTAAAGTTTGAAAGAGTCCTAGTTGACTAAGTCCTTACCTAAGCCTAAACTACCTTGCACGTTTAACTCTCTCCTTCTCTCACGTCAACATTTCTCTTCTTTTTCACGTTTATTCTCTGCAAAAATAAGGTGAAGAACTGAAAACACATCAAGAGTTTTTCACACTTGAAGAACTCACACGAAATTTTAAGAAAAATAAAGTAACCAAAACGTTAAGGCAAAGAGAAGTGTTGTCGGGTGGTGTGGACGTTGAGGAAGCTTGGACTGATTTGTGGAGAGGATTTTGGACAGCAGTTTCGTGGTTGAACAAGAAAAAAATAAAGGTATGGGTCTTCTTACTCTTGGTCCCTTTCCCAAGAGACCCTTAGGACTCAAACGATTTTAATCCAAAACTAAGTTGTTCCCCGTTGCATGTCCCTGTCATTAGCTCCCATCAAATCATAGGTTGGTATGTTTGCTGGTAGAGATTAGGTATTGCAATGTGTTTTCGTGATGAATATGTTCATGAACATGTATTTGGAATCATATGAATGACAAGCTTTGTTTGCCAAAAATATGTGTATGTGTGTGCAATGTTGGTTGTCACCTATAACTCTCGGGTTAAGGTCCTAAATTGTAATGTTATGGTTGTTATTCTATGTACACAAACTTATGTAAATGATGATGTCCATTTAAGTGTAATGTGGCTGAGTTTAATGATAAACTTTTGGCCAAATATATCCATGAAAATGCATCTAAAGGACTCACTAAACACCACTCCAAATGCATGAACATTTAACGCTAAAGAGTTGAGAAAATAGGCTGCAAAAAGTAATCAAAATTTCCAGCTTGTTGATGTTGATTTTGGGCAGATTCTGGGAATTTTGGAAGAGTTTTAAAAAGAATTAAAGTAGTTGAGGTCAAGAGGAATCGAACCCAAGACCTCACATGACCAAGAGGCTGAAATTTTTTTTTAAAAAATGTAATGGAGCTAAGGGGATTCGAACCCCTTAGCTGCTGCCCACGAAATGAAATAATAAGGGAAATGGGGCTGGGGGGAATCGAACACACGACTCTTGGGAAGAAAGGAAGAGGAAGAATAAAGAAAATAAAAAGATGTGAGGCATGGCAATCGAACCCACGACCTCAAGGCTGGAAATAGAGGGGGCGAAAATGAGTATTAAAACAAGTGAGGCTGTGGGGGTTCGATCCCACGACCTCACTGTCAATGCCCCCAACTTAGCAGAAAAAAAAATTTAAAAAATATATATATGGGGCTGTGGGGGTTCGAACCCACCACCTCAGAGCCCCTAGCGAAATTTAATTAAAGGTAAGGAGGTTGTGGGGGTTCGAACCCACAACCTCCCTACTTAGGCGATTTAAATGGCAAAATTAAAAGAGGCTGTGGGAATTTGATCCCACAACCTCTTGGATTAGGCGAAATTGGACAATAAAATGTTAATGAAAAATAAGAAGGGGTAGTGGGGGTTCAAACCCACAACCCATCGGCCAATTTAAGAGAAAAGTTAAGTAGAAAATTAATAATTCGATGTCAATGTTGGGATTTAATCTAGAGTTCTAATGTCATGAATATTAAAGATAAAATCAACAAAAAAAATGTAAATGATATCCAAGTGATTCAAACTTGGGTTCTCTTGCACAAACTACCGTTTGATACATAAGTCATACGTGAACAAATTATCCAAGATTAATGCCACCTACTTAGATCGTAATCAAGGTCTTGGCATATATACAAGATACATAAGTCTTGTACTACATAATCTTAGGAATGTATGAGTCACATAATGAATTATGAATGAAGCCTCATGGCTTGTATGTATAGACACATAAGTCTAACATACGTTCAAAGTAAGTGAATCTAAGAAGTATGTAATGAAATGATGAACCCTAGATGGGTTAAGTATGAGTGTAAGATACACTAAATGGCCAAGTACATTGGCATATGATGAAAGGAACGTTCACGTAATAAGAGGTGAGTAAATATGAAAAGCAAAGGTGCTAATGATAATGAATGTGGTGACAACATGATATAAGGCTAATGTAAATGATGAGAGTAATCTCAAATGAGCCTAAATAAATGTTACCAATACGTACTCACCTATGAGAGTGTAAGATAATGAAGAGACAAGTCTCTATGAACACTCTAATGAAGGTATTGAGCTTAACACACTTAATACTAATGATGAGATGAGAAATCATCTAATGAGCTATGATGTCCTCATACTAGAAGCCAGCTTCCATGGCGTATGAGATGAATGTAATAGAACTTTATACTGAGCACCGATAGACTAGCTATGAGCGGTGATGCCTTCTTTTGGGAAGGGCGGAGGTTCACGTAACTCTCATGAGATGAGACTGTCCGGCTTGCCGGGTATGGGTCTCCTTATATCTCCTAGTCTTCGAACCTATACTGCCAATATAGGGATCTGGCGGGGTTAAATTCCCATGTACGCTAGCATGTTTTTGGGTCACTTTGGCTGGTGATGCCACCTCTTTTTGGTGTGAGGGAGACACTGGATTTCATGATGCTCACATGATCTATGTCGGTTAAAGTTAAAGTTCCCAATGAATGAATGAGGCCAGCCTCAAATTATGCACATAATGAAATGAATGATACCAAAGGTGTTAGGATAGGATAATCAAAAGGTGAGTTAGATTTAAGTAATGACATTAGGTCATTCTTGGTCATTGCACAACAAACCTAATGAAAGTCTTAAACTACATCCTAGGTATAGCTGGTGGTTACACTGGACTATGAATGAAATGAAATGAAGTACGTATGAATGAATGAAGCAGACTCTGTGTTTGCTAATGGAGATTCCCTAGTTGAGGCCCCATCTGTTGAGCCCTCATTTCTGGGATGTCTTAATGTCAAGTCCATGATTCCAAGGTCTCATGGTATATGAATGAATGATATGAAAGAAGTTATGTGCTACATGCAAAATGTACTGTATGCTATATGATATGTGCTATGTGTAAATGTTATGTGCTGTGTGCAAATGTGAAAAGTATGATGATGTATGTTATTCTCATGGCATTACTTTCCTAATCCAAATTTGGAAAGATCATTCACTTTCCTAATCCAAATATGGAAACTTTCCTAATCTCAATTTGGCAAGTCCACTAACTTGACTTCCAAAAATCATGTTGTTAGGAAAGAGCTATTCTTTCTCATGCATGTCCTTGGTGTGTGCTTGCATATACCCATACTTAGTACAAGTGTGTACTAACCCTATACAAACTCTACTATTTTAGGTGTAGGCACAGGTGGACGATAGATCTACAGGATCATCGTTGCAGTTATCCAGATGTCCAGCATTCATCCGGAGTTGGTAGGTCCTCATGCTTTCGAGGATGCTACTGTTTTATATTCTAGCTTAGTTTTAGAGTTGAGCTAGTGGAGCATGTTCCACTAGTGTTTCTTTCCTATTTTTATTCAGACTATGTATTGGTACCATTTTTGCAATTATATGTTTTAGAAGTATAACTATTCTTTTCATTTGATTATCCCTTAATGTTAGATGGTTGATGGTGAACAAATTACGAATGTAGTAGAAATGTTTAGTAAGTAATATTTAGAAGAAAAAAAAAGTTCAAATTTTCCGCTAAAATTAACCTATGTAAAGTAAGTTTGACGTAAGTAGGCTTGTCTGCGACCTCTGAGAGGTCAACGACGCCGGTCTCGTCTGGGGTCTAGATTCTAGTCGTGACAAAGTTGGTATCAGAGCATTAGGTTAAATTACGAAAATAATAAGTTCACATCAACCACATTGAGTAGTTTCTAAGTCATGGTAGTGAAGTGCACCACTATCCTGAATTAGAGACTGCATGATGCGTAGGAAAACTTCCCTTTTTCTGATCTTATTGTGCTTCTCCTAAAGTTTAATTTCTTGGTGTTATGAGCGTGTCTAACATCAAATTTTTGTTGTTTTCAGAGAATGAACACTAGGAGAGGAAATGGTCAGAGGAGAGGAGGAGCAGCTGCTAGGGGTAATCAGGATCTACCCCAGGCTCCAGCTGAAGGAGTGGCCATGCCAGTT
The DNA here is from genome assembly GCA_016801875.1 of Solanum sitiens. NCBI lineage: Eukaryota > Viridiplantae > Streptophyta > Magnoliopsida > Solanales > Solanaceae > Solanum > Solanum sitiens. The sequence goes on along the minus strand of JABWTJ010000308.1, from coordinate 95,848 downwards.
AACCCAGCTGGGTTGCCTGATGCTGAAGTTAGGGCATCTCTGGCCCAGATGGCACAGGCCATTACTATGCAGGCCCAGGCTATGACTTCCCAGGTCAACCGGCAGGATGTTCATAGGGAGAACCCACCGGTTCGTAGCATGGCTGACAGGCTGAGGGATTTCACGAGAATGAATCCTCCTATTTTCACAGGGTCTAGGGTATCAGAGGATCCCCAGGATTTTGTGGATGAGATTCATAAGATCCTTGTGGCTATGGGGGCCACTGATATTGAGAAGGCTGAGCTGGCTTCCTATCAGCTCAAGGATGTTGCACAGACTTGGTGCAAAATGTGCCAAGATAGCCGTGTCTTAGGTGGAGTGCCCGTCACATGGGTGCTGTTCAACACAACATTTCTGGAGAGATTATTTCCCAGGGAGATGAGGGATGCCAAGGTTGAGGAATTCATCAACCTCAAACAAGGCTCTATGACAGTCAGGGAGTATTCCCTGAAGTTTGTTAAGCTGTCAAGGTATGTTGTTTCCCTAGTATTTAATACCAAGAATAAGGATAATACTGAACTTTGTTGAAATCACCCAGGTATGCTACTTCCCTGGTTTCTAACGGCAGGGATGAGATGAGCAGGTTCCTCACAGGAATCAATGGAGACCTGGAGGAGGAGTGTCGATCTGCTATGCTCCATGATAATATGGATCTTTCCAGGTTGATGGTGCATGTCCAACAGGTAGAGGATAGCCGCAGAAAGAGAGGTATTCATGATTCTAGGAGGCCTAGGCCTCAAGATCAGGCAGGAACCAGTCATGGAGGCCACAGGAACAATTTTGGCGTCCGTGAGCAGCCAAGGTTCAAAAAGGGGCAACAGAGTTCTGGGAATTCTAATCCTCAGAGGATTGCTACACCTAAAGGAGGCAGACCTGAGCCCAAGAAGGGCAATGGAGGTGAGATGCAGCGTCCTAAGACGAATTGTGCTAAGTGTGGCCGAGCTCACAGTGGAGAGTGCAGACAGGGCACTAATGCCTGTTTCGGTTGTGGTAAGAGTGGACACATGGTCAGAGACTGTCCACAGAACAGAGGTCAGGCTAGAGGTAATACTCAGCCTAGGCCAAATCCACAGGGTGCAGCAGCAGCCGAACCTCCTAAGAGGAACAGGTTTTATTCCCTGAAAGGCAGAGAGGAGCAGGAGAAGTCCGCTGATGTGGTCACAGGTATGCTGCAAGTGTTCTCAACTTCTGTTTATGCTTTACTTGATCCAGGGTCTACACTTTCCTTTGTAACTCCTCTGCTTGCTCTTACTTTTGAGATATTGCCTGAAGTTCTACATGATCCTATAGTGGTTAGTACACCTTTAGGAGAGAATGTAAGAACTGATACAGTATACAAGGATTGCCCAATAGTTGTGAGTGGTAAAACTATGTGTGCAAACCTGGTTGAGTTACCCATGCATGATTTTGATATTATTCTTGGTATGGATTGGCTTCACAGTTGTTATGCTTGCTTGGACTGTCGTAGTAGAGTGGTGAGATTTCGCTTTCCTAATGAAGAAGAGTTAGTCTGGGAGGGGTACAATTCGAGTCGTCCTAACCCCTTAATTTCAAATCTTAAGGCTAATAAAATGATGTCCAAGTGGTTATTGTGTCATCTTGTGAGTGTTAATGATTTAGATCATGACATTCCTTCCATAGACTCAGTACCTGTAGTGAATGAGTTCTTAGATGTGTTTCCTAATGATTTACCTGGAGTCCCTCCCCTTCGAGAGATTGACTTTGGTATCGACTTAGAACCCGATACTAAACCAATCTCAATTCCTCCTTACAGAATGGCTCCAGCTGAACTCAAAGAGTTGAAACTGCAGTTAAAAGATCTCACTGACAAGGGTTTCATTCAGCCGAGCATATCCCTTTGGGGCGCTCCAGTGTTGTTTGTAAAGAAGAAAGATGGAACCCTTAGAATGTGTATCGATTATCGGCAACTCAACAAAGTCACTATAAAGAATAAGTATCCACTCCCCAGAATAGATGATTTGTTTGATCAACTCCAAGGGTCTAGTTTCTTCTCTAAGATTGATCTTCGTTCAGGGTATCATCAGCTTAGGGTTTGGGATGGAGATATCCCAAAGACAGCCTTTCGTACCCGCTATGGTCACTATAAGTTTCTAGTCATGTCATTTGGTCTCACGAATGCACCTGCTGCATTTATGGATCTCATGAACAGGGTCTTCTGTGAATACCTTGACTCTTTCATCATAGTATTCATTGATGACATTCTTATCTACTCTAAGACCAAGGAAGAGCATGAACAACATTTGAGACTAACCTTGCAGGTACTTAGACAGCATTAGTTGTATGCCAAATTCAGCAAATGTGAATTTTGGCTAAGATCAGTGACCTTCCTGGGTCATGTTGTGTCCGATCAGGGCGTGGAGGTGGATCTCAGGAAGACTGAGGCTGTGAAGAACTTGCCAAAGCTTCTTACTCCTACTGACATCCGTAGCTTTTTGGGATTGGCTGGTTACTACCGCAGGTTTGTGGAGGGCTTTTCTTCCATTGCTGCCCCATTGACAGCTTTGACTAAGAAGAAAGCCAAGTTCGAATGGACGGAGACTTGTGAGAAGAGTTTCCAGGAGCTCAAGGATAGACTCACTTCAGCCCCGGTGCTTACTTTGCCTAAGTGTGGTGAGAATTACACTGGTTATTATGATGCATCTAGGGTTGGTTTGGGTTGTGTTCTTATGCAGGTTGGTAAGGTGATAGCCTATGCATCTAGACAACTCAAGGTTCATGAGAAGAATTATCCCACTCATGACCTAGAGTTGGCAGCTGTGGTATTTGCGCTGAAGTTGTGAAGGCATTATCTGTATGGAGTGCATGTAGATGTGTTCACAGACCATAAAAGTCTCCAGCACGTGTTCACACAAAGGGAGTTGAATCTACGTCAGCGGAGATGGTTGGAGCTGTTGAAGGATTATGACATGAATGTGCACAATCATCCAGGTAAGGCTAATGTTGTAGCTGATGCTTTGAGAAGGATGAGCATGGGAAGTACAGCTCACGTTGAGGATGAGAAGAAGGAGCTGGTAAAAGATGTACACAGACTGGCCAGACTGGGTGTGCGTTTGGTTGACTCCACTAGTGGGGATGTTTCAGTTCATCCTAGTTCTGAATCATCATTGGTAGTTGAAGTCAAGCAGGGTCAGCATCTAGATCCCGTGTTGATGGAGCTGAAGGACTCAGTGCTGATGAAGATGAATGAGTCTTTCGCTTTGGGAGGTGATGGCATACTTAGGTATCAGGACAGGCTGTGTGTGCCAGATGTGGATGATTTGCGGACTAGTATTGTTGCAGAGGCCCATGGTTCCAGATATTCTATACATCCAGGTTCCACCAAGATGTATCATGATCTCAAGCAGATTTATTAGTGGGATGGCATGAAGAAGGACATTGCAGAATATGTGGCCAAGTGTCCTAATTGTCAGCAGGTTAAGGCAGAGCATCTTAAGCCTGGTGTGTCTGACGCAGATTATTGAGGTTCCGACTTGGAAATGGGAGGCCATTAATATGGACTTCGTGGTTGGGCTTCCGAGGACTAGGAGGCAGCATGACTCTATATGGGTTATTGTGGACAGATTTACTAAGTCTGCCCACTTTATCCCTGTGAAGTCTACTTACAGAGCCGAGGATTATGCGAGACTCTACATTGATGAGATTGTGAGATGGCATGGGATTCCCTTGTCTATTATTTCGGACAGAGGATCTCAGTTTACTTCTCATTTCTGGAGATCTTTGTAGAAGAGCTTGGGCACGCAGGTGAAGCTTAGCACTGCCTTTCACCCTCAGACAGATGGGCAGGAGAAGTGCACCATACAGACATTGGAGAATATGTTGAGAGCGTGTGTGATTGACTTCAGAGGTAACTGGGATGACCATCTGGCTTTGATAGAGTTCTCGTATAATAATAGCTATCACTCCAGCATTGGGATGGCACCGTTTGAGGCACTGTATGGTAGGAGGTGTAGATCTCCAGTTGGGTGGTTCGAGGTTGGAGAGTCATCCATTTTGGGGCCGGAGATCATTCATGAGGCCTTAGAGAAGGTCAGAATGATTAAGGATAGGTTGACTACTGCGTACAGTCGGCAGAAGTCATATGCTGATAACAAAAAGTGGCCCTTAGAGTTTGATGTTGGTGACCAGGTTTACTTGAAAATATCGCCTATGAAAGTGGTGATGAGATTTGGTAGAAAAGGGAAGCTGAGTCCGAGGTACGTTGGGCCATATGAGATCCTACAGCGTGTGGGTGAAGTGGCCTATGAGTTGGCATTGCCTGCAGAACTAGCTTCTGTTCATCCAGTCTTTCATGTATCTATGTTGAAGAAGTGCCTAGGTGATCCAGCATCAATCTTACCTGTGGAAGGTTTGGGGGTGGGTGAAGACTTGTCTTATGAGGAGGTACCTGTTGAGATCATAGACAGACAGGTCAAGCGGCTGAGGAACAAGGAGATTGCCACAGTGAAGGTATTGTGGAGAAATCATCTTGTTGAGGGTGCTACGTGGAAATCTGAGGCCGACATGAGAGCCCGCTACCCTCACCTGTTCAGCTCTTGAGGTTAGATTTTATACTCTTAAACCTATGTTTCCTTACCTCCCCGTATTTTGTTGCTATTGATTGACTATGTATAGTGCTTTTATTATGATCTGACTGGCATTACAACGTGAAGTAGTAGTGTCATTCGGGGACGAATGTTCCTAAGGGGGGGATAATGTAACAACCCAAAAAAATGAATAGGATCAAGACTTAGGTCTTTCAAGAATGCTTGCGATTAGACCAAGGTCCACACGGATTGATACGCGTAGAACCAGACCTCAGAACCCTTACTACGACCAAACCAACTAACTTGGGGAGTTAATTGAGCTTGGAAAGGTTGGAATCAACCATATGAGGCTCACGAAAACGAAGATTTAATCGAAAGAGTTTTTACCGGACTTAAAAGAAGAAATTTCAAGTTTTGAGGGTCCAAGGGTAAAATGGTCTTTTTGAGTCCAAGGGTAATATTGTAATTACCCTGAGGAATTAATTATTTAATTAATTAATTTAATTAAATAAAGAAATTCGGGTTGGGGCGACCCAAGTGACCCATTTTCCCAAATGGGGAGTCACTCGGGTTCGAGCCCCACTAGAAGCAATGATTTAACTTGCTTTTATTTAATTGGATAAATTAATTTAATTAAATAATAAATATTAGCTGATTTAGGAAAAAGAAAATTCAGATTTTTTATTTAAAGTTTGAAAGAGTCCTAGTTGACTAAGTCCTTACCTAAGCCTAAACTACCTTGCACGTTTAACTCTCTCCTTCTCTCACGTCAACATTTCTCTTCTTTTTCACGTTTATTCTCTGCAAAACTAAGATGAAGAACTGAAAACACATCAAGAGTTCTTCACACTTGAAGAACTCACACGAAATTTTAAGAAAAACAAAGTAACCAAAACGTTAAGGCAAAGAGAAGTGTTGTCGGGTGGTGTGGACGTTGAGGAAGCTTGGACTGATTTGTGGAGAGGATTTTGGACAGCAGTTTCGTGGTTGAACAAGAAAAAAATGAAGGTATGGGTCTTCTTACTCTTGGTCCCTTTCCCAAGAGACCCTTAGGACTCAAACGATTTTAATCCAAAACTAAGTTGTTCCCCGTTGCATGTCCCTGTCATTAGCTCCCATCAAATCATAGGTTGGTATGTTTGCTGGTAGAGATTAGGTATTGCAATGTGTTTTCGTGATGAATATGTTCATGAACATGTATTTGGAATCATATGAATGACAAGCTTTGTTTGCCGAAAATATGTGTATGTGTGTGCAATGTTGGTTGTGACCTATAACTCTCGGGTTAAGGTCCTAAACTGTAATGTTATGGTTGTTATTCTATGTACACAAACTTATGTAAATGATGATGTCCATTTAAGTGTAATGTGGCTGAGTTTAATGATAAACTTTTGGCCAAATATATCCATGAAAATGCACCTAAAGGACTCACTAAACACCACTCCAAATGCATGAACATTTAATGTTAAAGAGTTGAGAAAATAGGATGCAAAAAGTAATCAAAATTTCCAGCTTGTTGATGTTGATTTCGGGTAGATTCTGGGAATTTTGGAAGAGTTTTAAAAAGAATTAAAGTAGGTGAGGTCAAGGGGAATCGAACCCAAGACCTCACATGACCAAGAGGCTGAAATGTTTTTTAAAAAAATGTGCCCACACAATGAAATAATAAGGGAAATGGGGCTGGGGGGAATCGAACACACGACTCTTGGGAAGAAAGGAAGAGGAAGAATAAAGAAAATAAAAAGATGTGAGGCGTGGGAATCGAACCCACGACCTCAAGGCTGGAAATAGAGGGGGCGAAAATGAGTATTAAAACAAGTGAGGTTGTGGGGGTTCGATCCCACGACCTCACTGTCAATGCCCTCAACTTAGCGAAAGAATAATTTTAAATATATATATATGGGGCTGTGGGGGTTCGAACCCACCACCTCACAGCCCCTAGCGAAATTTAATTAAAGGTAATGAGGCTGTGGGGGTTCGAACCCACAACCTCCCTACTTAGGCGATTTAAATGGCAAAAATAAAAGAGGCTGTGGGGATTTGATCCCACAACCTCTTGGATTAGGCGAAATTGGACAATAAATGTTAATGAAAAATAAGAAGGGGTTGTGGGGGTTCGAACCCACAACCCATCGGCCAATTTAAGAGAAAAGTTAAGTAGAAAATTAATAATTCGATGTCAATGTTGGGATTTAATCTAGAGTTCTAATGTCATGAATATTAAAGATAAAATCAACAAAAAAAATGTAAATGATATCCAAGTGATTCAAACTTGGGTTCCCTTGCCCAAACTTCCGTTTGATACATAAGTCATACGTGAACAAATTATCCAAGATTAATGCCACCTACTTAGATCGAAATCAAGGTCTTGGCATATATACTAGGTACATAAGTCTTGTACTACATAATCTTAGGAATGTATGAGTCACATAATGAATTATGAATGAAGCCTCATGGCTTGTATGTGTAGACACATAAGTCTAACATACGTTCAAAGTAAGTGAATCTAAGAAGTATGTAAAGAAATGATGAACCCTAGAAGGGTTAAGTATGAGTGTAAGATACACTAAATGGCCAAGTGCATTGGCATATGATGAAAGGAACGTTCACGTAATAAGAGGTGAGTAACTATGAAAAGAAAAGGTGCTAATGATAATGAATGTGGTGACAACATGATATAAGGCTAATGTAAATGATGAGAGTAATCTCAAATGAGCCTAAATAAATGTTACCAATACGTACTCACCTATGAGAGTGTAAGATAATGAAGAGACCAATCTCTATGAACACTCTAATGAAGGTATTGAGCTTAACACACTTAATACTAATGATGAGATGAGAAATTATCTAATGAGCTATGATGTCCTCATACTAGAAGCCAGCTTCCATGGCGTATGAGATGAATGTAATGGAACTTTATACTGAGCACCGATAGACTAGCTATGAGCGGTGATGCCTTCTTTCGAGAAGGGTGGATGTTCATGTAACTCTCATGAGATGAGACTGTCCGGCTTGCCGGGTATGGGTCTCCTTATATCTCCTAGTCTTCGAACCTATACTGCCAATATAGGGATCTGGCGGGGTTAAATTCCCATGTACGCTAGCATGTTTTTGGGTCACTTTGGCCGGTGATTCCACCTCTTTTCGATGTGGGGGAGACACTGGATTTCATGATGCTAACATGATCTATGTCGGTTAAAGTTAAAGTTCCCAATGAATGAATGAGGCCAGCCTCAAATGATGCATATAATGAAATGAATGATACTAAAGGTGTTAGGATAGGATAATCAAAAGGTGAGTTAGATTCAAGTAATGACATTAGGTCATTCTTGGTCATTGCACAACGAACCTAATGAAAGTCTTAAACTACATCCTAGGTATAGCTGGTGGTTACACTGGACTATGAATGAAATGAAATGAAGTACGTATGAATGGATGAAGCAGACTCTGTGTTTGCTAATGGAGATTCCCTAGTTGAGGCCCCATTTGTTGAGCCCTCATTTCTGGGATGTCTTAATGTCAAGTCCATGATTCCAAGGTCTCATGGCATATGAATGAATGATATGAAAGAAGTTATGTGCTACATGCAAAATGTATTGTATGCTATATGATATGTGCTATGTGTAAATGTTATGTGCTGTGTGCAAATGTGAAAAGTATGATGATGTATGTTATTATCATGGCATAACTTTCCTAATCCAAATTTGGAAAGATCAGTCACTTTCCTAATCCAAATTTGGAAACTTTCCTAATCTCAATTTGGCAAGTCCACTAACTTGACTTCCAAAAATCATGTTGTTAGGAAAGAGCTATTCTTTCTCATGCATGTCCTTGGTGTGTGCTTGCATATACCCATACTTAGTACAAGTGTGTACTAACCCTATACAAACTCTACTATTTTAGGTGCAGGCACAGGTGGACGATAGAGCTACAGGATCATCGTTGCAGTTATTCGGACGTCCAGCATTCATCCAGAGTTGGTAGGTCCTCATGCTTTCGAGGATGCTACTCTTTTATATTCTAGCTTAGTTTTAGAGTTGAGCTAGTGGAGCATGTTCCACTAGTGTTTCTTTCCTATTTTTATTCAGACTATGTATTGGTGCCATTTTGGCAATTATATGCTTTATAAGTATTGAACTATTCTTTTCATTTGATTATCTCTTAATGTTAGATGGTTGATGGTGAACAAATTACGAATGTAGTAGAAATGTTTAGTAAGTAATATTTAGAAGAAAAAAAAAGTTTCAAATTTTCCGCTAAAATTAACCTATGTAAAGTAAGTTTGACGTAAGTAGGCTTGTCTGCGACCTCTGAGAGGTCAACGACGCCAGTCTTGTCTGGGGTCTAGATTCCAGTCGTGACACACACTTAACTTAATTCACATCACAAATCATGCAACACAGATAAACATGTCTATGTTACACAAAAACAGCAACATAAAATGCACACATAACTTTATTTTAACCCATATAGTGCTGTTATAAGACATACGATTAGGGACTTACCACACCAAATCCTCTAAAGCACTTAAACTTAGAGTATCTTAAACATAAACCAGACTTAGGAAAAGTATATCTAACCTCTTAGATAACATCTTGTTGGCCTGTTGGATTTGAACCTAATGACGCCTAACTTAACTTTCAAAGGGACTTGTCACTATGCCATCTACTTCTCTACATACCCCTTCGGCCTTAACACTGTCTCCTATGGGAGTACTAACTAGAAACGGTTCATGTAAGATCTCAGGAAGTAAGTCAAATTGATTAGCCACCAAAAGAGTAACCATAGACAAGTTAGATCCTCGATTTAATAATGCATAAACTGGAAAGGAGAAGACAAGCAAGTTACCATTATCCACATCCATGGACTTCTTTTGTTCCTTTCTTCCTTTCAACGCATAGAACCGGTATCTCTTGGGGGGTTTGGCTACATCATTTGGCTGAGGCTGAGCATCTGCCTTGGCCTGTTGGATTTGAACCACGCCCTTCTCATTTTAACCCAACTTATTTGGAAACTGAAGCCTTACTAGCCTGTTTCTATAGTCTATTATAGCATAACACTTATGAAGTAAATCCATGTCTAAGCCATATTCTTGAGTTAGTATGCAGCCAAATTAGCCTTATCCTCTTCATTAGTACTAGTAACAGGATTTTAGAACTTACCATGCATTCACCTCCATGCGAACAGCCATACTCACCACACGTCTTTCGTTCATGCTGGGCATTTCCATTATGGCCCCTTCTTGGGAAGACCAGATATTAAGTCTGGCGCCTCAGATCATTCGACATTCCTAATTCTTGTGTGTATTCTTCTACGCGTTCACACAAGAATGAAGTTAGATACTTAGAATGACACAAAGTATCAAAGCTCTAGATAGCACGATAAAGAGTAGAAGAATGAAAGATTTCCTATTATCGCGTAGTCTCTAAATCATGATTGTGGCGCGCTTCATAACCATAAGTTAGAAACTACGTAACGTGGTTGTGTTGAGCTTTAGTTCCTAGGTAATTTAACCTCATGCTCTGATACCAAGTTTGTAACGACCTGGATTCTTGAATCCAAATCGCCACAAGCGTCGTTGACCTCTCAGAGGTCGCAGACAAGCCTCATCTTGCATTCATCACATTCATCTAGTTAAATTTGCGTAAAATTTAAAACTTTTTTATATGTATGAAGTTTACTTAGACTTCATATAGTCATTACATATTTACATCATATACTAAGCTCAACATAAGAGAACAACCATCTATCTTAAAGAATCAATTCGAAACTGAAGATGAATATATCATAAATAGTTTGCCAAACACGGCCTTAATACAAAGCTTCGAAATGAAAGTACGAAAGAAATGCTAGGGACAACATCCACTAGCTATGTCTAAAACTAAGGCTAGACTAAAACTGTAGCATCCTCGAAATTAAGAGGACCTACCAAATGGTCTGGAGAAATGCTGATGTCCAAACTGTTGCAAGAGTCGTCAATTTGTCCTTTAACCTGCATCTATGAAATAGTAAATAGTTGGTGTTAGTACACCACTTGTACTAAGTATGGGTGTATGCACACATACACATACAACTATGCATGATCAATGAAAGCTCTTCCTAAATGACATGCTATTTCTGGAAAGTCTAGTCACTAGACTTTCTTAATTCGTTGGTTGTGAATTGTGGTATGAATATGATGTATTTTAATGCATTCAAAGCACACAACTCATTTTCTATATGATTACAAGACATTTGTATCATCAACATAATTTTAGAACAACTCGGGCGAAGATTTGAATTTTTAATCCTCCCAAACCCGAGAGCTCTCTTCCCCATACTTAGTTTTATTTTCAGTCTTTTTCTTATTCTTGATGTGTAGTTCAATAATTCCTTTAGTCCTATGTTTTACTTACAAGTGCAATGATTCATTGTAGTCCCATATCCACAATGAATCAAGTAAGTAATTAAGAGATTAAGGAAATGACTTAACCACAATTTGGGGCATGAATATATTTATAAGCCAATACTTATTGACTATACTCATTCTTTAGTTGATTGCATAATGTGCAAAGTTCTTGGGGCATATCATTAAAGCTTATGATCTTGCTTACTTTGGGCATGAATTCTTTATAAGCCAATCTTATTGGCTAAATACATTAGTTAATCATTTTGGATAAGCATATTTGAATTCATTATTGTCTTTGATATTTTCCTAATCAAGGAAGTTATTATAAGCCAATTTTATTTGGCTTTGTTCATTTTGATGACATGAATATTCATTATTAGTTATGCCCTTTACTTATTGTAAACTTCATTGGACATGCTTTGACTATTCTTATAGCAAGTCATTCATTACACTATATATTCATTACATTTCATAAGCCATTCTCTATTGATCATTCCATTGATTTCATTACTTTCATGTTAGGGAAGTTATGGGTTATTTAGTTAACGTTTTCATGTTTTATATATTATACATTTCATATCTATGAGACTTTGGAATTGTGGATATAGCATTAAGACATCTCAAGTGAGGGCCCAATATATGGGACCTCAACCCGAGGGCCTTCTTTAGAAACACATAGTCTGCTTCATTCGTTCATTCGTACTTTACATTATTCATTTCAATCATTTGTAGGCTGATGTAAAAACCAGCTATACCAAGGATGAAGTTTAAGACTCTCATCGGGATCATGAAGTGCAATGAACAAGAATGACCTAATGTCATTACTTGAATCTGATTTCACCTCCTGATTGTCTTGCACAAACACCTTTGGTATCATTCATTTCTTTATCTTTCATACTTTGAGGAACTTCAACTTTAACCGACATAGATCATGTGAGCTCATGAAATCCGGTGTCTTCCCCACACCAAAAAGAGGTGGAGTCACTGGCCAAGGTGAAACCAAAACATCCCTTGCTCGCTTAGGTGGAAAACCACCGGCTAGTTCCCTATGTTGGCAGCATAGTTCAAAGACTAGGAGATTTAGGGAGACCCATACCCACCTTGTGGACAGTCTCATCTCACGAGAATTACGTGAACCTCCGCCCTTCCCGAAAGAAGGCATCACCACTCATAACTAGCCTATCGGTGCTCAGTTTAAAGTTCCTATTTACATTCAACTCATACATCATCGAATCTTGCTTCTAGCATGAGGTAGACATAGCTCATTAGATGATTTCTCATCTCTTCTTTACGTATTAAGTGTGAATTGTCCTTACACTTACATATAGAATGTGATTGAGATTTATTTACTCTTTTGATGACTTGTCATCCCTACTTTGCATTGATGAAATGTGAATTTTCCTTACATATCATCCTTACTTTACATTGATGAATGTGAATTGTCCTTACATATCATCCTTAGGTGTTAATGAGACTAGTCTCACACATTCTAACACCTTCATTCGTAAGTATTCTTTTAACAAATTAGCTTTGGTGTAAGTAAGACTTGTCTCACTTCCTTTAACACCCCATTATGGTCACATACTTAATTTAGACCCCTTTAATTATGTTATAACTCACGTAACTTCTTTACTTTAGTGTAGTAGCTTCATTTCATTGTTTATGGATGATGAGCACTTCTTTCAATAAGTTACATATGTTCATAGTTCATTCTTGTAGAGCATGTTGGGAGTTGTCCCAATGAATGGAATGCCCTTGGTTATGGATTCATTGAATTAGTTTAGAAGTACTTGAGTTGTCATTTCATTTTTTTTGGCTACACAAGATTGGCATATGATTAGTATTGGCCTAGAAAATTTGGAAATAAGTTCATAGTAAATTTATTGGCACAAGCCAAACATTCATTCAAATATAATTTCATGGAATCATTAGCCAATTTTATTACATATTTTTGGAGATAATATTGTAGGCCAATTTATTGGCATAATCCAAACTTTCACTACAGTTGAACTTTTAACTTTTGATTAACTTACAATAAAAATTCAGTGTTTTTACGTTCACAAGTTTGTGCGGATAGGGTATGTTGGGACTTGTCCCATTGATTGGCATACCCTATGTTATGAGTTCATTAATGTAGAGATTGGTATGAATTTTCATGTTTTGGAAGTAATATGATTAGACATATGTTTTACTAGCCAATTTGTTGGCACAAATCATAATTTCACTAGCCACTGGAAATGAGAATATCATGCAGATCTTTTTAGCCAACCTTAAAACATAACTTTAGGCATAACATTTTTAAACATCTTGGACAGCATAATATAATCATTTAACGAACACAACATCATCAATAAGTCACATTAACAGTAGGTATGCACAACAAATCATAATCATCTTCAGACATAACATTTTCAGACACATCTTGACATAGTATCATTTTCTTAACCAATCTTAGTTCATGACTTTAGGGTAACGTTTTTAAGACATATTGGACAGTATCATATTAACATTTGATGACTTTTATATCTTCATAATGTCACAACAACAGCAAGTCAATATTCGGCCAATACAAATAAATCACCTAACACAATCATGGACGTTCTTAGCATATCATCGATTCTTAGTTTTCATGATAGTATTAACTTTACGCGACTACAAGTTTATAGGTTCATTCGATAATCATCATTCAAGAACAATACATGTTAAGAACAGCCAGCACCACATACCAACAACATGATCTCTAACCTATTCAACATTGAAATTTAAAAGGATACTAGGGAAGGGAAGTTCGACGAGAACGACGGGAACAACCCTAGTTTTCAATATCTTGTGAATCGTTCAAAGGAAAATACTCTTGGAGAAAGAATTCCAGGAGAGAAACCCACCCATACCTTATGTAGAACTTAATCTATGAAGACCACCTTGAACGAAACCATGAATAAACCTTGAAATCACCCTAGAGAAATCGATAAATATTTTGCCTTTTTCTTGCGTTCGTGGCTTACTGTTTTTTGCGTCCTTTTTTTCTATGAGTTTGAACTTGATTTTTAGGTTTAATAACTGATCTTGAATTATATAACTTAGATTTAATAAGTTAATTTAATAAACTAATTAACCAATTACCAAAACGCCCCTCCTAAGTTGACTAAACATAGGAGAACATAACACTTAGTCAAATCTGGAAATTGGTGTTGACTATGGTTTTGGTCAACATTTTGAATTTATATTGATTAATTAAATCCTTAATTTAATTAATTTAGGGACCTAGGGTAAGTACTAAAGTACCCCTAAGTTATTGGAACCAAAATTAACCCTTTTGGACTATCCTAGGTTAAGTACTAGGATGTTTCTTGAGTTGTACTATGTTAGTGTAAGAATTTCGTTTTGATCATTTAAACTAATTAATTAAATTTCTAATTTAATTAATTAGGTGATATAAGGTACTTACTAAAGTACCCTTAAGTCGTTAGGACCATAATCAATCCTTTGAACCATCCTAGGTTAGGTACTAGGTTGTCTTTTTCTTGTTTTAACCGAAATCTGGAAATTGCTTTGTGATTTAGGTTTTGCCCCTTTAAATTAATTAATTAAGTTGCTAAATTAATTAATTAAGTAGCCTAGTTTAATTACTAAAGTATCCCTAGGTTTTTAGGACCTTAACTAACTCTTTGGACCATCCTAGGTTAGGTACTAGGTTGTCCCTTTCTTGTCTTAACCGAAATCTGGAAATTTCCTTTGTAGTTTCGGTTTTAGACCTTTTAAATTATTAATTAAGTTGCTAAATTAATTAATTAGGTAACCTAGGGGAATTACTAAAGTACCCCTAAGTTGTTAGGACCATAACTAACCTTTTGGACCATCCTAGGTTAGCTACTAGGTTGTCTCTTCAACTAGTATTAGGTTAGTATCAACCCGGTTTAGTCCTAGGTTGTCGGGTGCACTAATTAGTTTATTTCGTTTGGTCCTAGGTTAGTTAGCTATTTAGGGCAGTAGGTTAGAGTCTAGAATTGATTAGGAAGTTAGTCCCCACATGGAGTGGTCCGTTGTGCACGTTTTCCCCCCTAACTACCCTAACCGAATTCGGTTAGGGTGGTCCCCTCCTTTGGCAGCATCTTCACCTTTGGTTGTACTTTCCTAACTAACTATTATTTATAGTTCCTTTGGAAATGTATACTTATTGTCCCAAGGATCCTCACTATGTCCTTGGGCACTGCTTAATCTACATCATCATTTTAAGTGGTCATGTGCTATGGTGCTAGGCTTGACACTTGGATGCCTAGTAGTTCATATGTTTTGTTGAGATGTCATTTTTATTAGCTTAGGGTCTTCATTGCAGGTACATTTATTGAACATCAATATTGGATTGGGGTATGACACCCCAACATGTATTTTACATGTTCATGTATAGAAAATTGGCTAATATCGCTTAGCCAATTTTTCTATACTATGCCCAATATTGGGGTGTCGATGTACCCCTAATAGGTATTCTTAAAGACCTACTGGATCTTCACTAGACATGCAATTTTTTCCGGAATGTTACATTATCCCCCACCTTAGGAACATTCATCCCTGAATGACACTTACACATCATTTAAACAAAGAGGGTGATTTCCGAAAGTTACTCTATCATTGCTTAAACGTTTCTTTTTTGTGAATATCTGATTCACACTTATTTGGATGATGCATATCATTCAAGTGTCACGACTGTAATCTAGACCCCAGACGAGACCGGCGTCGTTGACCTCTCAGAGGTCGCAGACAAGCCTACTTACATTATTCTTACTTGACTTAGGTTAATTTTAGCGGAAAATTTGAAACTTTTTTATTCTTATCATACTTATAAAAACATTCTCATTAATACGTAATTGTACACCATCAACCATCTAACATTAAGAGATAAGCAACTGAAAGAAATAGTTTAATTCTTATTAAGTGTATAATTGCCAAAATGGCACCAATACATAGTCTGAATAAAAACAGGAAAGAAACGCTAGTGGAACATGCTCCACTAGCTCAACTCTAAAACTAAGCTAGAATATAAAACAGTAGCATCCTCGAAAGCATGAGGACCTACCAACTCCGGATGAATGCTAGACGTTTGGATAACTGCAACAATGATCCTGTAGCTCTATCGTCCACCTGTGCCTGCACCTAAAATAGTATAGTTGTATAGGGTTAGTACACACTTATACTAAGTATGGGTATATGCAAGCACAAACCAAGGACATGCATAAGAAAGAATAGCTCTTCCCTAACAACATGATTTTTGGAAGTCAAATCAGTGGACTTGCCAAATTGAGATTAGGAAAGTTTCCAAATTTGGATTAGGAAAGTCAATGAGCTTTCCAAATTTGGATTAGGAAAGTCAGTGAGCTTTCCAGATTTGGAATAGGAAAGTTATGCCATGAGAATAAAATATATCATCATACTTTTCACATTGCACACAGCACATAACATTTACACATAGCACATATCATATAGCATATAGCACATTTTTGCATGTAGCACATAACTTCTTAATATCATTCATTCATATGCCATGAGACCTTGGAATCATGGACTTAACATTAAGACATCCTAGAAAGGAGGGCTCAACAGATGGGACCTCAACTAGGGAGTCTTCATTAGCAAACACAGAGTCTGCTTCATTCATTTATACGTACTCCATTTAATTTCATTCATAGGTCAGTGTAAACACCAGCTATACCTAGGATATAGTTTAAGACTTTCATTAGGTTTGTTGTGCAATGACCAAGAATGACCTAATGTCATTACTTGAATCTAACTCACCTTTTGATTATCCTATTCTAACACCTTTGGTATCATTCATTTCATTATGTGCTTCATTTGAGGCTGGCCTCATTCATTAATTGGGAACTTTAACTCTAACCGACATAGATCATGTGAGCATCATGAAATCTAGTGTCTCCCCCACACCGAGAAGAGGTGGAATCACCGGCCAAAGTGACCCAAAAACATGCTAGCGTACATGGGAATTTAACCCCGCCAGATCTCTATATTGGCAGTATAGGTTCGAAGACTAGGAGATATAAGGAGATCTATACCCGGCATGCCGGACAGTCTCATCTCATGAGAGTTACGTAAACCTCCGCCCTTCCAGAAAGAAGTCATCACCGCTCATAGCTAGTCTATCGGTGCTTAGTATAAAGTTTCATTACATTCATCTCATACGTCATGGAAGCTGGCTTCTAGTATGAGGACATCATAGCTCATTAGATGATTTCTCATCTCATCATTCGTATTGAGTGGGTTAAGCTCAATACTCTCATTAGAGTGTTCATAGAGACTGGTCTCTTCATTATCTTACACTCTCATAGGTGAGTATGTATTGGTAACATTTACTTAGGCTCATTTGAGATTGCTCTCATCATTTACATTAGCCTCATATCATGTTGTCACCACATTCATCATCATTAGCACCTTTGCTTTTCATAGTTATTCACCTCTTGTTACGTAAATGTTCATTTCATCATATGCCAATGCACTTGGCCATTTGGTGTGTTTCACACCCTTACTTAACCCTTCTAGGGTTTCATTTTTTTTTATTGTTCATTTCATCATTTCATTGTTCATCTCATCATATGCCAATGCACTTGGCCATTTAGTGTATCTTAAACTCATACTTAACCCTTCTAGGGTTCATCATCTCATTTCATACATCTTAGGTTCACTTACTTTTGAATGTATGTTAGACTTATGTGTCTATACATACAAGCCATGAGGCTTCATTCATAGTTTGTCCAAGTGATTCATGTTTACCCAAGATTATGTGGAACAAGACTTATGCATCTTGTAGATATGCCAAGATATTGATTTCGATCTTTAGAGGCAGCATTCATTAAATATTTACTTACGTATGACTTATGTGTCAATATAGAATTGGGCAAGGGAACCCAATTTCGAATCCCTTGGATAACACTTAATCTTATTTTAAACTTGGTAATTGCATTTTTCAGATTTGGGAGACCCTAGTTTGATTCCCATCAATCCCATTATATTTCTTTGTTGTTCTCCTCTCCTTTTTCGTTTTAAGGCAAGGAGGTTGTGGGTTCAATCCCCCACAAGCTAATTATTTTTCTTTTAATTTATCTCTTAACTTTCTCACCTATCCAAGCGGTTGTGGGTTCAATCCCCACTCTCCACATTTATTTTCTCCTTTATTTTTTTCTCCTAACTCTCTCATCTATTCAAGAGGTTGTGGGTTCAATCCCCACTCTCCACATTTATTTTTCTCCTTTATTTTTCTCCTAACTCTCTCATCCATTCAAGAGGTTGTGGGTTCAATCCCCACTCTCCACATTTATTTTTCTCCTTTATTTTTCTCCTAACTCTCTCATCCATTCAAGAGGTTGTGGGTTCAATCCCCACTCTCCACATTTATTTTTCTCCTTTATTCTTCTCCTAACTCTCTCATCCATTCAAGAGGTTGTGGGTTCAATCCCCACTCTCCACATTTATTTTTATTAATTTAAAATTCCTCTCTTACTCTCTTGTTTGGTCGAGAGGTTGTGGGTTCGAATCCCACACCTCTCATTTTGTTTTCCAGCTTTCATGTAGTGAGGTCTTGGGTTCAATCCCCACTGACCTCACATATTTTAAATATATTTTTATACCTCTCAACCTTAAGTATTCTGGCCGAAAATTCCATCACCAAGTGCTGGAAATTTTATTAAATTTCTAGCCTTTATTTAACAACATTCATACGTTCGTTTTGAGGTACTTTCACGATTCGTTTAATACATTCTTAGGTGTAGATTCATTGTTGTTTAAGCTTAGATTTTTCCACTTATGATCAGCCACCTTACACTTCATTTAACATCACAATTTACACACCTTATGCACAATAATTCCAATCATCAAACAAGCCATTTTAAGACTTCAAAATGGAGAACAACAACAAACATTTTACACATTGCACCACATCATTTTCGGTTGACATCATTGAACATGCTTGCTATTTCCAAACATAAAATCACAAGGAACATCATATTTTACACTTAGCTACCAGCAACCATACCAACAACATGATTTCTAAACTAATTTAGATTGGAATCGGAAGGAGACTAGGGACAAGGAGTTCAACATTCAAGGGGACAGCCCTAGTTTCATATGTCGACTTTTGTAGAAAGAAATTCCTCTTGGAGAAAGTATTCCAAGAGATAAAACCCATACCTTGTTGTAGCTTTCCACACCTTCCAAGTGCTGCCAAACTCCTCCCCTAAACCTTCAACACAAACCCGTCGAGAAGATGATGCAAAGTTTTCATTTCTTAAGTTAGCTTGCTTGCTTGTATATTTTTTTTTTTGTAAGTTCTTTGAGTTTAGAGAAATTTTGATTGCTTTCTAATGTTTTTATCTTCTGTTTTTGCAGCCAAGAAAAATAATTTGGATGAGAGAGAGAGAGATTTAGGCTTGAGGGAGAGAGATAGTGTGAGATAGTGCATCTTAAAACTAGGATAGTTGGCAAGACTTAGTCAATTTAAAAAAGACATTAATTAATAAGTAAATAATAATAAATATTAATAAGATCTGATTTTCCTTTTTACATCAGCCATTAATTATAAATTTATTAAATTAATTCACCAATAATAATAAAAATCATATTAAATCGTTGCTCCCACCTAGGTTCGAACCCGGGTGGAGCAAGACTTCATTTCAAGAGACCAATTTCGGATCTCTCACCCCAAATTGCCCCTCCACTTTATTAAATAATTTATTAATTATATATCTAGGGTAATTACGATATTACCCCTAGCCTGGTAAAAGACCATTTTACCCTTAGACCCTCAAAACTTAAAATTTCTTCTTTTTAAGTCCGGTAAAGACTCCTTCGATTAAATCTTCATTTTCGAGAGCCGTACTTGGTTGGTTACAACCTTTCCAAGCTCAACTAACTCCCCAAGTTAGTTGGCTTGGTCGTAGTAAGGGTTCTGAGGTCTGGTTCTACGCGTATCAATCCGTGTGAACCTTGGTCTAATCGCAAGCATTCTTGACACCTTAAACATTTAGCTTATTCATTTTTTTAGGGTTGTTACATTATCCCCCCCTTAGGAACATTCGTCCCCGAATGACACTACTCTTTACTAACAATAAGTATGTCATCTATAGAACGTACACATACGTAGGTACTTCAATACTTCCATGGGTGAATATCTGATTCACATCTTAACATGATGGTACACATCCTTGAAACCTACTATTAGCTTCACATTAATAGACTAAGGAATTCTTCCCTAAACTAGTCTCATCAAAGCATACAACATAAGTCAACATAAAAGTCATATAAATCAGCAACCAACATGATGACTTTAAACATATTAACCTCATACTAGGGCATAAACACCATACACAGTCAAATATATGAAAGGCTAATTAAGGCTACGCACCCAAGGCTTCATCAGAAGTGCCTTCCCCTGCACCCCTAGACTTGAATGCGAAGAATCGTTGCCTCCTTGGAGCCTCTTCATTTGGGCCATTAGTCTGAACTCTCTCCTTCCCTTGTTCTTGACTTTCTCTATTCGGACAATCCTTCACCATGTGTCCCTTTTTCCACAGCTGTAACAAGCGTTAGAGCCCATCATACACTCTCCTCCATGCTGTCTGCCACACTTCCTGCAAGGTTGCCTTTTCTTAGGTGTATATACTTCCTTGTTTCTCTTATCTCTAGACTCGGAATCCCTATCATAGAGACCACTGGATGAACTTGACTCCCTTTTGTGGGAGAGTCCCTTCTTAAACCTTGGCTGCTCACGGACGCCAAAGTTGTTTCTGTGGCCTCCGTGGCTGGGACCTGCCAGATCGTGAGGCCTAGGCCTCCTAACATCACGAATACCCCTCTTTCTACGGCTCTCCTCCACCTGCTGTACATGCACCATCAACCTGGAAAGGTCCATATTATCATGGAGCATCGCAGACTGACATTCCTCCTCCAGGTCTCCATTGATTCCTGTGAGGAACCTACTCATTTCATCCCTGCTGTTCGAAACTAGGGAAGTAGCATACCTAGATAATTTAACAAGCCTCAGTACTCTCCTCAATCTTGCTATTAAATACTAAGGAAAGTAATATACCTGGATAGCTTAACAAACTTCAGGGAATACTCCCTGACTATCATGGATCCTTGTTTAAGGTTGATGAACTCTTGAACCTTGGATTCCCTCATCTCTATGGGAAAGAACCTCTCCAGAAATGCTGTCTTGAACAGCTCCCAAGTGACTGGCACTCCACCTAACACACGACTATCTTGCCACATCTTGCACCAAGTCTGTGCAACATCCTTGAGCTGATAGGAAGCCAGCTCAGCCTTCTCAATATTTGTGGGCCCCATAGCCACCAGAATCTTATGCACCTCATCCACAAACTCCTGGGGGTCCTCTGAAGTCTTAGACCCTGTGAAAATAGGAGGATTCATCCTCGTAAAGTCTCTCAGTCTGTCAGCCATGCTACGAACCGGTGGGTTCCCTCTGAACATCCTGCCGGTTAACCTGGGCAGTCATAGCCTGGGCCTGCATAGTAATGGCATGTGCCATCTGGGCCAGAGATGTCCTCACCTCAGCATCAGTCAACCCAGCTGGGTTAACTGGCACAACCACTCCTTCAGCTGGAGCCTGGGGTGGAACCTGATTGCCCCCAGCAGCTGCACCTCCTCTCCTCTGACCAATAGTCGTCCTAGTATTCATTCTCTGAAAACAACAAAGATTGATGTTAGACACGCTCATAACACCAAGAAATTAAACTTTAGGAGAAGCATGATAAGATCAGAAAAAGGGAAATTTTCCTACGCATCATGCAATCTCTAATCCAGGATAGTGGTGCACTTCACTACCATGACTTAGAAACTACTCAATGTGGTTGATGTGAACTCATTATTCTAGGTATTTAACCTAGTGCTCTGATACCAACTTTGTCACGACTGGAATCTAGACCCCAGACGAGACCGGTGTCGTTGACCTCTCAGAGGTCGCAGACAAGCCTACTTACATTATTCTTACTTGACTTAGGTTAATTTTAGCGGAAAATTTGAAACTTTTTTATTCTTATCATACTTATAAAAACATTCTCATTAATACGTAATTGTTCACCATCAACCATCTAACATTAAGAGATAAGCAACTGAAAGAAATAGTTTAATTCTTATTAAGTGTATAATTGCCAAAATGGCACCAATACATAGTCTGAATAAAAACAGGAAAGAAACGCTAGTGGAACATGCTCCACTAGCTCAACTCTAAAACTAAGCTAGAATATAAAACAGTAGCATCCTCGAAAGCATGAGGACCTACCAACTCCGGATGAATGCTAGACGTCCGGATAACTGCAACAATGATCCTGTAGCTCTATCGTCCACCTGTGCCTGCACCTAAAATAGTATAGTTGTATAGGGTTAGTACACACTTGTACTAAGTATGGGTATATGCAAGCACACACCAAGGACATGCATGAGAAAGAATAGCTCTTCCCTAACAACATGATTTTTAGAAGTCAAATAAGTGGACTTGCCAAATTGAGATTAGGAAAGTTTCCAAATTTGGATTAGGAAAGTCAATGAGCTTTCCAAATTTGGATTAGGAAAGTCAGTGAGCTTTCCAGATTTGGAATAGGAAAGTTCTGCCATGAGAATAACATATATCATCATACTTTTCACATTGCACACAACACATAACATTTACACATAGCACATATCATATAGCATATAGCACATTTTTGCATGTAGCACATAACTTCTTAATATCATTCATTCATATGCCATGAGACCTTGGAATCATGGACTTAACATTAAGACATCCCAGAAAGGAGGGCTCAACAGATAGGACCTCAACTAGGGAGTCTTCATTAGCAAACAAGAGTCTGCTTCGTTCATTCATACGTACTCCATTTTATTTCATTCATAGGTCAGTGTAAACACCAGCTATACCTAGGATGTAGTTTAAGACTTTCATTAGGTTTGTTGTGCAATGACCAAGAATGACCTAATGTCATTACTTGAATCTAACTCACCTTTTGATTATCCTATTCTAACACCTTTGGTATCATTCATTTCATTATGTGCTTCATTTGAGGCTAGCCTCATTCATTCATTGGGAACTTTAACTTTAACCAACATAGATCATGTGAGCATCATGAAATGCAGTGTCTCCCCTACACCGAGAAGAGGTGGAATCACCGGCCAAAGTGACCCAAAAACATGCTAGCGTACATGGGAATTTAACCTCGCCAGATCCCTATATTGGCAGTATAGGTTCAAAGACTAGGAGATATAAGGAGACCCATACCCGGCATGCCGGACAGTCTCATCTCATGAGAGTTACGTGAACCTCCGCCCTTCCAGAAAGAAGTCATCACCGCTCATAGCTAGTCTATCGGTGCTTAGTATAAAGTTCCATTACATTCATCTCATACGTCATGGAAGCTGGCTTCTAGTATGAGGACATCATAGCTCATTAGATGATTTCTCATCTCATCATTCGTATTGAGTGGGTTAAGCTCAATACTCTCATTAGAGTGTTCATAGAGACTGGTCTCTTCATTATCTTACACTCTCATAGGTGAGTACGTATTGGTAACATTTACTTAGGCTCATTTGAGATTGCTCTCATCATTTACATTAGCCTCATATCATGTTATCACCACATTCATCATCATTAGCACCTTTGCTTTTCATAGTTATTCACCTCTTGTTACGTAAATGTTCATTTCATCATATGCCAATGCACTTGGCCATTTTGGTGTGTTTCACACCCTTACTTAACCCTTCTAGGGTTTCATTTTTTTTATTGTTCATTTCATCATTTCATTGTTCATCTCATCATATGCCAATGCACTTGGCCATTTAGTGTATCTTAAACTCATACTTAACCCTTCTAGGGTTCATCATCTCATTTCATACATCTTAGGTTCACTTACTTTTGAATGTATGTTAGACTTATGTGTCTATACATACAAGCCATGAGGCTTCATTCATAGTTTGTCTAAGTGATTCATGTTTACCCAAGATTATGTGGAACAAGACTTATGCATCTTGTAGATATGCCAAGATATTGATTTCGATCTTTAGAGGCAGCATTCATTAAATATTTACTTACGTATGACTTATGTGTCAATACAGAATTGGGCAAGGGAACCCAATTTCGAATCCCTTGGATAACACTTAATCTTATTTTAAACTTGGTAATTGCATTTTTCAGATTTGGGAGACCCTAGTTCGATTCCCATCAACCCCATTATATTTCTTTCTTGTTCTCCTCTCCTTTTTCGTTTTAAGGCAAGGAGGTTGTGGGTTCAATCCCCCACAAGCTAATTATTTTTCTTTTAATTTATCTCTTAACTTTCTCACCTATCCAAGCGGTTGTGGGTTCAATCCCCACTCTCCACATTTATTTTCTCCTTTATTTTTTCTCCTAACTCTCTCATCTATTCAAGAGGTTGTGGGTTCAATCCCCACTCTCCACATTTATTTTTCTCCTTTATTTTTCTCCTAACTCTCTCATCCATTCAAGAGGTTGTGGGTTCAATCCCCACTCTCCACATTTATTTTTCTCCTTTATTTTTCTCCTAACTCTCTCATCCATTCAAGAGGTTGTGGGTTCAATCCCCACTCTCCACATTTATTTTTCTCCTTTATTCTTCTCCTAACTCTCTCATCCATTCAAGAGGTTGTGGGTTCAATCCCCACTCTCCACATTTATTTTTATTAATTTAAAATTCCTCTCTTACTCTCTTGTTTGGCCGAGAGGTTGTGGGTTCGAATCCCACACCTCTCATTTTGTTTTTCAGCTTTCATGTAGTGAGGTCTTGGGTTCAATCCCCACTGACCTCACATATTTTAAATATATTTTTATACCTCTCAACCTTAAGTATTCTGGCCGAAAATTCCATCACCAAGTGCTGGAAAATTTATTAAATTTCTAGCCTTTATTTAACAACATTCATACGTTCGTTTTGAGGTACTTTCACGATTCGTTTAATACATTCTTAGGTGTAGATTCATTGTTGTTTAAGCTTAGATTTTTCCACTTATGATCAGCCACCTTACACTTCATTTAACATCACAATTTACACACCTTATGCACAATAATTCCAATCATCAAACAAGCCATTTTAAGACTTCAAAATGGAGAACAACAACAAACATTTTACACATTGCACCACATCATTTTCGGTTGACATCATTGAACATGCTTGCTATTTCCAAACATAAAATCACAAGGAACATCATATTTTACACTTAGCTACCAGCAACCATACCAACAACATGATTTCTATACTAATTTAGATTGGAATCGGAAGGAGACTAGGGACAAGGAGTTCAACATTCAAGGGGACAGCCCTAGTTTCATATGTCGACTTTTGTAGAAAGAAATTCCTCTTGGAGAAAGTATTCCAAGAGAGAAAACCCATACCTTGTTGTAGCTTTCCACACCTTCCAAGTGCTGCCAAACTCCTCCCCTAAACCTTCAACACAAACCCGTCGAGAAGATGATGCAAAGTTTTCGTTTCTTAAGTTAGCTTGCTTGCTTGTATATATTTTTTTTGTAAGTTCTTTGAGTTTAGAGAAATTTTGATTGCTTTCTAATGTTTTTATCTTCTGTTTTTGCAGCCAAGAAAAATAATTTGGATGAGAGAGAGAGAGATTTAGTCTTGAGGGAGAGAGATAGTGTGAGATAGTGCATCTTAAAACTAGGATAGTTGGCAAGACTTAGTCAATTTAAAAAAGACATTAATTAATAAGTAAATAAATAATAAATAATAATAAGATATGATTTTCCTTTTTACATCAGCCATTAATTATAAATTTATTAAATTAATTCACCAATAATAATAAAAATTATATTAAATCCTTGCTCCCACCTAGGTTCGAACCCGGGTGGAGCAAGACTTCATTTCAAGAGACCAATTTCGGCTCTCTCACCCCAAATTGCCCCTCCACTTTATTAAATAATTAATTAATTATATATTTAGGGTAATTACCATATTACCCCTAGCCTGGTAAAAGACCATTTTACCCTTAGACCCTCAAAACTTAAAATTTCTTCTTTTTAAGTCCGATAAAGACTCCTTCGATTAAATCTTCATTTTTGAGAGCCGTACTTGGTTGGTTAAAACCTTTCCAAGCTCAACTAACTCCCCAAGTTAGTTGGCTTGGTCGTAGTAAGGGTTTTGAGGTCTGGTTCTACGCGTATCAATCCGTGTGAACCTTGGTCTAATCGCAAGCATTCTTGACACCTTAAACATTTAGCTTATTCATTTTTTTTAGGGTTGTTACATCAAGCTTATCTGAAGCTTCATATTTGAGATTGAGGAATATCCTTATCAATCACACTTAACTTAATTCACATCACAAATCATGCAACACAGATAAACATGTCTACGCTACACAAAAACAGCAACATAAAATGCACACATAACTTCATTTTAACCCACATAGTGTTATTTTAAGACATACGATTAGGGATTTACCACACCAAATCCTCTTAAGCACTTAAACTTAGAGTTTCTTAAACATAAACCAGACTTAGGAAGAGTATATCTAACCTCTTATATAACTTCTTGTTGGCCTGTTGGATTTGAACCTAATGACACCCAACTTAACTTTCAAAGGGACTTGTCACTATGCCATCTACTTCTCTACATACCCCTTCGGCCTTAACACTGTCTCCTATGGGAGTACTAACTAGAAACGGTTCATGTAAGATCTCAGGAAGTAAGTCAAATTGATTAGCCACCAAAGGAGTAACCATAGACAAGGTAGATCCTCGATCTAATAATGCATAAACTGGAAAGGAGAAGACAAGTAAGTTACAATTATCCACATCCACGGACTTCTCTTGTTCCTTTCTTTCTTTCAACGCATAGAACCGGTATCTCTTGGGGGGTTTGGCTACATCATTTGGCTGAGGCTGAGCATCTGCCTTGGCCTGTTGGATTTGAACCACGCCCTTCTCATTTTAACCAACTTATTTGGAAACTAAAGCCTTACTAGCCTATTTCTATAGTCTATTATAGCATAACACTTATATAGTAAATCCATGTCTAAGCCATATTCTTGAGTTAGTATGCAGCCAAATTAGCCTTCTCCTCTTCATTAGTACTCGTAACAGGCTTTTAGAACTTACTATGCATTCACCTCCATGCGAACAGCCATACTCACCACACGTCTTTCGTTTATGCTGGGCATTTCCACTATGGCCCCTTCTTGGGAAGACCAAATATTAAGTCTGGCGCCTCAGATGATTCGGCCATCCTAATTCTTGTGTGTATTCTTCTACGCATTCACACAAGAAGGAATTTAGATACTTAAAATGACACAAAGTGTCAAAGATCTAGATAGCACGATAAAGAGTAGAAGAAGGGAAAATTTCCTATTATCGCGTAGTCTCTAAATCATGATTGTGGCGCGCTTCACAACCATAAGTCAGAAACTACGTAACGTGGTTGAGTTGAGCTTTAGTTCCTAGGTAATTTAACCTTATGCTCTGATACCAAGTTTGTAACGACCCGGATTCTTGAATCCGAATCGCCACAGGCGTCGTTGATCTCTTAGAGGTCGCAGACAAGCCTCATGATCATTTTAAGTGGTCATGTGCTATGGTGCTAGGCTTGACACTTGGATGCCTAGGACTTCATATGTTTTGTTGAGATGTCATTTTTATTATCTTAGGGTCTTCATTGCAGGTACATTTCTTGAACATCAATCTTGGATTGGGTATGACACCCCAACATGTATTTTACATGTTCGGATATAGAAAATTGGCTAATATCACTTAGCCAATTTTTCTATACTATGCCCCTAATAGGTATTCTTAAAGACCTACTGGTTCTTCACTAGACATGCAATTTTTTTCCAGAATGTTACATTCGTTTGCTATAGCATACCATTTTTTTGCAGATCCGGATTCCGACGTCAAAAATGAAGAATTTTTTTGTTGACGTCTGGCAAGACCTTGGCTATGCAGCCGGTTGGCGCTCACGGCCATTCCGACCCATTTTCAAGGTCAAACGAGCCCTAAAGTGCGCATACCCTCTATTTCGACGATTTTCGTGTGCCATAGCACACCATTTTTTGGGTGATCCAGATTCCCACGTCAAAAATGCCAAAAGTTTTTGTGGACGTCCATCAAGACCTTTTCTATGCAGCCGGTTGCCCCTCACGGTTAGTCTGACCCATTTTCAAGGTCAAACAACCCCTGAAGAGCGTATACCCCCCATTTCGACGATTTTCGTGTGCTATAGCACACCATTTTTTTGGAGATCCGGATTCCGATATAAAAAATGCCGAAACTTTTTGTGGAAGTCCATCAAGACCTTGGCAATGCAGTCGGTTGGCGCTCACGGCCAGTCAGACACATTTTCAAGGTTAAACGAGCCCCGAAGTGTGCATACCTCGCATTTCGATGATTTTTGTGTGATATAGCACATTATTTTTTGGGTGATCCGGATTCTGACGTCAAAAATGACAAAAGTTTTTGTGGACGTCCGTCAAGACCTTGGCTATGCAGCCGGTTGGCCCTTACGGACATGCCAACCTATTTTAAAGGTCAAACGAGCCCTGAAGCGTGCAGACCCCTCATTTCAACGATTTTCGTGTGCTAATAATAGCATATCATTTTTTGGGTGATCCGTATTCCGACATCAAAAATGATGAATTTTTTTGTGGACCTCCGTCAAGACCTTGGCTATGCAGCCTGTTGGCCCTCATGGCCAGTTCAACCAATTTTAAAAGTCAAACGAGCCTCGAAGCGCGCATACCCCTCATTTCAATAATTTTCTTGTGCTATTGCACACCATTTTTTTGGAGATTCGGATTCCGATGTCAAAAATGCCAAATTGTTTTGTGGACGTCCGTCAAGACCTTGGATATGCAGCCGGTTGTCCCCCACGGACAGTCCGATCCATTTTTAAGGTCAAACAAGCCCCGAAGCGCACATACCCCCCATTATGATGATTTTCGTGTACTATAGCACACAATTTTTTGGGTGATCCGGATTCCAACATCAAAAATGGCAAATTTTTTGTTGACGTCCGTCAAGACCTTGGCTATGCAGACGGTTGGCCCTCGCGGCCAGTCTGACCCATTTTAACAGTTAAACAAGCCCCGGAGCGGCATACCCCCCATTTCGACGATTTTCGTGTGCTATATGTAACAACCCTAAAAATGAATAGGATCAAGACTTAGGTTTTCAAGAATGCTTGCGATTAGACCAAGGTCCACACAGACTGATACGCGTAGAACCAGACCTCAGAACCCTTACTACGACCAAGCCAACTAACTTGGGGAGCTAATTGAGCTTGGAAAGGTTGGAACCAACCATGTGAGGCTCACGAAAACGAAGATTTAATCGAAGGAGTCCTTATCGGACTTAAAAGAAGAAATTTCAAGTTTTGAGGGTCCAAGGGTAAAATGGTCTTTTCCAGGCCAAGGGTAATATTGTAATTACCCTGAGGAATTAATTATTTAATTAATTAATTAATTAAATAAAGCAATTCGGGTTGGGGCGACCCGAAGTGACCCATTTTCACAAATGGGGTGTCACTCGGGTTCGAGCCCCACTAGAAGCAATGATTAAATTTGTTTTTAATTTATGTTGGTAAATTAATGTAATAAATTAATATTTATTAGCTGATTTAAGAAAAAGAAAAATCAGATTTTTATTTAAAAGTTTGAAAGAGTCCTAGTTGACTAAGTCCTTACCTAAGCCTAAACTACCTTGCACGTTTAACTCTCTCCTTCTCTCACGTCAACATCTCTCTTCTCTTTCACGTTTATTCTCTGCAAAATTAAGGTGAAGAACTGAAAATACATCAAAAGTTCTTCACACTTGAAGAACTCACACGAAATTTTAAGAAAAACAAAGTAACCAAAACGTTAAGGCAAAGAGAAGTTGTTGTCGGGTGGTGTGGACGTTGAGGAAGCTTGGACTGATTTGTGGAGAGGATTTTGGACAGAATTTTCGTGGTTGAACAAGAAAATTAAGGTATGGGTCTTCTTACTCTTGGTCCCTTTTCCAAGAGACCCTTAGGACTCAGACGAATTTAATCCGAAACTAAGTTGTTTCCCCTTTTGCATGCCCCTGTCACTAGCTCCCAATAAATCGTAGGTTGGGTATGATTGCTGGTAGATTTAGGAATGTTATGACTTCGTGATGAACATGATTTTGATTGTATACTTTAAATCGTAGGAAAGACAACCATGTATTCGAATGTTTGTGCAAGTGTGTGTATGTGCAAAATGTTACTGTAAACTAACTGTAAATGAGTTTTCGATTTATGGCTTCAAGTTTGATATGGTTTTGGTTGTCATTTTACGTGTATAAATCTATGTAATCGTGATATTCATTAAAATGGAGATGGGGCTGATTTGAGTGTCAACATTTTGGATAACGAATCCATGAAATACTCCCCCAAAAAGTATCAAATGATCTATGAGCTTTCCTATGTTTTCAAGTAGAATTATTGGTGAATATAAGCTAATAAAAAGTGACTAATTTCCAGCAGCAACTACAAGTTCGTTTAGGCTAAAGTGTAGAAGGAAAATCTGGAAATTTATTGGTTTTAAAAGAGGTGAGGCCACCAGGGTTCGAACCTGTGACCTCACCCGTATAGCACTTTAATTTCGCAAGAATAAAAGAAAAGGGGTTGGGGGGATTCGAAATGGGGGTGCAGGCGAGTAAGGAGAGAGCAATAACTAAATTTAATAAAATAGGAGGCGTGGGAATCAAACCCACGACCTCAAGGCTGGAAGGGAGAAGGGCGAAATAAATAGGAAAATAAAGTGAGGTTGTGGGGGATCGATCCCACAACCTCACTGCTAAAACGCCTACATTATAGGATTTTAATTAAAAATAAAAATAGGAGGTTGTGGGGGTTCGAACCCACAACCTCACAGCCCCTAGCAAATTTAAATTAAAATAAGGAGGCTGTGGGGGTTCGAACCCACAACCTCCCAATTTCCCCAGCGAAATAAAGAACAAAATAAAAGAGGTTGTGGGGGTTTGATCCCACAACCTCTTGGTTTAGGCGAAATTGGGCAATGAGATGTTAATGAAAAATAAAAAGGGGTTGTGGGGGTTCGAACCCACAACCCTTCGGCCAATTTAAGAGAAAAGTTAAGTAGAAAATTAATAATTCGATGTCAATGTTGGGATTTAATCTAGAGTTCTAATGTCATGAATATTAAAAATAAAATCAACGAAAAATGTAAATGATATCCCAGTGATTCAAACTTGGGTTTCCTTGCCCAAACTTCCGTATTGATACATAAGTCATACGTGAACAAAATATCTAAGAATAATGCCACATACTTAGATCGAAATCAAGATCTTGGCATTCATACAAGATGCATAAGTCTTGTATCACATAATCTTAGAAAGATATGAATCACTTAGACGAAATATGAATGAAGCCTCATGGCTTGTATCTATAGACACATAAGTCTAACATACGTTCAAAAGTAAATGAACCTAAGAGGTATGTAATGAAATGATGAACCCTGGAAGGGCTAAGTATGAGTGTCAGATACACTAAATGGCCAAGTGCATTGGTATATGATGAGATGAACAATGAAAGGATGAAATGAACAATGAAATGATGAAACCCTAGAAGGGTTAAGTAAGGGTGTGAAACACACTAAATGGCCAAGTGCATTGGCATATGATGAAATGAACATTCACGTAATAAGAAGTGAGTAACTATGAAAAGCAAAGGTGCTAATGATAATGAATGTGGTGACAACATGATATGAGGCTAATGTAAATGATGAGAGCAATCTCAAATGAGCCTAAGTAAATGTTACCAATACGTACTCACCTATGAGAGTGTAAGATGATGAAGAGACCAGTCTATATGAACACTCTAATGAAGGTATTGAGCTTAACACACTTAATACTAATGATGAGATGAGAAATCATCTAATGAGCTATGATGTCCTCATACTAGAAGCCAGCTTCCATGACGTATGAGATGAATGAAATGGAACTTTATACTGAGCACCGATAGGCTAGCTATGAGCGGTGATGCCTTCTTTCGGGAAGGACGGAGGTTCACGTAACTCTCATGATATGAGACTGTCCGGCTTGCCGGGTATGTGTCTCCTTATATCTCCTAGTCTTCGAACCTATACTGCCAATATAGGGATCTGGCGGGGTTAAATTCCCATGTATGCTAGCATGTTTTTGGGTCACCTTGGCCGGTGATTCCACCTCTTTTCGGTGTGGGGGAGACACTGGATTTCATAATGCTCACATGATCTATGTCGGTTAAAGTTAAAGTTCCCAATGAATGAATGAGGCCAGCCTCAAATGATGCACATAATGAAATGAATGATACCAAAGGTGTTAGGATAGGATAATCAAAGGTGAGTTAGATTCATGTAATGACATTAGGTCATTCTTGGTCATTGCACAACGAACCTAATGAAAGTCTTAAACTACATCCTAGGTATAGCTGGTGGTTACACTGGCCTATGAATGAAATGAAATGAAGTACGTATGAATGAATAAAGCAGACTCTGTGTTTGTTAATGAAGATTCCCTAGTTGAGGTCCCATCTGTTGAGCCCTCATTTCTGGAATGTCTTAATGTCAAGTCTATGATTCCAAGGTCTCATGGCATATGAATGAATGATATGAAAGAAGTTATGTGCTACATGCAAAATGTACTGTATGCTATATGATATGTGCTATGTGTAAATGTTATGTGCTGTGTGCAAATGTGAAAAGTATGATGATGTATGTTATTCTCATGGTATCACTTTCCTAATCCAAATTTGGATCCAAATTTGGAAACTTTCCTAATCTCAATTTGGCAAGTCCACTGACTTGACTTTCCAAAAATCATGTTGTTAGGAAAGAGCTATTCTTTCTCATGCATGTCCTTGGTGTGTGCTTGCATATACCCATACTTAGTACAAGTATGTACTAACCCTATACAAACTCTACTATTTTAGGTGCAGGCACAGGTGGACGATAGAGCTACAGGATCATCGTTGCAGTTACCCGGACGTCCAGCATTCATCCGGTTTTGGTAGGTCCTCATGTCTTCGAGGATGCTATTGTTTTATATTCTAGCTTAGTCTTAGAGTTGATCCAGTGGAGCATGTTCCATTAGCGTTTCTTTCCTGTTTTTATTCAGACTATGTATTGGTGCCATTTTGGCAATTATACGCTTTATAAGTATTGAACTATTCCTTTCATTTGATTATATCTTAATATTAGATGGTTGATGGTGAACAAATTACGAATGTATTAGAAATGTTTAGTAAGAAATATTTAGAAACAAAAAGTTTCAAATTTTCCGCTAAAATTAACCTATGTAAAGTAAGAATGACGTAAGTAGGCTTGTCTGTGACCTCTGAGAGGTCAACGACGCCGGTCTCGTCTGGGGTCTAGATTTAAGTCGTGACAAAGTTGGTATCAGAGCATTAGGTTAAATTACGAAAATAATAAGTTCACATCAACCACATTGAGTAGTTTCTAAGTCATGATAGTGAAGTGCACCACTATCCTGAATCAGAGACTGCATGATGCGTAGGAAAATTTCCCTTCTTCTGATCTTATCGTGCTTTTCTGAATGTCTGAATTCTTGGTGTTATGAGTGTATCTAACATCAATTTTTGTTGTTTCCAGAGAATGAACACTAGGAGAGCTAATGGTCAGAGGAGAGGAGGAGCGGCTGCTGGGGGTAACCGAGTTCCACCCTAGGCTCCAGCTGAAGGAGTGGCTGTGCCAGCTAATCCAGCTGGGATGACTGATGCAGAGGTGAGGGCATCTCTGGTCTAGATGGCACAGGCCATTACTATGCAGGCCCAGGCTATGACTGCCCAGGTCAACCGGCAGGATGTTCAGAGGGAGAACCCACCGGTTCGTAGCATGGCTGACAGGCTGAGGGATTTCACGAGGATGAATCCTCCTTATTTCACAGGGTCTAGGGCATCAGAGGATCCCTAGGAGTTTGTGGATGAGATTCATAAGATCCTGGTGGCTATGGGGGCCACTGATATTTATAAGGCTGAGCTGGCTTCCTATCAGCTCAAGGATGTCGCACAGACTTGGTGCAAGATGTGGCAAGATAGCCGTATCTTAGGTGGAGTTCCAGTCACATGGGAGCTATTCAAGACAGCATTTCTGGAGAGATTCTTTCCCAGGGAGATGAGGGAGGCCAAGGTTGAGGAATTCATCAACCTTAAACAAGGCTCTATGATAGTCAGGGAGTATTCCCTGAAGTTTGTTAAGCTGTCAAGGTATGTTATTTTCCCTAGTATTTAATAGCAAGAATGAGGATAATACTGAACTTTGTTGAAATCATCCAGGTATGCTACTTCCCTAGTTTCTAACAGCAGGGATGACATGAGCAGGTTCCTCACAGGAATCAATGGAGACCTGGAGGAGGAGTGTCGATCTGCAATGCTCCATGATAATATGAATCTTTCCAGGTTGATGGTGCATGTCCAGCAGGTAGAGGACAGCCGCAGAAAGAGAGGCGTTCGTGATGCTAGGAGGCCTAGGCCTCAAGATCAGGTAGGACCCAGTCATGGAGGCCACAGGAACAACTTTGGCATCCGTGAGCAGCCAAGGTTCAAAAAGGGGCAACAGAGTTCTGGGAATTTTAATCCTCAGAGGAGTGCTACACCTAGAGGAGGCAGACCTGAGCTCAAGAAGGGCAATGGAGGTGAGATGCAGCATCCTAAGAAGAATTGTGCTAAGTGTGGCCGAGCTCACAATGGAGAGTGCAGACAGGGCACTAATGCCTGCTTTGGTTGTGGTAAGAGTGGACACATGGTCACAGACTGTCCACAGAACAGAGGTCAGGCTGGAGGTAATACTCAGCCTAGGCCTAATCCACAGTGTGCAGCAGCAGCCGATCCTCCTAAGAGGAACAGGTTCTATGCCCTGAAAGGCAAAGAGGAGCAGGAGAAGTCCGCTGATGTGGTCACAGGTATGCTGCAAGTGTTCTCAACTTCTGTTTATGCTTTACTTGATCCAGGGTCTACACTTTCCTTTGTAACTCCTCTGCTTGCTCTTACTTTTGAGACATTGCCTGAAGTTCTGCATGATCCTATAGTGGTTAGTACACCTTTAGGAGAAAATGTAAGAACTGATAGAGTATACAAGGATTGCCCAATAGTTGTTAGTGGAAAAACTATGTGTGCAAACTTGGTTGAGTTACCCATGCATGATTTTGATGTTATTCTTGGCATGGATTGGCTTCACAGTTGTTATGCTTGCTTGGACTGTCGTAATAGAGTGGTGAGATTTCACTTTCCTAATGAAAAAGAGTTGGTCTGGGATGGGTATAATTCGAGTCGTCCTAACCTCTTGATTTCTAACCTTATGGCCAATAAAATGATGTCCAAGGGGTTATTGTGTCATCTTGTGAGTGTTAATGATCTAGATCATGACATTCCTTCCATAGACTCAGTACCTGTAGTGAATGAGTTCTTAGATGTGTTTCCTGATGATTTGCCTGGAGTCCCTCCCCTTCGAGAGATTGACTTTGGTATCGATTTAGAATCCGATACTAAACCAATCTCAATTCCTCCTTACAGAATGGCTCCAGCCGAACTCAAAGAGTTGAAGCTGCAGTTAAAAGATCTCACTGACAAGGGTTTCGTTCAGCCGAGCATATCCCCTTGGGGCGCTCCAGTGTTGTTTGTAAAAAAGAAAGATGGGACCCTTAGAATGTGTATCGATTATCGGCAGCTCAACAAAGTCACTAAAAAGAATAAGTAACACTCCCCAGAATAGATGATTTGTTCGATCAACTCCAAGGGTCTAGTTTCTTCTCTAAGATTGTTCTTCGTTCAGGGTATCATCAGCTTAGGGTTAGGGATGGAGATATCCCAAAGACAGCCTTTCGTACCCGCTATGGTCACTATGAATTTTTAGTCATGTCATTTGGTCTCACGAATGCACCTGCTGCATTTATGGATCTCATGAACAGGGTCTTCCGTGAGTATTCATTGATGACATTCTCATCTACTCTAAGACCAAGGAAGAGCATGAACAACATTTGAGACTAACCTTACAAGTACTTAGACAGCATCAGTTGTATGCCAAATTCAGCAAATGTGAATTCATGCTGAGATCAGTGACCTTCCTGGGTCATGTTGTGTCCGATCAGGGCGTGGAGGTGGATCCCAGGAAGACTGAAGCTGTGAAGAACTGGCCAAAGCCTCTTACTCCTACTGACATCCGTAGCTTTTTGGGATTGGCTGGTTACTACCGCAGGTTTGTGGAGGGCTTTTCTTCCATTGCTGCCCCATTGACAGCTTTGACTAAGAAGAAAGCCAAGTTTTAATGGACGGAGACTTATGAGAAGAATTTCCAGGAGCTCAAGGACAGACTCACTTCAGCCCCGGTTCTTACTTTGCCTAAGTGTGGTGAGAATTACACTGTTTATTGTGATGCATCTAGGGTTGGTTTGGGTTGTGTTCTTATGCAGGTTGGTAAGGTGATAGCCTATGCATCCAGACAGCTCAAGGTTCATGAGAAGAATTATCCCACTCATGACCTGGAGTTGGCAGCTGTGGTGTTTGCACTGAAGCTGTGGAGGCATTATCTGTATGGAGTGCATGTAGATGTGTTCACAGACCATAAGAGTCTCCAGTACGTGTTCACACAGAGGGAGTTGAATCTACGTCAGTGGAGATGGTTGGAGCTGTTGAAGGATTATGACATGAATGTGTACTATCATCCAGGTAAGGCTAATGTTGTAGCTGATGCTTTGAGCAGGATGAGCATGGGAAGTACAGCTCACATTGAGGATGAGAAGAAGGAGCTGGTAAAAGATGTACACAGACTGGCCAGATTGGGTGTGCGTTTGGTTGACTCCACTAGTGGGGATATTTCAGTTCATCCTAGTTCTGAATCATCCTTGGTAGTTGAAGTCAAGCAGGGTCAGCATCTAGATCCCGTGTTGATAGAGCTGAAGGACTCAGTGCTGATGAAGATGAATGAGTCTTTCGCTTTGGGAGGTGATGGCATACTAGGGTATCAGGACAGGCTGTCTGTGCCAGATGTGGATGTTTTGCGGACCAGGATTGTTGCAGAGGCCCATGGTTCCAGATATTCTATACATCCAGGTTCCACCAAGATGTATCATGATCTCAAGCAGATTTATTGGTGGGATGGCATGAAGAAGGACATTGCAGAATATGTGGCCAAGTGTCCTAATTGTCAGCAGGTTAAGGCAGAGCATCTTAAGCCTGGTGGTCTGACTCAGATTATTGAGGTTCTGACTTGGAAATGGGAGGCCATTAATATGGACTTCGTGGTTGGGCTTCCGAGGACTAGGAGGCAGCATGACTCTATATGGGTTATTGTGGACAGATTGACTAAGTCTGCCAACTTTATCCCTGTGAAGTCTACTTACAGAGCCGAGGATTATGCGAGACTCTACATTGATGAGATTGTGAGATGGCATGGGATTCCCTTGTCTATTATTTCAGACAGAGGATCTCAGTTTACTTCTCATTTCAAGAGATCTTTCCAGAAGAGCTTGGTCACGCAGGTGAAGCTTAGCACTGCCTTTCACCCTCAGACAGATGGGCAGGCAGAGCACACCATACAGACATTGTAGGATATGTTGAGAGCGTGTGTGATTGACTTCAGAGGTAATTGGGATGACCATCTGCCTTTGATAGAGTTCTCGTATAATAATAGCTATCACTCCAGCATTGGGATGGCACCGTTTGAGGCACTATATGGTAGGAGGTGTAGATCTCCAGTTGGGTGGTTCGAGGTTGGAGAGTCATCCATTTTGGGTCCGGAGATTATTCATGAGGCCTTATAGAAGGTCAGAATGATTAGGGACAGGTTGACTACTGCTTATAGTCGGCAGAAGTCATATGCTGATAACAGAAAGTGGCCCTTAGAGTTTGATGTTAGTGACCAGGTTTACTTGAAAATATAGCCTATGAAAGGGGTGATGAGATTTGGTAGAAAAGGGAAGCTGAGTCCGAGATATGTTGGGCTATATGAGATCCTACAGCGTGTGGGTGAGGTGGCCTATGAGTTAGCATTGCCTACAGAACTAGCTTCTGTTCATCCAGTCTTTCATGTCTCTATGTTGAAGAAGTGCCTAGGTGATCCAGCATCAATCTTACCTGTTGAAAGTTTGGGGGTTGGTGAAGACTTGTCTTATGAGGAGGTACCTGTTGAGATCTTAGACAGACAGGTCAAGCGGCTGAGGAACAAGGAGATTGCCACAGTGAAGGTATTGTGGAGAAATCATCTTGTTGAGGGTGCTACATGGGAGGCTGAGGCCGACATGAAAGCCCGCTACCCTCACCTGTTCAGCTCTTGAGGTTAGACTTTATACTCTTAAACTTATGTTTCCTTATCGCCCCATATTTTGTGCTATTGATTGACTGGGTATAGTGATTTTATTATGATCTGACTGGCATTACAACGTGAAGTAGTAGTGTCATTCGGGGACGAATGTTCCTAATGGGGGGATAATATAACAACCCTAAAAATGAATAGGATCAAGACTTAGGTTTTCAAGAATGCTTGTGATTAGACCAAGATCCACACGGACTGATATGCGTAGAACCAGACCTCAGAACCCTTACTACGACCAAGCCAACTAACTTGGGGAGCTAATTGAGCTTGGAAAGGTTGGAACCAACCATGTGAGGCTCACGAAAATGAAGATTTAATCGAAGGAGTCCTTACCGGACTTAAAAGAAGAAATTTCAAGTTTTGAGTGTCCAAGGGTAAAATGGTCTTTTCCAGGCCAAGGGTAATATTGTAATTACCCTGAGGAATTAATTAGCAAATGGGGTGTCACTCGGGTTCGAGCCCCACTAGAAGCAATGATTAAATTTGTTTTTAATTTATGTTGGTAAATTAATGTAATAAATTAATATTTATTAGCTGATTTAAGAAAAAGAAAAATCAGATTTTTATTAAAAGTTTGAAAGAGTCCTAGTTGACTAAGTCCTTACCTAAGCCTAAACTACCTTGCACGTTTAACTCTCTCCTTCTCTCACGTCAACATCTCTCTTCTCTTTCACGTTTATTCTCTGCAAAATTAAGGTGAAGAACTGAAAATACATCAAGAGTTCTTCACACTTGAAGAACTAACACGAAATTTTAAGAAAAACAAAGTAACCAAAACGTTAAGGCAAAGAGAAGTTGTTGTCGGGTGGTGTGGACGTTGAGGAAGCTTGGACTGATTTGTGGAGAGGATTTTGGACAGAAATTTCGTGGTTGAACAAGAAAATTAAGGTATGGGTCTTCTTACTCTTGGTCCCTTTCCCAAGAGACCCTTAGGACTCAGACGAATTTAATCCGAAACTAAGTTGTTTCCCCTTTTGCATGCCCCTGTCACTAGCTCCCAATAAATCTGTCACATCCGGGTTTACCCCCGTAGACGTAACCGGCGTCGTCGTCCTCTCGGAGGACTAAGACAAGCCCCTTAGCTTCGTCATAGCATTCATCGATCTAAAAATCAGAAAGAATTAAAAACTTTTTATCTACAACTACTCGGAGGTTTACATAGACCTCTACATACACATAATTATATATAACAAGTATACATAGACTTGTTCATATACGAAGATTACTTAGTCTTCTACTCTTATTTCATACACTTATACATTTAGAAAATAGTAGTCATAAAACCGTCTCATCTCATAAACCATCTATCGATTACAATAAGTCTTGGGCAAAGCCCTACATCAAATGAAAGAAGCCGCATATAGGCTGTCTACTACATCGTCTCAAGAGAATAAAAGAGTCAACATAGAATCATAGTAACTACACATCATAAAAGAGAGATGTCGGCCACGTCCTCGAGAGAGTGAGGACCTACCACTTGGATGACAAAATACCCAAGTCTTCCTTCCTAGCAATTTGGATCAAGCTCAACGACCCGAACCTAAAATGTTTGGGAAAAGGGAAAGAAAAGGGATTAGTACTCCACATGTACTAAGTATGAAATCTCATATACAATTACCAATCAAATATATTTAAAAAGGGACATTTATGAAAACATAATAGACTTCATATGCAATTAAACCATACCAAAGCAAAGCATACTAATGATAACCTTCAATAAGTCACAAGTGCAATGATTCAAGTAAAATTACCATGTCTCCTACTAAATCAAGTAACCTACCAAGACTACAATTAGCAATTTACTTACTAACACACTCTTCATGTCATGATACATCCTTCTTCAAGCAAAGACAATAACATTATATTCACAAGCATGTTATTCAACATACAATCCATTTACATTATACCATCTTTTTACATGCATAATATTGACCTCTCAAAGTTCCTATCAAGGCAAACTAGTGCAATGCGTAGGTAGAGTCCCATACATCTACCTAATCTATAGCCAACCTCTCAAGTTATTTTGATTAGTCTATATCTTATTCATTCATTTTAATTTAGGGAACATTTGCCTTAACCGACATAGACCACATAATCCAATGTGGAATCCGGTGTCATGAAACCTTACACCGATGGAAGGTGGTCTACCGGCCAAGGTAGAACCTAATGTAAACATAGCTATCTTAGGTGGATCCACTAGCTAGTATCTTATGGTGGCAACATACTTTAAGAACTAAGAGGTAGATATCCCTATTTATACCATTTGGTAATGTGGGCCGCTCCTCATGGGAATCCCTTAAAGTGACACATCCCTCAAACATGGGAGTTATCGTCACATGGGCAACTTCTAGGATGAATCTTTCCTTTTTAGGGACAAGTCATCACCTCCCATTGTCAAGTTCGCTCGGTGCTAAGCTAAGTCCCCACTTAAAGAAATCTTTAATCTTTATTAATCTTCTAAATTTAATTAGATAGGAGGGTCAATCCCTCGTATAATCATCATTATAGCTCAATAAGAATTGTACGAGAATTAGTCCTTTCATTAACAATTCATATAGGTGAAGTTAACCCTTGTATATCTCATCATAATAGGCACATCGTACAACTTCCCTATATTACATTACACCTAGCAACCTCACAACCAACCTAAGCATATCAATTCACGAATCATATTAACTCATTGCATCAATCAAAGCATACTTCAACATAACATTATCACTTAATGACAATTAACCATAATTTGAAGTCAAGGCTAGGATCATCAAGACTTACCGATACTCCTCCATAGTCCATCAATAAAAGACCTTACCATCAACCCATAGATCAACCAATCTTAGATCATCACATCAATGTAATTCAATAATAACTCACAAGAACTAATCAAAGAAAAGCACTATACTATGAAGCAATACTACATCCAAGCTTAATAACATGATCTCAAGTGTATCCTCTTAACTTAGATTCAATATTCAAGAACATAGGTGTGAAGAACTTCAATTCATCATAATAGATCCATAATCAATGCAATAACAATCATTAAAGACCATTTAACTAATTATGAAACCAATTCTATCAAACTCAATCTAATTCATATCAATTTTCCACTTAGGGTTAAGGGTTAGGGGTCATCACCCACAATCTAGATCAAACTACATCAATTCACCATAATCAAGTTACAATTCATGATAATCTATTCATTCTAACCCAAAGAATACATAATTAACTCAATTCACATGATCAAATTCGGATTTGGATGAAACCCACAAGAAACTCAACTTTTTGGAAAAAGCTTTGAATGAACCCTTTGAGGAAAGAATCTCAAAGGTGAATTAGATCCCATACCTTAATGTTTGATGACGTTTTGATGGTGAATTTCGTGCTAAACCAGCCCCCAATGATCTCCCCAAGTTGATCTCCAATGGAGTCTTCCAATAGAGAGAGAGAGTAGAGAGAAGGAAGAGAGTTTTGTTTTTGAGAGAATGATTAGGCTAATGAGGGTTGGGTATTTATAGTGGGGTCTTAAGTCACTTAATTAGTCTCTCTTAAACCCCTAATTACCCCTAAGACACTTAATTAATTAACTAACTAAGAACTAACTTTCCGAAACTACCACAGACCCTCCACGACGGATCCCCGACGACGGTCCGTCGTGGGCGTGACGGACTGACATCCCTCCGTCCTGCACATCCGTCACGTTGGTCAGAGACTTGTGCAGGCAGAGGTTTTCTCTCCAGGCGCTAAGGCTGGCACGACGGAGGCCTCGACGCCCCGTCGCGCCTGTGACGCCCCATCATGGGGTCTGTCATGCCCTGCTGCTTCAAGGGTCCTCCTTGAGGGTCCTCGTTTTGTCCTCGGGGAGTCGTACCCTGAATTTTCCAGCATGAAACCATCCCACACAATATTTTACACCTATGGTTACAACCGTTTACCAAATTCCGACTCTTTAACTTGGTTAAATCAAAAGGACACTCTAGCCCTCTTATGAACCAATTGCCGGATGTTTAGGAGTTTTGGTTTCAACACCACTTCAAAGACTCTAAATATGCCTAATTGGCTAGGAACACTGGTTTAGATCATAAGGAGACCATTTAAGTCTTATCACATGACCTCGGTATTTCAAAATGTTACATTATCCCCCCCTTAGGAACATTCATCCCCGAATGACACCAAACACTCTTAAAATGAGGGAGTGGACTCAAGACTAGCAGCTCAACCAATTCACAATATTCAGTTAGCATGAACTATATTATTTCATAAAAATACTCCCAAAAATCAATTTACGATACATGATCTCAACATTTCTTCATGAGGTCTTCTCCTTTTCCTATAGGCATGAGCTTAATCATTTATCACTCAAATCAATTAGTACAAAGTTCATTTTATCAATATGCTCAATACCATATTAGCAAGGATTTAACCACACCTCAATCACAAAACTTGACTTAAATATGCAAAAAGCAAGATAACTTC
Organism: Solanum sitiens; assembly: GCA_016801875.1. Classification (NCBI taxonomy): domain Eukaryota; kingdom Viridiplantae; phylum Streptophyta; class Magnoliopsida; order Solanales; family Solanaceae; genus Solanum; species Solanum sitiens. The sequence goes on along the minus strand of JABWTJ010000308.1, from coordinate 53,053 downwards.
CAAATTTATATAAGGTCACCCTAAAGTGACTCTATTTTAGAAGTCTCCAAAACTAGGAGTTTTGCAAAGTTTCACAAAAACATCATAGATTCACAATATCTAACGTATTTATATCATTAGAGAGAGATACTAACCTTAAACATCAAAAAGATGAGGATAACGGGTTTTCATGTCGGCCTCAGCCTCCCACGTTGCACCCTCAACTAGGTGGTTCCTCCATAATACCTTTACGGAAACCACCTCTTTGTTCCTCAACCTTTTCCCTTGCCTATCAAGGATTTGAACCGGAACCTCCTCAAAAGAGAGGTTATCCTTGACTCCCAGGCCTTCAATAGGAAGAATAGACTCGGGATCTCCGACACACTTCTTCAACATAGAGACATGGAAAACCGGATGAACCAAAGCTAGCTCATCAGGTAATCTTAAACGATAGGCAACTTTACCAACCCTTTCCAAAATCTCATAAGGGCCTACATATCGAGGTCTCAACTTTCCTTTCTTGCCAAATCTTACCACTCCCTTCATAGGTGAAATTTTCAAATACACCTTATCACCCTCTTCAAACTCCAAGTCCCTTCTTCTATTATCGGCATAGGACTTTTGTCGACTATAGGCTGTTTGCAACCTATTTCTTATGATATGTACATTCTCCAATGTCTTATAAATCAAGTCGGGACCAAGTATCGATGACTCACCTACTTCAAACCATCCTATAGGAGACCTACACCTCCTACCATACAAGGCTTCATAGGGAGCCATGGAGATGGACGAATGGAAACTATTATTATATGCAAACTCCACCAACGGCAAATGCTTATCCCAACTCCCTTTAAAATCAATGATGCAAGCTCTAAGCATATCCTCAAGAGTTTGAATCGTGCGTTCCGCTTGACCATCCGTTTGAGGATGGAAGGCGGTACTTAATTTTACTTTAGTACCCAAACCTTTTTGAAACGACCTCCAAAATCTAGATGTGAATTGCGCACCTCTATCCGAAATGATAGATAACGGAATACCATGTCGACACACAATCTCATCTATGAAAATCTTTGCATAATCTTCCGCCAAATACGTAGATTTGACGGGGATAAAGTGAGCGGACTTAGTCAATCTATCAACAATCACCCATATAGAATCAAATGACTTTTGAGTCTGAGGCAACCCTACTACGAAATCCATATTAATGTCTTCCCACTTTTAAGTAGGAATTTGGATCTCTTGTAGTAAGCCACCCGGCTTTTGATGTTCCGCCTTCACTTGTTGACAATTCGGACATTTAGCAACAAATTCCGCTATATCCTTCTTCAAACCTTCCCACCAATATATTTCTCAAAGGTCATGATACATCTTTGTAGAACCGGGATGGATGGAATAGTGGGATCCATGGGCTTCATCAAGGATCTGATCCCTCAATCCATCAACATCAGGAACACACAACCTCCCTTGATACCTCAACACACAGTCTTCTCCTAAGGAGAATGACTCGTTCGTCTTGCCAAGAACCGATTCCTTTAACTCCATCAATAGTTGATCAAGTTGTTGTTTGGACTTTACCTCAACCACCAATGATGACTCGGAGCAATGATGAACCGTGGCACCTCCATTTAGAGAACTCACCAATCGCACTCCCAATCTAGTCAAACGATGAACATCTCTTACTAGATCTTTCTTGTCTTCCCCTATATGAGACACACTACCTATAGTCATACGGGTTAAAGCATCCGCCACCACATTTGCCTTGCCGGGATGATATAGGACACTCATATCATAATCTTTCAACAACTCTAACCACCTTCTTTGTCGAAGATTCAAATCTTTTTGGGTAAACACATATTGAAGGCTCTTATAATCAGTGAAAACATCCACATGAACACCATACAAGTAGTGTCTCTATAGTTTTAAAGCAAACACTACGGCCGCTAACTCAAGGTCATGAGTAGGATAATTTCTCTCATGCACCTTAAGTTGCCGTGAAGCATAGGCAATCACCTTCCCATTTTGCATAAGCACACACCCCAAACCTACGCGGGATGCATCACAATACACAATGAACCCTTTAGATCCTTCCGGTAATGTTAACACCGGAGCGGAAGTAAGCCTATCCTTCAATAATTGAAAACTCCTTTCACATGCCTCTGACCACTCAAACTTTTTAGCTTTTTGAGTCAATGTAGTCAAAGGAGATGCAATGGATGAAAAGCCTTCTACGAACCTTCGATAATAACCCGCTAGACCAAAGAAACTCCTAATGTCAGTTGGGGTCAAGGGTCTAGGCCAGTTTCTTACCGCATCTGTTTTTCTTGGGTCTACCTCAACTCCCTCACTAGAGATGATGTGCCCAAGAAATGCCACCGACCTCAGCCAAAACTCGCACTTGCTATACTTGGCGAACACTTTATGCTCTCTAAGGGTTTGCAGTACTACCCTTAGATGATTCATATGATCCACCTCATTTTTCGAATACACCAAGATATCATCGATAAATACAATAACGAATGAATCAAGGTAACTTCGAAACACCCTATTCATCAGATCCATAAATGCCACCGGAGCATTTGTGAGACCAAAGGACATAACCACGAACTCAAAATGCCCATATCGAGTCTGAAAAGCTGTCTTTGGAATATCTTCATCTCTCACCCTAAGCTGGTGGTATCCAGACCTCAAATCAATCTTTGAGAAGTAACTCGCTCCTTGGAGTTGATCAAATAAATCATCAATCCGAGGAAGAGGATACTTGTTCTTGATGGTAACCTTGTTGAGTTGTAGGTAGTCAATACACATTCTCAAGGACCCATCCTTCTTTTTCACGAACAAGACCGGAGCACCCCATGGAGAAATGCTAGGCCTTATAAAGCCCTTGTCTAGCAAATCTTTAAGTTGTGCCTTCAATTCCTTTAACTCGGCCGGAGCCATTCTATAAGGAGGAATGGAGATAGGATTTGTTCCCGGTAGCAAATCGATACCGAAATCGATTTCCCGTTCGGGAGGAATGCCAGGAAGGTCATCAGGAAAGACTTCCGTAAATTCACTCACCACGGGGACTGATTTGATAGGAGGAACTTCGGAATCCACTTCTTGGACTCTCACAATATGGTAGAGACACCCCTTCGAGATCATTTTACACGCCTTTAGGCATGATATGAAACGACCTCTAGGAAGAGAACTTCCACCCTTCCACTCTATAATGGGTTCATTTGGGAAACAAAACCTCACGACTCTAGTCCTACAATCGATGGAAGCGAAATTAGCATCCAACCAATCCATACCTAATATGACATCAAAATCAAGCATGTCTAGCTCAACTAGATCAATATGAGAAACTCTATGAGGCATTGAAATAGGACAATTTCGATAGACTCTTTTTGCTACCACTGACTCACCCACCGGAGTAGACACCAAAATAGGTTCATGCAAAACATCGGGTAATGTACTAAACTTCTTAGCTACTAAGGGAGTAATGAAAGACAAAGTAGCACCCGGATCAAGTAATGCATACACATCAATGGCAAAGATTTGTAACATACCAGTCACCACATCGGGAGAGGCCTCTTGGTCATCTCTCGTACGAAGAGCATAAAAACGGTTCTTCTTAGGAGCCTCACTCGCTTGCTTTTGCACATTCCTTTCTCCGTTCCTTATGTTAGGGCAGTCCCTAACTTTGTGATCACTCTTCCCACAACTAAAGCAATTCCCCGTCCCGATCAAACATTCGCCATAGTGTTCCTTCCCACACTTAACACAAGTAGGCTTCTCATTAGATGAGTTTCCACCCTTTCCCTTTGAAACTTTTGGTCTAGGGGCTTTAGGATCCCTAGTCTTGGGAAATTTGGATGGAACGTGGTTTGAAAACCTCTTTTTGAATCTAGGACTGTCTTGAATTCCCAACCTATCTTTAGCAGTTTCACCCTCATAAGACCTTGTCCTCCTTGAGTCCTTATCCTTATCCTTCCTTTTTGCTCTAGCCTCCTCAACCCTTCTTGCATGCACCATGAGACGACCAATATTCATGTTATCATGTAGCATAGCCGATTGACACTCTTCTTGTAAGTCATTCGATATACCTGTCACATATCGACTTATTTCGTCTCTAGGATCGGAGACCAAAGACGGAGCATATTTGGCCAATTGAGTAAATTTCAGAGAATACTCATGAACACTCATTGTTCCTTGGCGGAGATTGATGAATTCCACCACCTTCGTTTCCCTCATCTCTCTAGGGAAGAACCGATCAATGAAAGCCCCTTTGAATAACTCCCATGTCACTAACCCACTTTCAAGTGGTCTGTTGTCCTTCCATTGCACATACCATACCTGAGCGACATCCTTGAGTTGGTATGAGGCCAACTCGGCACTTTCGCTAGATGACAGACCCATAGCACACAAAATCTTATGAACCTCATCAATAAATTCCTGAGGGTCTTCATCAACCTTCGACCCATAAAAGACAGGAGGATTCATTCGAGTGAAATCCCTAAGTCTGGAGGCCATAGTCTGTTCATGGACTCTAGGTGCCAAATCCCTATTGGCTTGGGCAATCATAGCTTGAGCTTGCACCGTTGCGGCTTGAGCTTGAGTGGTCATGGCTTGTGCCATTTGAGCAATGATAGCCCTCATCTGAGCTTCTGTCATCGGTGGAGGATCATCAGGAACCTGGTCATCAACAGCAATCTCTTCAAGAGGAGGAGCTGGTTCATCACGGGGAGGAATTCCCGCAGCAGCCATCTCTTCCTCAAGTCTTCTAGCCGCATTTCTTCTAGTATTCATCTCCTATAACCAAAACACAAGGTTTAGGCGAAAGCATATAAGACGTACATTCCAGGGGCACGATATGGATTTCCAACAATGAGAGTGATTCCTAATCATCAAATAAGTTCCTATTCATAAGTGTGGCGCGCTTCACAATTATGAATACAAACCTAAATAACGTGGTTGAGAGAGAGACGTTAACATCAAGGATATTCAACCTCATGCTCTGATACCAAGTTTGTCACATCCGGGTTTACCCCCTAGACGTAACCGGCGTCGTCGTCCTCTCGGAGGACTAAGACAAGCCCCTTAGCTTCGTCATAGCATTCATCGATCTAAAAATCACAAAGAATTAAAAACTTTTTATCTACAACTACTCGGAGGTTTACATAGACCTCTACATACACATAATTATATATATCAAGTATACATAGACTTGTTCATATACGAAGATTACTTAGTATTCTACTCTTATTTCATACACTTATATATTTAGAAAATAATAGTCATAAAATCGTCTCATCTCAGAAACCATCTATCGATTACAATAAGTCTTGGGCATAGCCCTACATCAAATGAAAGAAGCCGCATATAGGCTGTCTACTACATCGTCTCAAGAGAATAAAAGAGTCAACATAGAATCATAGTAACTACACATCATAAAAGAGAGATGTCGGCCACGTCCTCGAGAGAGTGAGGACCTACCACTTGGATGACAAAATACCCAAGTCTTCCTTCCTAGCAATTTGGATCAAGCTCAACGACCCGAACCTAAAATGTTTGGGAAAAGGGAAAGAAAAGGGATTAGTACTCCACATGTACTAAGTATGAAATCTCATATACAATTACCAATCAAATATATTTAAAAAGGGACATTTATGAAAACATAATAGACTTCATATGCAATTAAACCATAGCAAAGCAAAGCATACTAATGATATCCTTCAATAAGTCACAAGTGCAATGATTCAAGTAAAATTACCATGTCTCCTACTAAATCAAGTAACCTACCAAGACTACAATTAGCAATTTACTTACTAACACACTCTTCATGTCATGATACATCCTTCTTCAAGCAAAGACAACAACATTATATTCACAAGCATGTTATTCAACATACAATCCATTTACATCATACCATCGTTTTACATGCATAATATTGACCTCTCAAAGTTCCTATCAAGGCAAACTAGTGCAATGCGTAGGTAGAGTCCCATACCCCTACCTAAGCTATAGCCAACCTCTCAAGTTATTTTGATTAGTCTATATCTTATTCATTCATTTTAGTTTAGGGAACATTTGCCTTAACCGACATAGACCACATAATCCAATGTGGAATCCGGTGTCATGAAACCTTACACCGATGGAAGGTGGTCTACCTGCCAAGGTCGAACCTAATGTAAACATAGCTATCTTAGGTGGATCCACTAGCTAGTATTCTATGGTGGCAACATAGTTCAAGAACTAAGAGGTAGATATCCCTATTTATACCATTTGGTAATGTGGGCCGCTCCTCATGGGAATCCCTTAAAGTGACACGTCCCTCAAACATGGGAGTTATCATCACATGGGCAACTTCTAGGATGAATCTTTCCTTTTTAGTGACAAGTCATCTCCTCCCATTGTCAAGTTCGCTTGGTGCTAAGCTAAGTCCCCACTTAGAGAAATCTTTAATCTTTATTAATCTTCTAAATTTAATTAGATAGGAGGGTCAATCCCTCGTATAATTATCATTATAGCTCAATAAGAATTGTACGAGAATTAAACCTTTCATTAACAATTCATATAGGTGAAGTTAACCCTTGTATATCTCATCATAATAGGCACATCGTACAACTTCCCTATATTACATTACACCTAGCAACCTCACAACCAACCTAAGCATATCAATTCATGCATCATATTAACTCGTCACATCAATCAAAACATACTTCAACATAACATTATCACTTGATGACAATTAACCATATTTTGAAGTCAAGGCTAGGATCATCAAGACTTACCAATACTCCTCCATAGTCCATAAATAAAGGACCTTACCATCAACCCATAGATCAACCAATCTTAGATCATCACATCAATGTAATTCAATAATAACTCACAAGAACTAATCAAAGAGAAGCACTATACTATGAAGCAATACTACATCCAAGCTTAATAACAGATCTCAAGTGTATCCTCTTAACTTAGATTCAATATTCAAGAACACAGGTGTGAAGAACTTCAATTCATCATAATAGATCCATAATCAATGCAATAACAATCATTAAAGACCATTTAACTAATTATGAAACCAATTCTATCAAACTCAATCTAATTCATATCAATTTTCCACTTAGGGTTAAGGGTTAGGGGTCATCACCCATAATCTAGATCAAACTACATCAATTCACCATACTCAAGTTACAATTCATGATAATCTATTCATTCTAACCCAAAGAATACATAATTAACTCAATTCACATGATCAAATTCGGATTTGGATGAAACCCACAAGAAACTCAACTTTTTGGAAAAAGCTTTGAATGAACCCTTTGAGGAAAGAATCTCAAAGGTGAATTAGATCCCATACCTTAAGGTTTGATGATGTTTTGATGGTGAATTTCGTGCTAAACCAGCCCCCAATGATCTCCCCAAGTTGATCTCCAATGGAGTCTTCCAATAGAGAGAGAGAGTAGAGAGAAGGAAGAGAGTTTTGTTTTTGAGAGAATGATTAGGCTAATGAGGGTTGGGTATTTATAGTGGGGTCTTAAGTCACTTAATTAGTCTCTCTTAAACCCCTAATTACCCCTAAGACACTTAATTAATTAACTAACTAAGAACTAACTTTTCTGAAACTGCCACAGACCCTCCACGACGGATCCCCGACAACGGTCCGTCGTGGGCGTGACGGACTGACATCCCTCCGTCCTGCACATCCGTCACGTTGGTCAGAGACTTGTGCAGGCAGAGGTTTTCTCTCCAGGCGCTAAGGCTGGCACGACGGAGGCCTCGACGCCCCGTCGCGCCTGTGACGCCCCGTCATGGGGTCCGTCATGCCCTGCTGCTTCAATGGTCCTCCTCGAGGGTCCTCGTTTTGTCCTCGGGGAGTCGTACCCTGAATTTTCTAGCATGAAACCATCCCACACAATATTTTACACCTATGGTTACAACCGTTTACCAAATTCTGACTCTTTAACTTGGTTAAATCAAAAGGACACTCTAGCCCTCTTATGAACTAATTGCCGGATGTTTAGGAGTTTTGGTTTCAACACCACTTCAAAGACTCTAAATATGCCTAATTGGCTAGGAACACTGGTTTAGATCCTAAGGAGACCATTTAAGTCTTATCACATGACCTCGGTATTTCAAAATGTTACAAAATCGTAGGTTGGGTATGATTGCTGGTAGATTTAGGAATGTTATGACTTCGTGATGAACATGATTTTGATTGTATACTTGAAATCGTAGGAAACACAACCATGTATTCGAATGTTTGTGCAAGTGTGTGTTTGTGCAAAATGTTACTGTAAACTCACTGTAAATGAGTTTTTGATTTATGGCTTCAAGTTTGATATGGTTTTGGTTGTCATTTTACGTGTATAAATCTATGTAATCGTGATGTTCATTAAAATGGAGATGGGGCTGATTTGAGTGTCAACATTTTGGCTAACGAATCCATGAAATACTCCCCCAAAAAGTATCAAATGATCTATGAGCTTTCCTATGTTTTCAAGTAGAATTATTGGTGAATATAAGCTAATAAAAAGTGACTAATTTCCAGCAGCAACTACAAGTTCATTTAGGCTAAAGTGTAGAAGGGAAATCTGGAAATTTATTGGTTTTAAAAGAGGTGAGGCCACCAGGGTTCGAACCTGTGACCTAACCCATATAGCACTTTAATTTCGCAAGAATAAAAGAAAAGGGGTTGGGGGGATTCGAAATGGGGGTGCAGGCGAGTAAGGAGAGAGCAATAACTAAATTTAATAAAATGGGAGGCGTGGGAATCGAACCCACGACCTCAAGGCTAGAAGGGAGAAGGGCGAAATAAATAGGAAAATAAAGTGAGGCTGTGGGGGCTCGATCCCACAACCTCACTGCCAAAACGCCTACATTAGAGGATTTTAATTAAAAATAAAAATAGGAGGCTGTGGGGGTTCGAACCCACAACCTCACAGCCCCTAGCGAATTTAAATTAAAATAAGGAGGTTGTGGGGGTTCGAACCCACAACCTCCCAATGTCCCCAGCGAAATAAAGAACAAAATAAAAGAGGTTGTGGGGGTTTTATCCCACAACCTCTTGGTTTAGGTGAAATTGGGCAATGAGATGTTATTGAAAAATAAAAAGGGGTTGTGGGGGTTCGAACCCACAACCCTTCGGCCAATTTAAGAGAAAAGTTAAGTAGAAAATTAATAATTCGATGTCAATGTTGGGATTTAATCTAGAGTTTAAATGTCATGAATATTAAAAATAAAATCAACGAAAAATGTAAATGATATCCCAGTGATTCAAACTTGGGTTTCCTTGCCCAAACTTTTTATTGATACATAAGTCATACGTGAACAAAATATCCAAGAATAATGCCACATACTTAGATCGAAATCAAGATCTTGGCATACATACAAGATGCATAAGTCTTGTATCACATAATCTTAGAAAGATATAAATCACTTAGACGAAATATGAATGAATCCTCATGGCTTGTATGTATAGACACATAAGTCTAACATATGTTCAAAAGTAAGTGAACCTAAGAGGTATGTAATGAAATGATGAACCCTGGAAGGGCTAAGTATGAGTGTCAGATACACTAAATGGCCAAGTGCATTGGCATATGATGAGATGAACAATGAAAGGATGAAATGAACAATGAAATGATGAAACCCTAGAATGGTTAAGTAAGGGTGTGAAACACACTAAATGGCCAAGTGCATTGGCATATGATGAAATGAACATTCACGTAATAAGAAGTGAGTAACTATGAAAAGCAAAGGTGTTAATGATAATGAATGTGGTGACAACATGATATGAGGCTAATGTAAATAATGAGAGCAATCTCAAATGAGCCATAAAATGTTACCAATACGTACTCACCTATGAGAGTGTAAGATGATGAAGAGACCACTCTGTATGAACACTCTAATGAAGGTATTAAGCTTAACACACTTAATACTAATGATGAGATGAGAAATCATCTAATGAGCTATGATGTCCTCATACTAGAAGCCAGCTTCCATGACATATGAGATGAATGAAATGGAACTTTATACTGAGCACCGATAGGCTAGCTATGAGCGGTGCTGCCTTCTTTCGGGAAGGACGGAGGTTCACGTAACTCTCATGAGATGATACTGTCCGGCTTGCCGGGTATGGGTCTCCTTATATCTCCTAGTCTTCGAACCAATACTGCCAATATAGGGATCTGGCGGGGTTAAATTCCCATGTATGCTAGCATGTTTTTGGGTCACCTTGGCCGGTGATTCCACCTCTTTTCGGTGTGGGGGAGACACTGGATTTCATGATGCTCACATGATCTATGTCGGTTAAAGTTAAAGTTCCCAATGAATGAATTAGGCCAGCCTCAAATGATGCACATAATGAAATGAATGATACCAAAGGTGTTAGGATAGGATAATCAAAGGTGAGTTAGATTCAAGTAATGACATTAGGTCATTCTTGGTCATTGCACAACGAACCTAATGAAAGTCTTAAACTACATCCTAGGTATAGCTGGTGGTTACACTGGCCTATGAATGAAATGAAATGAAGTACGTATGAATGAATGAAGCAGACTCTGTGTTTGTTAATGAAGATTCCCTAGTTGAGGTCCCATCTGTTAAGCCCTCATTTCTGGGATGTCTTAATGTCAAGTCCATGATTCCAAGGTCTCATGGCATATGAATGAATGATATGAAAGAAGTTATGTGCTACAAGCAAAATGTATTGTATGCTATATTATATGTGCTATGTGTAAATGTTATGTGCTGTGTGCAAATGTGAAAAGTATGATGATGTATGTTATTCTCATGGTATCACTTTCCTAATCCAAATTTGGAAAGCTCATTTACTTTCCTAATCCAAATTTGGAAACTTTCCTAATCTCAATTTGGCAAGTTCACTGACTTGACTTTCCAAAAATCATGTTGTTAGGAAAGAGCTATTCTTTCTCATGCATGTCCTTGGTGTGTGCTTGCATATACCCATACTTAGTACAAGTGTGTACTAACCCTATACAAATTCTACTATTTTAGGTGCAGGCACAGGTGGACGATAGAGCTACAGGATCATCGTTGTAGTTACCCGGACGTCCAGCATTCATCCGGTTTTGGTAGGTCCTCATGTCTTCGAGGATGCTACTGTTTTATATTCTAGCTTAGTCTTAGAGTTGAGCCAGTGGATCATGTTCCACTAGCGTTTCTTTCCTGTTTTTATTCAGACTATGTATTGGTGCCATTTTGGTAATTATACGCTTTATAAGTATTGAACTATTCCTTTCATTTGATTATCTCTTAATGTTAGATGGTTGATGGTGAACAAATTACGAATGTATTAGAAATGTTTAGTAAGCAATATTTAGAAACAAAAAGTTTCAAATTTTCCGCTAAAATTAACCTATGTAAAGTAAGAATGACGTAGTAGGCTTGTCTGTGACCTCTGAGAGGTCAACGACGCCGGTCTCGTCTGGGGTATAGATTCCAGTCGTGACACTATAGCACACCATTTTTTGGAAGATCCAGATTCCGATGTCAAAATGGCAAAAGTTTTTGTGGACGTCCGTCAAAACCTTGGCTATGCAGCCGGTTGGCCCTCACGGCCAGTCCGACCCATTTTAAAGTTCAAACGAGCCCCGAAGAGCGCATACCCCCCATTTCGACGATTTTCGTGTGCTATATAGCACACAATTTTTTGGGAGATCCGGATTCCGACGTCAAAAATTCCGACATTTTTTGTGGACGTCCGTCAAGACCTTGGCTATGCATTCGATTGTCCCTCACGGCTAGTCCGACCTATTTTCAAGGTCAAACGAGCCTCAAAGCGCGCATAACCCCCATATCGACGATTTTCGTGTGCTATAGCACACCATTTTTTGGGTGATCCGATTCCGACATAAAAAATGCCAAAATTTTTTGTGGACGTCCGTCAAGACCTTGGCTACGCAGCTGGTTGAACCTCATGGCCAGTCCGACCCATTTTAAAGGTCAAACGAGCCCTAAAGCGTGCATACCCCCCATTTCAACGATTTTTGTGTGCTATAGTACACCATTTTTTGGGTGATCCGATTCCACCGTCAAAAACGCCGAAATTTTTGTGGACGTCCGTCAAGACCTTTTCTATGTAGACGGTTGGACCTCACGGCCATTCCGACCCATTTTAAATGTCAAATGAGTCCCGAAGAAGCATACCCCCCATTTCGACGATTTTCGTGTGCTATAGCACACCCTTTTTTTGGAGATCCGGATTCTGAAGTCAAAAATGAAGAATTTTTTTGTGAACGTCTGTCAAGACCTTGGCTATCCAGCCGGTTGTCCCTCACGGCCATTCTGACCCATTTTCAAGGTCAAACGAGCCTCGAAGCGCGCATACCACCCATTTCGATGATTTTCGTGTGCTATAGCACACCATTTTTTGGGTGATCTAGATTCCGACTTCAAAAATGTCGAAATTTTTTGTGGACGTCCATCAAGACCTTCGCTATGCAGCCGGTTAGACCTCACGGCCAGTTCGACCCATTTTCAAGGTCAAACGACCCCCCAAAGCGCGTATACCCCCCATTTCGACAATTTTCGTGTGCTATATAGCACACCATTTTTTTGGAGATCTGGATTTCGACGTCAAAAATGTTGAATTTTTTTGTGGAAGTCCATCAAGACCTTGGCAATGCAGCCGGTTGGCCCTTACGGCCATTCAGACACATTTTCAAGGTCAAACGAGCCCCAAAGCGCGCATACACACCATTATGATGATTTTTGTGTGATCCGGATTCCGACATCAAAAATACAAAAAGTTTATATGGACGTCCGTCAAGACCTTGGCTATGTAGCCGGTTGGACCTCACAGACATTCTGACCCATTTTAAAGGTCAAACGAGCCCCGAAGCGTGCATACCCCCCATTTTGACGATTTTCGTGTGCTATAGCACACCATTTTTGGTGATCCGTATTCTGACGTCAAAAGTGCCAATTTTTTTTGTGGACGTCCGTCAAGACCTTTGTTATCCAGCTGGTTGGCCCTCACGGCCAGTCTGACCTATTTTAAAGGTCAGACGAGCCCTGAATCGTGCATACCCCTCATTTCGATGATTTTCGTGTGCTATAGCACACCATTTTTTTGGAGATCCGGATTCCGACGTCAAAAATGCTGAATTTTTTTGTGGGCGTCCGTCAAGACCTTGGCTATGCAGCCGGTTGGCCCTCACGGCTAGTACGACCCATTTTCAAGGTCCAACGAGCCCCGAACCGTGCATACCCCCCATTTTGATGATTTTCGTGTGCTATAGCACACCATTTTTTGGGTGATCCAGATTCCGATGTCAAAAATGCCAAATTCTTTTGTGGATGTCCATCAAGACATAGGCTATGTAGTCGATTGTCCCTCACGGCCAGTCTAACCCATTTTAAATGTCAAACGAGTGCCGAAGCGGCATACCCCTATTTTGACGATTTTCGTGTGCTATAGCACCTTTTTTTGGGAGATCCGATGCCGACATAAAAAATGCCAATTTTTTTGTGGACGTCCGTCAAGACCTTGGCTATGCAGTCGGTTGGCCCTCACGGACAGTCCGACCCATTTTCAAGGTCAAACGAGCCCTGAAGCACGCATACCCCCCATTTTGATGATTTTTGTGTATAGCACAACATTTTTGGGTGATCCATATTTCGAGGTCAAAAATGCCGAATTATTTTGTGGACGTCTATCAAGACCTTGGTTATGCAGTCGGTTGGCCCTCACGGACATTCTGAGCTATTTTAAAGGTCAAAAGAGCCCCAAGTCGTGCATACCCCCTGTTTTGACGATTTTCGTATGCTATAGCACATCATTTTTTGGGTGATCCGGATTCTGACGTCAAAAACGCTGAAATTTTTTGTGGACGTCCTTCAGGACCTTGGCTTGAAGCCGGTTGGCCCTCACAGGCATTCCGACCCATTTTAAAGGTCAAACGAGCCTCGAAGCGGCATACCCCCATTTCGACGTAGCACAACATTTTTTTGGAGATCCGGATTCCGACGTAAAAATTGCCGAAATTTTTTGTGGACGTCTGTCAAGACCTTGGCTATGCAGTCGATTGGCCCTCACGGCCAGTCCGACCCATTTTAAAGGTCAAACGAGCTACGAAGCGGGCATACACTCATTTTTTGGGTGATCCGATTCCGACGTCAAAAACGCCAAAATTTTTGTGGTCGTCCATCAAGACCTTGGCTATGCAGCCGGTTGGCCCTCACGGTCAGTCCGACCCATTTTCAAGGTCAAACAAGACCTGAAGTGTGCATAACCCCCATTTCATCTATTTTCGTGTGCTATAGCACATAATTTTTTTGGTGATCCGAATTCCGACGTCAAAAATGCCAAAATTTTTTGTAGACGCCCGTCAATACCTTGGCGATGCAGACGGTTGGCCCTCACGGCCAGTCCGATCCATTTAAAAGGTCAAACAAGCCCCAAAGCGCGCATCCCCTATTTTAATGATTTTCGATGCTATTGCACACCATTATTTTGGAGATCCGGATTCCAACGTCAAAAATGCTGAATTTTTTTGTGAAAGTCCGTCAAGACCTTGGCTATGCAGCCGTTTGGCCCTAACATCTAGTACGACCCATTTTTAAGGTCAAACGAGCACCGAAGCGCGCATACCCCCCATTTCGATGAATTTCGTGTGCTATAGCACACCATTTTTTTGCAGATCCGGATTCTGACGTCAAAAATGCAGAAAATTTTTGTGGATGCATGTCAACACCTTGGCTATGCATCCGGTTGTCCCTCACGGCCATTCCGACCCATTTTCAAGGTCAAACGAATCCCGATGTCCGCATACCCCCCATTTCGATAATTTTCGTGTGGTATAACACACCAATTTTTGGGTGATCAGTATTCCGACGTGAAAAATGCTAAAATATTTTTGGACGTCCGTCAAGACTTTGGCTATGCAACCGGTTTGCCCTCACGGCCAGTTCGACCTATTTTAAAGGTCAAACAAGCCCCGAAGCGCACATACCCCTCATTTCAATGATTTTCGTGTGCTATACCACACCATTTTTTTAGAGATCCGAGTTCCGACGTCAAAAATGCCGAAATTTTTTGTGGACGTCCGTCAAGACCATGGCTATGCATCTGGTTGTTCCTCACAGCCAGTACGACCTAATTTAAAGGTCAAACGAGCCCCGAAGCGCACATACCCCTTATTTCGATGATTTTCGTGTATAACACACCATTTTTCTGGAGATCCGGATTCCGACGTCAAAAATGCTGAAATGTTTTGTGGACGTCCGTCAAGACCTTGATTATAAAGTCGGTTGTCACTCATGGCCAGTCTGACCCATTTTCAAGGTCAAACGAGCCTCGAAGCACGCATACCCCCCATTTCGATGATTTTCGTGTGCTATAGCACACCATTTTTTTGGAGATCCAAATTCCGATGTTAAAAATGCCGAATTTTTTTGTGGACGTCCGTCAATACCTTGGCTATGCAGAAGGTTGGACCTCACGGCCAGTCCAACCCATTATAAAGGTCAAACGAGCCCCGAATAGGCATACCCTCCATTTTGATGATTTTCGTGTGCTATAGCACACCATTTTTTTGGAGATCTAGATTCCGACGTAAAAAATGCCGAAAATTTTGTGGACGTCTATCAAGAGCTTGGATATGCACCCGGTTGGCCGTCACGGCCAGTGCGACCCATTTTAATGGTCAAACGAGCCCCGAAGTGGCATACCCCCCATTTTGACGATATTCGTGTGCTATAGCACACCATTTTTTGGGAGATCTAGATTCCAACGTCAAAAATACCAAAATTTTTTGTGGACGTCCTTCAAGACTTTGGATATGTAGATGTCTGGCCCACACGGCTAGTCCTACATATTTTAAAGTTCAAACGAGCCCTAAAGCGTGCATACCCCCCATTTCGATGATTTTCGTGTGCTATAGCACACCATTTTTTTTGCAGATCCGGATTCCGACGTTAAAAATGCAGAAATTTTTTGTGGATGCATGTCAAGACCTTGGCTATGCATCCGATTGGCCCTCACGGCCATTCCGACCCATTTTCAAGGTCAAATGATCCCGAAGTGTGCATACCCCCATTTCGATGATTTTCGTGTGCTATAGCATACCAATTTTTGGGTGATCCGCATTCTGACGTCAAAAATGCCGAATTTTTTGGGGTCGTCAGTCAAGACCTTGGCTATGCAGACAGTTGTCCCTCACGGCTAGTTCGACCCATTTTCAAGGTCAAACAAGCCCCGAAGCGCACATACCCCCCATTTCGATGATTTTCATGTGGTATAACACACCAATTTTTGGGTGATCAGTATTCCGATGTGAAAAATGCTGAAATGTTTTGTGGACGTCCGTCAAGACTTTGGCTATGCATCCGGTTTGCCCTCACGGCCAGTTCGACCTATTTTAAAGGTCAAACAAGCCCTGAAGCGAACATACCCCTCATTTCGATGATTTTCGTGTGCTATAGCACACCACTTTTTTGGAGATCCGGATTCCGACGTCAAAAATGCCAAAATTTTTTGTAGACGTCCGTCAAGACCATGGCTATGCAGCCGGTTGTTCCTCACAGCCAGTCCGACCTATTTTCAAGGTCAAACGAGCCCCGAAGCGCACATACCCCTTATTTCGACGATTTTCGTTTGCTATAGCACACCATTTTTTTGGAGATCCAGATTCCGACGTCAAAAAAGCCAAAATTTTTGTGGACGTCCGTCAAGACCTTTGCTATACAGTCGGTTGTCCCTCACGGCCAGTCCTACCCATTTTCAAGGTCAAACAAGCCTCGAAACACGCATACCCCCTATTTCGATGATTTTCGTGTGCTATAGCACACCATTTTTTTGGAGATCCGTATTCCGACGTTAAAAATGCCGAAATTTTTTATGGACATCCGTCAAGACTTGGCTATGCAGCCGGTTGGACCTCACGGCCAGTCCGACCAATTTTAAAGGTCAAACGAGTCCCGAAGAGGCATACCCCCCATTTTGACGATTTTCGTGTGCTATAGCACACTATTTTTTTGGAGATCCGAATTCCGACGTCAAAAATGCCGAAAATTTTTGTGGACGTCCGTCAAGACCTTTGCTATGTAGCCGGTTGGCCTTCATGGCCATTCCGACCGATTTGAAAGGTCAAACGACCCCCGAAGCGCGCATACTCCCCATTTCGATGATTTTCGTGTGCTATAGCACACAATTTTTTTGGTGATCCGAATTCCGACGTCAAAAATGCTGAATTTTTTTGTGAACTTCCGTCAATACGTTGCCGATGCAGCCGATTGGCCCTCACGGCCAGTCCGACCCATTCAAAAG
Source organism: Solanum sitiens (assembly GCA_016801875.1). Lineage (NCBI taxonomy): Eukaryota > Viridiplantae > Streptophyta > Magnoliopsida > Solanales > Solanaceae > Solanum > Solanum sitiens. The sequence continues at coordinate 35,799 of JABWTJ010000308.1, read as the reverse complement.
GTCAAATGAGCCCCAAAGCGCGCAGACCCTCTATTTCGATAATTTTTCGTGTGCTATAACACACCATTATTTTGGAGATTCGGATTCCAACGTAAAAAATACCAAATTTTTTTGTGGAAGTTCGTCAAGACCTTGGCTACGCAGCCGGTTGGCCCTAAGATCTAGTATGACCCATTTTCAAGGTCAAACGATTCCCGAAGCGCGCATATACCCCATTTCGATGATTTTCGTGTGCTGTAGCACACCATTTTTTTGGTGATCCGGTTTTCAACGTCAAAAATGCCAAATTTTTTTGTGGACGTAGCCGTTGTCCCTAATGTCCTGTCTGACCCATTTTCAAGGTCAAATGAGACCCAAAGCGCGCATACACCCCGTTTCGATGATTTTCGTGTGCTATAGCACACCATTTTTTTGGTGATCCGGATTCCGACGTCAAAAATGCCGAAATTTTATGTGGACGTCCGTCAAGACCTTGGCTATGTAGTTGTTGTCCCTAACGGCCTGTCCGACCCATTTTCAAGGTCAAACGAGACCCAAAGCGCGCATACCCCCCATTTCGATGATTTTCGTGTGCTATAGCACACCTTTTTTTTGGTGATCCGGATTCCGACGTCAAATATGCAGAAACTTTTTGTGGACGTCCGTCAAGAACTTGGCTATGTAGCCGGTTGTCCCTCACGGTCAGTACGACCCATTTTCAAGGTCAAACGACCCCCGAAGCGCGTATACCCCCCATTTCAACGATTTTCGTGCGCTATAGGACACCATTTTTTTGGAGATCTGGATTCCGACGTAAAAAATGCCAAATATTTTTGTGGAAGTCCATGAAGACCTTGGCAATGTAGTCGGTTGGCCCTCATGGCCAGTTAGACCCATTTTCAAGGTCAAACTATCCCCGAAGAGCGCATACCCCCCATTTCGACGATTTTCGTGTGCTATAGCACACCATTTTTTTGGAGATCTGGATTCCGACACCAAAAATGCAAAAAAAATTGGTGGAAGTCCGTCAAGACCTTGGCTATGCAGCCGCTTGGCCCTCACAGATAGTCCGACCCATTTTAAAGGTCAAACGAGCCGCGAAGCGCGCATACACCCCATTTTAATTATTTTCGTGTGCTATAGTACACCATTTTTTGAGTGATCCGATTTTGACGTTAAAAATGCCAACATTTTTTGTGGACGTCCATCAAGACCGTTGCTATGAAGCCGATTGGACCTCACGGCTAGGATGACCCATTTTAATGGTCAAACGAGCCCCGAAGCGGCATACCCCCATTTTGACGATATTTGTGTGCTATAGCACACCATTTTTTGGGAGATCTAGATTCCGACGTCAAAAATGCCAAATATTTTTTTGGACGTCCGTCAAGACTTTAGCTATGCAGACGGCTGGCCCTCACAGCCAGTCCTACATATTTTAAAGTTCAAACGAGCCCCAAAGCGCGCATACCCCCCATTTCGATGATTTTTATGTGCTATAGCACATCATTTTTTTGCAGATCCGAATTTCGACGTCAAAAATGCAAAATAAATTGTGGATACATGTCAAGACATTGGATTTGCAGCCGGTTGGCCCTCACGGCCATTCCGACCCATTTTCAAGGTCAAAGAGCCATGAAGTGTGTATACCCCCCATTTTGACGATTTTTGTGTGCTATTGCATACCAATTTTTGCGTGATCCGGATTCCGACGTCAAAAATGCCAAATTTTTTGGGGTCGTCCGTCAAGACCTTGGATATGCAGCCGGTTTGCCCTCACAGCTAGTCCGACCCATTTTAAAGGTCAAACGATCCCCGAAGCACACATACCCCCCATTTCGTTTATTTTCGTGTAGTATAACACACCAATTTTTGGTGATCAGTATTCCGACGTGAAAAATGCTGAAATTTTTTGTGGACGTCCGTCAAGACCTTGGTTATGCAGCCGGTTTGCCCTCACGGCCAGTTCGACCTATTTTAAAGGTCAAACAAGCCCCGAAGTGCGCATACCCCCCATTTCGACGATTTCCGTGTGCTATAGCGTACCAATTTTTGGGTGATCCGAATTTCGACGTCAAAAATGCCGAATTTTTTTGGGGTCATCCGTCAAGACCTTGGCTATGTATCCGGTTGGCCCTCACGGCTAGTCCGACCCATTTTCAAGGTCAAACGAGCCCCAAAGCGCACATACCCCCCATTTCGATGATTTTCGTGTGGTATAACACACCAATTTTTGGGTGATCAGTCCGACATGAAAAATGATGAAATCTTTTGTGGAAGTCCTTCAAGACTTTGGCTATGCAGCCGGTTTTCCCTCACGGCCAGTTCAACCTATTTTAAAGGTCAAATAAGCCCTGAAGCGCGCATATCCCTCATTTCGACGATTTTCGTGTGCTATAGCACACCATTTTTTTGTATATCCGGATTCCGACGTCAAAAATATCAAAATTTTTTGTGGACGTCCGTCAAGACCTTGGCTATGCAGTCGTTAGCCCTTACTGCCAGTCAGACATATTTTAAAGTTCAAACGAAACCCGAAGCGCGCATACCCCTTATTTCGACGATTTTCGTATGCTGTAGCACACCATTTTTTTGGAGATTCGGATTACAAAGTCAAAAAAGCCGAAATTTTTTGTGGACATCCGTCAAGACCTTGTCTATACAGTTGGTTGTCCCTCACGGACAGTCCGACCCATTTTCAAGGTCAAACAATCCTCGAAGCAAGCATACCCCCCATTTCGATGATTTTCGTGTGCTATAGCACACCATTTTTGGAGATCCGGATTACGACATTAAAAATGTAATTTTTTGTGGACATCCGTCAAGACCTATGCTATGCAGCCGGTTGGACCTCACGGCCAGTCCGACCCATTTTAAAGGTCAAGCGAGCCCCCAAGAGGCATACCCTCCATTTTGATGATTTTTGTGTGCTATAGCACACCATTTTTTTGGAGATCCTGATTTCGACGTCAAAAATGCCAAAAAATTTTGTGGACGTCTATCAAGACCTTGGCTATGCATCCGGTTGGCCGTCACGGCCAGTACTACCCATTTTCAAAGTCAAACGAGCCCCAAAGCGTGCATACCCCCCATTTCAACGATTTTTGTGTGCTATAGCACACCATTATTTTGGAGATCCAGATTCCGACGTAAAAAATGCCGAATTGTTTTGTGGAAGTTCGTCAAGACCTTGGATATGCATCCGGTTGGCCCTAACATCTAGTACGACCCATTTTCAAGGTCAACCGAGCCCAGAAGCGCGCATACACCCCGTTTCGATGATTTTCGTGTGCTATAGCACACCATTATTTTGGTGATCCAGATTCCGACGTCAAAAATGCCAAAACTTTTTGTGGACGTCCGTCAAGACTTTTGCTATGAAGCCGGTTGGCCGTCACGGCCAGTCCGACCCATTTTTAAGGTAAAACGAGCCCCGAAGCGTGCATACCCCCCATTTTGACGATTTTCGTGTGCTATAGCACACCATTTTTTTTGGTGATCCAAAGTCTGACGTCAAAAATGCTGAATTTTTTTGTGAACTTCAGTCAATACATTGGCGATGCAGCCGGTTGGCCCTCACGGCCAGTCCGACCCATTCAAAAGGTCAAATGATCCCCAAAGCGCGCATACCCCCTATTTTGATGATTTTCGTATGCTATAGCACACCATTATTTTGGAGATTCGGATTCCGACGTAAATAATGCCGAATTTTTTTGTGGAAGTTCATCAAGACCTTGGCTATGCAGCCGGTTGGCCCTAACATCTAGTACGACCCATTTTCAAGGTCAAACGAGCCCCGAAGCGCGCATACACCCCATTTTGATGATTTTCGTGTACTATAACACACCATTTTTTTGGTGATCCGGATTCCGACGTAAAAAATGCAAAAATTTTTTTTGGACGTCCGTCAAGACTTTGGCTATGTAGACGGATGGCCCTCACGGCCAGTCCTACAATTTTAAAGTTCAAATGACCCCCGAAGCGCGTATACCCCCCATTTGATCGATTTTCGTGCGCTATAGCACACCATTTTTTTGGAGATCCAAATTCCGACGTCAAAAATGCCAAATTTTTTTGTGGAAGTCTATCAAGATCTTGGAAATGTAGTCGGTTGGCCCTCATGGCCAGTTTGACCCATTTTCGGTCAAACTAGCCCCGAAGAGAGCATACCCCCCCTTTGGATGATTTTCGTGTGCTATAGCACACAAATTTTTTGGAGATCTGGATTTTGACATCAAAAATGCCAAAATTTTTTGTGGAAGTTCATCAATACCTTGTCTATGCAGCTGGTTGGCCCTCACGGACAGTCCGACCCATTTTAAAGGTCAAACAAGCCGCGAAGCGCGCATACACCCCATTTCAATGATTTTCGTGTGCTATAACACACCATTTTTTGGGTGATCCGATTTCGACGTCAAAAACGCCGAATTGTTTTGTGGACGTCCGTCAAGGCCGTTGCTATGAAGCCGATTGGACCTCACGTCCATTACGATCCATTTTAATGGTCAACCGAGCATTGAAGTGCACCATTATTTTGAAGATCCAGATTCCGACGTCAAAAATGCCGAATTTTTTTGAAAAAGTTTGTCAAGACCTTGGCTATGCAGCCGGTTGGCCCTAACATCTAGTAAGACCCATTTTCAAGGTCAAACGAGCCCGGAAGCGCGCAAACACCCCATTTCGATGATTTTCGTGTGCAATAGCACACCATTTTTTTGTGATCTAGATTCAGACGTCAAAAATGCCGAAATTTTTTGTGGACGTCCGTCAAGACCTTGGCTATGTAGTCGTTGTCCCTAACGGCCTGTCCGACCCATTTTCAAGGTCAAACAAGCCCCGAAGCGCGCATACCCCCCATTTCGACGATTTTCGTGTGCTATAGCACACTATTTTTTTGGTGATCCGGATTCTGACGTCAAAAATGCAGAAACTTTTTGTGGACGTCCGTCAAAAACTTGGATATGCAGCCAGTTGTCCCTCACGGCTAGTCCGACCCATTTTCAAGGTCAAACGACCCCTGAAGCGCGTATACGCCCCATTTCGACGATTATCGTGCGCTATAGCACACCATTTTTGTTGAGATCCGGATTCTGACATCAAAAATGCCAACATTTTTGGTGGACGTCCGTCAAGACCTTGGCTATGCAGCCGTTTGGACCTCACGGCCAGTCTGACCCATTTTAAAGGTCAAACGAGACTCGAAGAGGCATACCCCCCATTTTGACGATTTTCGTGTGCTATAGCACACTATTTTTTTGGAGATCCAGATTCCGATGTCAAAAATGCCGAAATCTTTTGTGGAAGTCTATCAAGACCTTGGCTTTGCATCCGGTTGGCCGTCACGGCCAGTACGACCCATTTTCAAAGTCAAACGATGCGCGCATCCCCCCTATTTCGACGATTCGTGTGCTATACCACACAACTTTTTTTGGTGATTCGAATTCCGATGTCAAAAATGCCAAAATTTTTGTGGACGTCCGTCAAGATCGTTGCTATGAAGCCGATTGGACCTCACGGCCATTCCAACCCATTTTAATGGTCAAACGAGCCCCGAATCGGCATACCCCCCATTTTGACGATATTCGTGTGCCATAGCACACCATTTTTTGGGAGATCTAGATTCGGACGTCAAAAATGCCAAATTTTTTTGTGGACGTCCGTCAAGACTTTGGCTATGTAGACGGCTGGCCCTCACGGCCAGTCCTACATATTTTAAAGTTCAAATGAGCCCCAATGCGTGCATACCCCCCATTTCGATGATTTTCGTGTGCTATAGCACACCATTTTTTTGCAGATCCGAATTTCGAAGTAAAAAATGCAGAATTTTTTTGTGGATGCATGTCAAGACCTTGGCTCTGCAGCCGGTTGGCCCTCACGGCTATTCCGACCCATTTTCATGGCCAAACGAGCCCCAAAGTGTGCATACCCCCCATTTTGACGATTTTCGTGTGCTATAGCATACCATTTTTTGGGTGATTCGGATTCCAACGTCAAAAATGCTGATTTTTTTGGGGTCATTCGTCAAGACCTTGGCTATGCAGCCGGTTGGCCCTCACGGCGAGACGGAGCTATTTTTAAGGTCAAACGAGCCTCGAAGCGCACATACCCCCCATTTTAATGACTTTCGTGTGGTATAACACACCAATTATTGGGTGATTAGTATTTCGACGTGAAAAATGCTAAAAAAAATTGTGGACGTCCGTCAAGACTTTGGATATGCAGCCGATTTTCCCTCACGACCAGTTCGAGCTATTTTAAAGGTCAAACAAGCCCCGAAGAGGAATACCCCCCATTTTGACGATTTTGCGTGTGCTATAGCACACCATTTTTTGGAGATCCGGATTCCGACGTCAAAAATGCCGAATATTTTTGTGGACGTCTATCAAGACCTTGGCTATGCAGCCGATTGGACATCACGGCCAGTCCGACACATTTTAAGGGTCAAACGAGCCCGAAGCGTGCATACCCCCCATTTTAACGATTTTCGTGTGCTATACTACACCATTTTTTGGGTGATCCGATTTCGATGTCAAAAATGCCAAAATTTTTTGTGGACGTCCGTCAAGACCTTGGCTATGCAGACGATTGGACCTCACGGACAGTACGACCCATTTTAAAGGTCAAACGAGCCCCGAAACGGCATATCCCTCATTTCGACGATTTTTGTGTGCTATAGCACACCATTTTTTTGGAGATCCGGATTCCGACGTCAAAAATGCAGATTTTTTTGTGGACTTCTGTCAAGACCTTGGCTATGCAGCCGGTTGACCCTCACGGCCATTCCGACCCATTTTCAAGGTCAAACGAGCCCCAAAGCGCGCATACCACCCATTTCGACGATTTTCCTGTGCTATAGCACACCATTTTATGGGTGATCCAGATTTCGACGTCAAAAATTCCGAAATTTTTTGTGGACGTCCGTCAAGACCTTTTCTATGCAGCCGGTTGCCCTCACGGCCAATCCGACCAGTTTTCAAGGTCAAACGACCCCCGAAGCGCGTATACCCTCCATTTTGACGATTTTTGTGTGCTATAGCACACCATTTTTTTGGAGATCCGGATTCTGACGTCAAAAATGTTGAAATTTTTTGTGGAAGTCCATCAAGACCTTGGCAATACATACGGTTGGCCCTCATGTCCAGTCAGACACATTTTCAAGGTCAACCGAGCCCCGAAGCGCGCATAACCCCCATTTCGATGATTTTGGTATGCTATAGCACACCATTTTTTGGAGATCTGGATTTCGACATCACAAATGCAAATTTTTTTTGTGGAAGTCCGTCAAGACCTTGGCTATGCAGTCGGTTGGCCCTCACGGATAGTCCAACTCATTTTAAAGGTCAAACGAGCCGCGAAATGCGCATACACTGCATTTCAACAATTTTCATGTGCTATAACACACAATTTTTTGGGTGATCCGATTTCGACATCAAAAACGCCAAAATTTTTTGTGGACGTCCGTTAAGACCTTGTCTATGAAGCCGATTGGACCTCACATCCAGTCCAACCCATTTTAATTGTCAAACGAGCCCCGAAGCGGCATACCCCCCATTTTGACGATATTCGTGTGCTATAGCACACCATTTTTTAGGAGATCTAGATTCCGACGTCAAAAATGCCAATTTTTTTTGTGGACGTCCGTCAAGACTTTGGCTATGTAGACGGCTGGACCTCACGGCCAGTACTACATATTTTAAAGTTCAAACAAGCCCCAAAGCACGCATACCCCCCCATTTCGATGATATTCGTGTGCTATAGCACACCATTTTTTTGCAGATCCGGATTCCGACGTCAAAAATGCAGAAATATTTTGTGGATGCATGTCAAGACCTTGGCTATGTAGCCGGTTGGCCCTCACGGCCATTACGACCCATTTTCAAGGTCAAAAAGCCCCGAAGTGCGCATACCCCCCATTTCGACGATTTTCGTGTGCTATCGTATACCAATTTTTGGGTAATCCGGATTCCAACGTCAAAAATGCCGAATTTTTTGGGGTCGTCCGTCAAGACCTTAGCTATGCAGCCAGTTGGCCCTCACGGCTAGTCCGACCCATTTTCAAGGTCAAATGAGCCCCGAAGCGCACATACCCCCCATTTCGATGATTTTCGTGTGGTATAACACACCAATTTTTGGGTGATCAGTATTCCGACGTGAAAAATGTTGAAAATTTTTGTGGACGTCCGTCAAGACTTTGGCTATGCAGCCGGTTTGCCCTCACGGCCATTTCGACCTATTTTAAAGGTCAAACAAGCCGTGAAGCGCACATACCCCTCATTTCGATTATTTTCGTGTGCTATAGCACAACATTTTTTTGGAGATCCGGATTACGACGTCAAAAATGCCAATTTTTTTTGTGGATGTCTGTCAAGACCATGGCTATGCAGCCGGTTGTCCCTCACGGCCATTCCGACCTATTTTAAAGGTCAAACGAGACCTGAAGCGCGCATACCACCCATTTCGACGATTTTCGTGTGCTATAGCACACCATTTTATGGGTGATCCAGATTCCGATGTCAAAAAAGCCAAATTTTTTGTGGACGTCCGTCAAGACCTTGGCTATGCAGCCGGTTGGCCCTCACGGTCAATCCGACCAGTTTTCAAGGTCAAACGACCCCCGAAGCGCGTATACCCTCCATTTTGACGATTTTCGTGTGCTATAGCACACCATTTTTTTGGAGATTCGGATTCCGACGTCAAAATGTTGAAATTTTTTGTGGAAGTCCATCAAGACCTTGGCAATACATACGGTTGGCCCTCATGGCCAGTCAGACACATTTTCAAGGTCAACCGAGCCCTGAAGCGCGCATACCCCCCATTTACCATTTTTTTGGAGATTCGGATTCCGACGTCAAAATGTTGAAATTTTTTGTGGAAGTCCATCAAGACCTTGGCAATACATACGGTTGGCCCTCATGGCCAGTCAGACACATTTTCAAGGTCAACCGAGCCCTGAAGCGCGCATAACCCCCATTTCGATGATCACCATTTTTTGGAGATCTGGATTTCGACATCACAAATGCAAATTTTTTTTGTGGAAGTCCGTCAAGACCTTGGCTATGCAGCCGGTTGGCCCTCACGGATAGTCCGACTCATTTTAAAGGTCAAACGAGCTGCGAAGCGCGCATACACCGCATTTCAACAATTTTCATGTGCTATAACACACCATTTTTTGGGTGATCCGATTTCGACATCAAAAATGCCAAAAATTTTTGTGGACGTCCGTTAAGACCTTGTCTATGAAGCCGATTGGACATCACGTCCAGTCCAACCCATTTTAATTGTCAAATGAGCCCCGAAGCGGCATACCCCCCATTTTGACGATATTCGTGTGCTATAGCACACCATTTTTTAGGAGATCTAGATTCCGACATCAAAAATGCCAATTTTTTTTGTGGACGTCCGTCAAGACTTTGGCTATGTAGACGGCTGGACCTCACGGCTAGTACTACATATTTTAAAGTTCAAACAAGCCCAAAGCGCGCATACCCCCATTTCGATGATATTCGTGTGCTATAGCACACCATTTTTTTGCAGATCCGGATTCCGACGTCAAAAATGAAGAAATTTTTTGTGGATGCATGTCAAGACCTTGGCTATGCCGCCGGTTGGCCCTCACGGCCATTACGACCCATTTTCAAGGTCAAACAAGCCCCGAAGTGCGCATACCCCCAATTTCGACGATTTTCGTGTGCTATAGCATACCAATTTTTGGGTGATCCGGATTCCAACGTCAAAAATGCCGAATTTTTTGGGGTCGTCCGTCAAGACCTTAGCTATGCAGCCAGTTGGCCCTCACGGCTAGTCCGACCCATTTTCAAGGTCAAACGAGCCCCGAAGCGCACATACCCTCCATTTCGATGATTTTCGTGTGGTATAACACACCAGTTTTTGGGTGATAATTATTCCGACGTGAAAAATGCTGAAATTTTTTATGGACGTCCGTTAAGACTTTGTCTATGCAGCCGGTTTGCCCTCACGGACATTTCGACCTATTTTAAAGGTCAAACAAGCCGTGAAGCGTACATACCCCTCATTTCGATTATTTTCGTGTGCTATAGCACAACATTGTTTTGGAGATCCGAATTACGATGTCAAAAATGCCAATTATTTTTGTGGATGTCCGTCAAGACCATGGCTATGCAGCTGGTTGTCCCTCACGGCCAGTCCGACCTATTTTAAAGGTCAAACGAGACCTGAAGCGCGCATACCACCCATTTCGACGATTTTCGTGTGCTATAGCACACCATTTTATGGGTGATCCAGATTTCGATGTCAAAAAAGCCGAAATTTTTTGTGGACGTCCGTCAAGAGCTTGGCTATGCAGACGGTTGGCCTCACGGCCAATCCGACCAGTTTTCAAGGTCAAACGACCCCCGAAGCGCGTATACCCTCCATTTCGACGATTTTCGTGTGCTATAGCACACCATTTTTTTGGAGATCCGGATTCCGACGTCAAAAATGTTGAAATGTTTTGTGGAAGTCCATCAAGACCTTGGAAATACATACGGTTGGCCCTCATGGCCAGTCAGACACATTTTCAAGGTCAACCGAGCCCCGAAGCGCGCATACCCCCCATTTCGATGATTTTGGTGTGCTATAGCACACCATTTTTTGGAGATCTGGATTTCGACATCACAAATGCAAATTTTTTTTGTGGAAGTCCGTCAAGACCTTGGCTATGCAGCCGGTTGGCCCTCACGGATAGTCCGACTCATTTTAAAGGTCAAACAAGCCGCGAAGCGCGCATACACCGCATTTCAACAATTTTCATGTGCTATAACACACCATTTTTTGGGTGATCCGATTTCGACGTCAAAAATGCCAAAAGTTTTTGTGGACGTCCGTTAAGACCTTGTCTATGAAGCCGATTGGACCTCACGTCCAGTCCAACCCATTTTAATTGTCAAATGAACCCCGAAGCGGTATACCCCCCATTTTGACGATATTCGTGTGCTATAGCACACCATTTTTTAGGAGATCTAGATTCCGACGTCAAAAATGCCAATTTTTTTTGTGGACGTCCATCAAGTCTTTGGCTATGTAGACGGCTGGACCTCACGGCCAGTACTACATATTTTAAAGTTCAAACAAGACCCAAAGCGCGCATGCCCCTATTTCGATGATATTCGTGTGCTATAGCACACCATTTTTTTGCAGATCCGGATTCCGACGTCAAAAATACAGAAATATTTTGTGGATGCATGTCAAGACCTTGGCTATGAAGCCGGTTGGCCCTCACGGCCATTACGACCCATTTTCAAGGTCAAACAAGCCCCGAAGTGCATATACCCCCCATTTCGACGATTTTCGTGTGCTATAGCGTACCAATTTTTGGGTGATCCGGATTCCAACATCAAAAATGCCGAATTTTTTGGGGTCGTCCGTCAAGACCTTAGCTATGCAGCCAGTTGGCCCTCACGGCTAGTCCGACCCATTTTCAAGGTCAAACGAGCCCCGAAGCGCACATACCCCCCATTTCGATGATTTTCGTGTGGTATAACACACCAATTTTTGGGTGATCAGTATTCCGACATGAAAAATGCTGAAATATTTTGTGGACGTCCGTCAAGACTTTGTCTATGCAGCCGGTTTGCCCTCACGGACATTTCGACCTATTTTAAAGGTCAAACAAGCCGTGAAGCGCACATACCCCTCATTTTGATTATTTTCGTGTGCTATAGCACAACATTTTTTTGGAGATCCGGATTACGACGTCAAAAATGCCAATTTTTTTTGTGGATGTCCGTCAAGACCATGGCTATGCAGCCGGTTGTCCCTCAAAACCAGTCCGACCTATTTTAAAGGTCAAACGAGCCCTGAAGCGCACATACCCCTCATTTCGATGATTTTCGTATGCTATAGCACACTATTTTTTTGGAGATCCAGATTCCAATGTCAAAAAAGCCGAACTTTTTTGTGGACGTCCGTCAAGACCTTGGCTATACAGTCGGTTGTCCCTCACGGACAGTCCGACCCATTTTCAAGGTCAAACGAGCCTCAAAGCACGCATACCCCCCTTTTTGATGATTTTCGTGTGCTATAGCACACCATTTTTTTGGAAATCCGGATTTCGACGTTAAAAATGCCATAATTTTTTGTGGACATCTGTCAAGACCTTGGCTATGCATCCGGTTGGACCTCACGGCCAGTCCGACCCGTTTAAAAGGTCAAACGAGCCCCGAAGAGGCATACCCCCCATTTTGATGATTTTCGTGTGCTATAGCACACGATTTTTTTGGAGATCCAGATTCCAACGTCAAAAATACCAAAAATTTTTGCGGACGTCTATCAAGACCTTGGCTATGCATCCGGTTGGCCATGACGGCCAGTACGACCATTTTTCAAAGTCTAACGAGCCCCGAAGAGCGCATACCCCCCATTTCAATGATATTCGTGTGTTATAGCACATAATTTTTTTTGGTGATTTGAATTCCGAAGTCGAAAATGGCAAAAGTTTTTGTGGACTTCCGTCAATACGTTGGCGATGCAGTCGGTTGGCCCTCACGGCCAGTCCGACCCATTTAAAAGGTCAAATGAGCCCCAAAGCGCGCATACCCCCTATTTCGATGATTTTCGTATGCTATAGCACACCATTATTTTGGAGATCCGGATTCCGACGTCAAAAATACCGAATTTTTTGTGGAAGTTCGTCAAGACCTTGGCTATGCAGCCGGTTGGTCCTTACATCTAGTACGACCCATTTTCAAGGTCAATCGAGCCCCGAAGCGCGCATACACCCCATTTCGATGATTTTCGTGTGCTATAGCACACCATTTTTTTGGTGATCCTGATTCCGACGTCAAAAATGCCGAATTTTTTTTTGGATGTCCGTCAAGACCTTGGTTATGCAGTCGTTGTCCCTAACGGACTGTTAGACCTATTTTCAAGGTCAAACGAGCCCCGAAGCGCGCATACCCTCAATTTCGATGATTTTCGTGTGATATAGCACACCATTTTTTTGGTGATCCAGATTTCGACGTCAAAAATGCAGAAATTTTTTGTGGACGTGCGTCAAGAACTTGGCTATGCAGCCGGTTGTCCCTCATGGCCAGTCCGACCCATTTTCAAGGTCAAACGACCCTCGAAGCGCGTATACCCCCTATTTCGATGATTTTCATGCGCTATAGCACATCATTTTTTGGAGATCCAGATTCCGACGTCAAAAATGCCGAATTGTTTTTCGGAAGTCTATCAAGACATTGGCAATGTTGTCGGTTGGACCTCACAGCCAGTTAGACCAATTTTTGGTCAAACTAGACCCGAAGAGCGCATACCCCCCCTTTCGACAATTTTCGTGTGCTGTGCACACAAGTTTTTTGGAGATCTGGATTTCGACATCGAAAATGCCAAAATGTTTTGTGGAAGTCCGTCAACACCTTGGCTATGCAGCCGGTTGGCCCTCACGGATAGTCCAACCCATTTTAAAGGTCAAACAAGCCGCGAAGCGCGCATACACCCCATTTCAACGATTTTCGTGTGCTATAGCACACCATTTTTGGGGTGATCCAATTTCGACGTAAAAAACGCCAAAATTTTTTGTGGACGTCCGTCAAGACCGTTGCTATGAAGCCGATTGGACCTCATGGCCAGTCTAACCCATTTTAATGGTCAATCGAGCCCCAAAGCGCGCATACCCCTATTTTGACGATTTTCGTATGATATAGCACACCATTATTTTGGAGATACAGATTCCGACGTCAAAAATGCTGAAATTTTTTTTGGACGTCCGTCAAGACCTTGGCTATGCAGTTTTTGTCCCTAACGGTTTGTCCGACCCATTTTCAAGGTCAAACGAGCCCCAAAGCATGCATACCCCCCATTTCGACGATTTTCATGTGATATAGCACACCATTTTTTTGGTGATCCGGATTCCGACGTCAAAAATGCAAAAAACTTTTTGTGGACGTCCGTCATGAACTTGGCTATGCAACAGGTTGTCCCTCACGGCCAGTCCGACCCATTTTCAAGGTCAAACGACCCCCGAAGCGCGCATACCCCCCATTTTGACGATTTTCGTGTGCTATAGCAAACCATTTTTTTTGGTGATCCGGATTCCGACGTCAAAATTGCAGAAACTTTTTATGGACGTCCATCAAGTACTCGGCTATGCAGCCGATTGTCTCTCATGGCCAGTCCCACCCATTTTACAGGTCAAACAACCCCAAAGCGCGTACACCCCCATTTTGACGATTTTCGTGCGCTATAGCACACCATTTTTTTTGGAGATCCAAATTACGACGTCAATAATGCCGAACATTTTTGTGGACGTCTATAAAGACCTTGGCTATGCATCCGGTTGGCCGTCACGGCCAGTACGACCCATTTTCAAAGTCAAACGAGCCCCAAAGAGCGCATACCCCCCATTTCGATGATTTTCGTGTGCCATAGCACACAATTGTTTTTGGTGATTCGAATTTCGACGTCAAAAATGGCAAACTTTTTTGTGGACTTCTGTCAATACATTGGCGATGTAGTTGGTTGCCCTCACGGCCAGTCCGACCCATTTAAAAGGTCAAACGAGACCCAAAGCACGCATACCCTCTATTTCGACGATTTTCGTATGGTACAGCACACTATTATTTTGGAGATCCGGATTCCAATGTCAAAAATACCGAATTTTTTTGTGGAAGTTCGTCAAGACCTTGCTATGCAGCCGGTTGGACCTAACATCTAGTACGACCCATTTTCAAGGTCAACCGAGTCCCGAAGCGCGCATACACCCCATTTCGATGATTTTCGTGTGCTATAGCACACCATTTTTTTGGTGATCCAGATTTCGACGTCAAAAATGCCGAAATATATTGTGGACGTCCGTCAAAACCATGGCTATGCAGCCGTTGTCCATAACGGCCTGTCCGACCCATTTTCAAGGTCAAACAATCCCCAAAGAGCGCATACCCCCCATTTCGACGATTTTCGTGTGCTATAGCACACGCTTTTTTTGGTGATCCGGATTCCAATGTCAAAAATGCAAAATATTTTTGTGGACGTCCATCAAGAACTTGGCTATGCAGACGGTTGTCCCTCACGGCCAGTATGACCCATTTTCAAGGTCAAACGACCCCCGAAGCGCGTATACCCCCCATTTTGATGATTTTCGTGCGCTATAGCACACCATTTTTTTGGAGATCCGGATTCCGACGTCAAAAATGCCGAATTTTTTTGTGGAAGTCTATCAAGACCTTGGAAATGTAGTCGGTTGGCCCTCACGTCCAGTTAGACCAATTTTCGGTCAAACTAACCCCGAAGAGCGCATACCCCCCCCCCCTTTCGACGATTGTCGTGTGCTATGCACACAATATATGGGTCTCCTTATATCACCTAGTCTTCGAACCTATACTGCCAATATAGGGATCTGGCGGGGTTAAATTCCCATGTATGCTAGCTTGTTTTTGGGTCACCTTGGCCGGTGATTCCACCTCTTTTTGGTGTGGGGGAGACACTGGATTTCATGATGATCACATGATCTATGTAGGTTAAAGTTAAAGTTCCTAATGAATGAATGAGGCCAGCCTCAAATGATGCACATAATGAAATGAATGATACCAAAGGTGTTAGGATAGGATAATCAAAGGTGAGTTAGATTCAAGTAATGACATTAGGTCATTCTTGGTCATTGCACAACGAACCTAATGAAAGTCTTAAACTACATCCTAGGTATAGCTGGTGGTTACACTGGCCTATGAATGAAATGAAATGAAGTACGTATGAATGAATGAAGCAGACTCTGTGTTTGTTAATGAAGATTCCCTAGTTGAGGTCCCATCTGTTGAGCCCTCATTTCTGGGATGTCTTAATGTCAAGTCCATGATTCCAAGGTCTCATGGCATATGAATGAATGATATGAAAGAAGTTATGTGCTACATGCAAAATGTACTGTATGCTATATGATATGTGCTATGTGTAAATGTTATGTGCTGTGTGCAAATGTGAAAAGTATGATGATGTATGTTATTCTCATGGTATCACTTTCCTAATCCAAATTTGGAAAGATCATTTACTTTCCTAATCCAAATTTGGAAACTTTCCTAATCTCAATTTGGCAAGTCCGCTGACTTGACTTTCCAAAAATCATGTTGTTAGGAAAGAGCTATTCTTTCTCATGCATGTCCTTGGTGTGTGCTTGCATATACCCATACTTAGTACAAGTGCGTACTAACCCTATACAAACTCTACTATTTTAGGTGCAGGCACAGGTGGACGATAGAGCCACAGGATAATCGTTGCAGTTACCCGGACGTCCAGCATTCATCCGGTTTTGGTAGGTCCTCATGTCTTCGAGGATGCTACTGTTTTATATTCTAGCTTAGTCTTAGAGTTGAGCCAGTGGAGCATGTTCCACTAGTGTTTCTTTCCTGCTTTTATTCAGACTATGTATTGGTGCCATTTTGGCAATTATACGCTTTATAAGTATTGAACTATTCCTTTCATTTGATTATCTCTTAATGTTAGATGGTTGATGGTGAACAAATTACGAATGTATTAGAAATGTTTAGTAAGCAATATTTAGAAACAAAAAGTTTCAAATTTTCCGCTAAAATTAACCTATGTAAAGTAAGAATGACATAGTAGGCTTGTCTGTGACCTCTGAGAGGTCAACGACGCTGGTCTCGTCTGGGGTCTAGATTCCAGTCGTGACACTATAGCACACCATTTTTTGGAAGATCCAGATTCCGATGTCAAAAATGCCAAAAGTTTTTGTGGACGTCCGTCAAAACCTTGGCTATGCAGCCGGTTGGCCCTCACGGCCAGTCCGACCCATTTTAAAGTTCAAACGAGCCCCGAAGCGCGCATACCCCCCATTTCAACGATTTTCGTGTGCTATATAGCACACAATTTTTTGGGAGATCCGGATTCCGACGTCAAAAATTCCAACATTTTTTGTGGACGTCCGTCAAGACCTTGGCTATGCATTCGGTTGGCCCTCACGGCTAGTCCGACCTATTTTCAAGGTCAAACGAGCCTCGAAGCGCGCATAACCCCCATATCGACGATTTTCGTGTGCTATAGCACACCATTTTTTGGGTGATCCGATTCCGACATAAAAAATGCCAAAATTTTTTGTGGACGTCCGTCAAGACCTTGGTTACGCAGCTGGTTGAACCTCATGACCAGTCCGACCCATTTTAAAGGTCAAACGAGCCCTGAAGCATGCATACCCCCCATTTCAACGATTTTTGTGTGCTATAGTACACCATTTTTTGGATGATCCGATTCCACCGTCAAAAACGCTGAAATTTTTGTGGACGTCCGTCAAGACCTTCGCTATGTAGACGGTTGGATCTCACGGCCATTCCGACCCATTTTAAATGTCAAATGAGTCCGGAAGAAGCATACCCCCCATTTCGACGATTTTTGTGTGCTTTCCCACACCCTTTTTTTGGAGATCCGGATTCTGAAGTCAAAAATGAAGAATTTTTTTGTGAACGTCTGTCAAGACCTTGGCTATCCAGACGGTTGTCCCTCACGGCCATTCTGACCCATTTTCAAGGTCAAACAAGCCCCGAAGCGCACATACCACCTATTTCGACGATTTTCGTGTGCTATAGCATACCCATTTTTGGGTGATCCGGATTCCGACTTTAAAAATGTCGAAATTTTTTGTGGACGTCCATCAAGACCTTCGGTATGCAGCCGGTTGGACCTCACGGCCAGTTCGACCCATTTTCAAGGTCAAACGACCCCCGAAGCGCGTATACCCCCCATTTCGACGATTTTCGTGTGCTATAGCACACCATTTTTTTGGAGATCCGGATTTCGACGTCAAAAATGTTGAATTGTTTTGTGGAAGTCCATCAAGAACTTGGTAATGCAGCCGGTTGGCCCTTACGGCCATTCAGACACATTTTCAAGGTCAAACGAGCCCTGAAGCGCGCATACACCCCATTATGACGGTTTTTGTGTGCTATAGCACACCATTTTTTGGGTGATTCGGATTCCGACGTCAAAAATACCAAAAGTTTATGTGGACATCCGTCAAGACCTTGGCTATGTAGCCGGTTGTACCTCACAGACATTCTGACCCATTTTAAAGGTCAAACGAGCCTCGAAGGGTGCATACCCCCCATTTTGACGATTTTCGTGTGCTATAGCACACAATTTTTGGTGATCCATATTCTGACGTCAAAAATGCCAATTTTTTTTGTGGACGTCCGTCAGGACCTTTGTTATCCAGCTGGTTGGCCCTCACGGCCAGTCTGACCTATTTTAAAGGTCAAACGAGCCCTGAATCGTGCATACCCCTCATTTCGATGATTTTCGTGTGCTATAGCACACCATTTTTTTGGAGATCCGGATTCTGATGTCAAAAATGCTGAATTTTTTTGTGGGCATCCTTCAAGACCTTGGTTATGCAGCCAGTTGGCCCTCACGGCTAGTACGACCCATTTTCAAGGTCCAACGAGCCCCGAACCGCGCATACCCTACATTTCGATGATTTTCGTGTGCTATAGCACACCATTTTTTGGGTGATCCAGATTCCGATGTCAAAAATGCCAAATTTTTTTGTGGATATCCATCAAGACCTAGGCTATGTAGTCGATTGTCCCTCACGGCCAGTCTAACCCATTTTAAAGGTCAAACGAGCGCCGAAGCGGCATACCCCTATTTTGATAATTTTCGTGTGCTATAGCACACCATTTTTTGGGAGATCCGATGCCGACATAAAAAATGCCAATTTTTTTGTGGACGTCCGTCAAGACCTTGGTTATGCAGTCAGTTGGCCCTCACGGACAGTCCGACCCATTTTCAAGGTCAAACGAGCCCTGAAGCGCGCATACCCCCCATTTCGATGATTTTCGTGTATAGCACAATATTTTTTTGGTGATCCGTATTTCATGGTCAAAAATGCCGAATTCTTTTGTGGACGTCCGTCAAGACCTTGGTTATGCAGTCGGTTGGCCCTCACGGACAGTCCGACCCATTTTAAACGTCAAAAGAGCCCCAAGTCGTGTATACCCCCTGTTTTGACAATTTTCGTATGCTATAGCACATCATTTTTTGGGTGATCCGGATTCCGACGTCAAAATCGCTGAAATTTTTTGTGGACGTCCTTCAATACCTTGGCTTGAAGCCGGTTGGCCCTCACAGGCATTCCGACCCATTTTAAAGGTCAAACGAGCCCCGAAGAGGCATACCCCCATTTCGACGTAGCACACCATTTTTTTGGAGATTCGGATTCCGACGTAAAAATTGCCGAAATTTTTTGTGGACGTCTGTCAAGACCTTGGCTATGCAATCGATTGGCCCTCACGGCCAGTCCAACCCATTTTAAAGGTCAAACGAGCTCCGAAGCGGGCATACCCTCCATTTCTACGCTTTTCGTGTGCTATAGCACACCATTTTTTGGGTGATCCGATTCCGACGTCAAAAACGCCGAAATTTTTGTGGTCGTCCGTCAAGACCTTGGCTATGCAGCCGGTCGGCCCTCACGGTCAGTCCGACCCATTTTCAAGGTCAAACAAGACCTGAAGCGTGCATAACCCTTATTTCATCTATTTTCGTGTGCTATAGCACACAATTTTTTTGGTGATCCGAATTTCGACGTCAAAAATGCCAAAATTTTTTGTAGACGCCCGTCAATACCTTGGCGATGCAGACGGTTGGCCCTCACGGCCAGTCCGATCCATTTAAAAGGTCAAACGAGCCCCAATGCGCGCATCCCCCTGTTTTAATGATTTTCGATGCTATTGCACACCATTATTTTGGAGATCCGGATTCCAACGTCAAAAATGCTGAATTTTTTTGTGAAAGTCCGTCAAGACCTTGGCTATGCAGCCGTTTGGACCTAACATCTAGTACGACCCATTTTCAAGGTCAAACGAGCCACGAAGCGCGCATACCCCCCATTTCGATGAATTTCGTGTGCTATAGCACACCATTTTTTTGCAGATCCGGATTCTGACGTCAAAAATGCAGAAATTTTTTGTGGATGCATGTCAAGACCTTGGCTATGCATCCGGTTGTCCCTCACGGCCATTCCGACCCATTTTCAAGGTCAAACGAGTCCTGATGTCCGCATACCCCCCATTTCGATGATTTTCGTGTGGTATAACACACCAATTTTTGGGTGATCAGTATTCCGACGTGAAAAATGCTAAAATCTTTTTGGACGTCCGTCAAGACTTTGGCTATGCATCCGGTTTGCCCTCACGGCCAGTTCGACCTATTTTAAAGGTCAAACAAGCCCCGAAGCGCACATACCCCTCATTTCGATGATTTTCGTGTGCTATAGCACACCATTTTTTTGGAGATCCGGGTTCCGACGTAAAAAATGCCGAAATTTTTTGTGGACGTCTGTCAAGACCATGGCTATGCATCCGGTTGTTCCTCACGGCCAGTCCGACCTAATTTAAAGGTCAAACGAGCCCCGAAGCGTACATACCCCTTATTTCGACGATTTTCGTGTGCTATAGCACACCATTTTTCTGGAGATCCGGATTCCGACGTCAAAAATGCTGAAATTTTTTGTGGACGTCCGTCAAGACCTTGATTATACAGTCGGTTGTCCCTCAAGGCCAGTCCGACCCATTTTCAAGGTCAAACAAGCCTCGAAGCACGCATACCCCCCATTTCGATGATTTTCGTGTGCTATAGCACACCATTTTTTTGGAGATCCGAATTCCGATGTTAAAAATGCCAAATTTTTTGTGGACGTCCGTCAATACCTTGGCTATGCTGCCGGTTGGACCTCACGGCCAGTCCAACCCATTATAAAGGTCAAACGAGCCCCAAATAGGCATACCCTCCATTTTGACGATTTTCGTGTGCTGTAGCACACCATTTTTTTGGAGATCCAGATTCCGACGTAAAAAATGCCGAAAATTTTTGTGGACGTCTATCAAGAGCTTGCCGATGCACCTGGTTGGCCGTCAAGGCCAGTGCGACCCATTTTCATGGTCAAACGAGCCCCGAAGCGGCATACCCCCCATTTTGACGATATTCGTGTGCTATAGCACACCATTTTTTGGGAGATCTAGATTCCAACGTCAAAAATACCAAAATTTTTTGTGGACGTCTGTCAAGACTTTGGCTATGTAGATGGCTGGCCCTCACGGCCAGTCCTACATATTTTAAAGTTCAAACAAGCCCTAAAGCGTGCATACCCCCCATTTCGATGATTTTCGTGTGCTATAGCACACCATTTTTTTGTAGATCCGGATTCCGACGTTAAAAATGCAGAAATCTTTTGTGGATGCATGTCAAGACCTTGGCTATGCATCTGGTTGGCCCTCACGGCCATTCCGACCCATTTTAAAGGTCAAATGAGTCCCGAAGTGCGCATACCCCCCATTTCAATGATTTTCGTGTGCTATAGCATACCAATTTTTGGGTGATCCGCATTCCGACGTCAAAAATGCCAAATTTTTTGGGGTTGTCAGTCAAGACCTTGGCTATGCAGCCAGTTGTCCCTCACGGCTAGTCCGACCCATTTTCAAGGTCAAACGAGCCCCGAAGCGCACATACCCCCCATTTCGATGATTTTCGTGTGGTATAACACACCAATTTTTGGGTGATCAGTATTCCGATGTGAAAAATGCTGAACTTTTATGTGAACGTCCGTCAAGACTTTGGCTATGCATCCGGTTTGCCCTCACGGCCAGTTCGACCTATTTTAAAGGTCAAACAAGCCCTGAAGCGCACATACCCCTCATTTCGATGATTTTCGTGTGCTATAGCACACCACTTTTTTGGAGATCCGGATTCCGACGTCAAAAATGCCGAAATTTTTTGTGGACGTCCGTCAAGACCATGGCTATGCAACCGGTTGTTCCTCACAGCCAGTCCGACCTATTTTCAAGGTCAAACGAGCCCCGAAGCGCACATACCCCTTATTTCGACGATTTTCGTGTGCTATAGCACACCATTTTTTTGGAGATCCGGAATCCAATGTCAAAAAAGCCAAAATTTTTTGTGGACGTCCGTCAAGACCTTGGCTATACAGTTGGTTGTCCCTCACGGCCAGTCCTACCCATTTTCAAGGTCAAACAAGCCTCGAAAAACGCATACCCCCTATTTCGATGATTTTCGTGTGGTATAGCACACAATTTTTTTGGAGATCCGGATTCCGACGTTAAAAATGCTGAAATCTTTTATGAACGTCCGTCAAGACCTTGGCTATGCAGCCGGTTGGACCTCACGGTTAGTCCGACCAATTTTAAAGGTCAAACGAGTCCCGAAGAGGCATACCCCCCATTTTGACGATTTTCGTGTGCTATAGCACTCTATTTTTTTAGAGATCCGAATTTCGACGTCAAAAATGCCGAAATGTTTTGTGGACGTCTATCAAGACCTTTGCTATGCAGCCGGTTGGCCTTCATGGCCATTCCGATCCATTTGAAAGGTCAAACGAGCCCCGAAGTGCCCATACTCCCCATTTCGACGATTTTTGTGTGCTATAGCACACAATTTTTTTTGGTGATCCAAATTCCGACGTCAAAAATGCTGAATTTTTTTGTGAACTTCCGTCAATACGTTTCCGATGCAGCCGATTGGCCCTCACGGCCAGTCCGACCCATTCAAAAGGTCAAATGAGCCCCAAAGCGCGCAGACCCCCTATTTCGATGATTTTTTGTATGCTATAACACACCATTATTTTGGAGATTCGGATTCCGACGTAAAAAATACCAAAATTTTTTGTGGAAGTTCGTTAAGACCTTGGCTATGCAGCCGGTTGGCCCTAACATCTAGTATGACCCATTTTCAAGGTCAAACAATCCCCGAAGCGCGCATACACCCCATTTCGATGATTTTCGTGTGCTATAGCACACCATTTTTTGGTGATCCGGTTTTCAACGTCAAAAATGCCGAATTTTTTTGTGGACGTCTGTCAAAACCTTGGCTATGTAGCCGTTGTCCCTAATGTCCTGTCCGACCCATTTTCAAGGTCAAACAAGACCCAAAGCGCGCATACACCCCATTTCGATGATTTTCGTGTGCTATGGCACACCATTTTTTTGGTGATCCGAATTCCGACGTCAAAAATGCCGAAATTTTATGTGGACGTCCGTCAAGACCTTGGCTATGTAGTCGTTGTCCCTAACGGCCTATCCGACCCATTTTCAAAGTCAAACGAGACCCAAAGCGCGCATACCCCCCTTTCGATGATTTTCGTGTGCTATAGCACACCTTTTTTTTGGTGATCCGGATTCCGATGTCAAAAATGTAGAAACATTTTGTGGACGTCCGTCAAGAACTTGGATATGTAGCCGGTTGTCCCTCACGGCCAGTCCGACCCATTTTCAAGGTCAAACGACCCCCGAAGCGCGTATACCCCCCATTTCGACGATTTTCGTGAGCTATAGCACACCATTTTTTTGGAGATATGGATTCCAACGTCAAAAATGCCGAAAGTTTTTGTGGAAGTCCATGAAGACCTTGGCAATGTAGTCGGTTGGCCCTCATGGCCAGTTAGACCGATTTTCAAGGTCAAACTATCCCCGAAGAGCGCATACCCCCCATTTTGACGATTTTCGTGTGCTATCACACCATTTTTTTGGAGATCTGGACTCCGACACCAAAAATGCCAAAATAATTGGTGGAAGTCCGTCAAGACCTTGGCTATGCAGCCGCTTGGCCCTCACAGATAGTCTGACCCATTTTAAAGGTCAAACGAGCCGCGAAGCGCGCATACACCCCATTTCAATGATTTTTGTGTGCTATAGCACACCATTTTTTAAGTGATCCGATTTCGACGTTAAAAACGCCGAAATTTTTTGTGGACGTCCATCAAGACCGTTGCTATGAAGCCGATTAGACCTCATGGCCAGTACTACCCATTTTAATGGTCAAACGAGCCCCGAAGCGGCATACCCCCATTTTGACGATATTCGTGTGCCATAGCACACCATTTTTTGGGAGATCTAGATTCCGACGTCAAAAATGCCAAATATTTTTTTGGACGTCCGTTAAGACTTTGGCTATGTAGACGGCTGGCCCTCACAGCTAGTCCTACATATTTTAAAGTTCAAACGAGCCCAAAGCGCGCATACCCCCCATTTCGATGATTTTCATGTGCTATAGCACACCATTTTTTGCAGATCCTGATTTCGACGTCAAAAATGCAGAAATTTTTTGTGGATGCATGTCAAGAACTTGGATTTGCACCTGGTTGGCCCTCACGGCCATTCCAACCCATTTTAAAGGTCAAACGAGTCCCGAAGTGCGCATACCCCCCATTTTGACGATTTTCGTATGCTATAGCATACCAATTTTTGGGTGATCCGGATTCTGACGTTAAAAATGCCAAATTTTTTGGGGTCATCCGTCAAGACCTTGGATATGCAGCCGGTTGGCCCTCACAGCTAGTCCGACCCATTTTCAAGGTCAAACGAGCCCCGAAACGTACATACTCCCAATTTCGATGATTTTTGTGTGGTATAACATACCAATTTTTGGGTGATCAGTATTACGACGTGAAAAATGCTTAAATTTTTTGTGGACGTCCATCAAGACTTTGGCTATGCAGCCGGTTTGCCCTCACAGCCAGTTCAACTTATTTTAAAGAACAAACAAGCCCCAAAGCGCACATACCCCTCATTTCGATGATTTTCGTGTGCTATAGCACACTATTTTTTTGGAGATTCGGATTTCGACGTCAAAAATGCCAAATATTTGTGTGGACGTTCGTCAAGACCATGGCTATGCAGCCGGTTGTCCCTCATGGCCAGTTTGATCTATTTTAAAGGTCAAATGAGCCCGAAGCTTACATACCGCTCATTTCGATGATTTTCGTGTGCTATAGCGTACCATTTTTTTGGAGATCCGGATTCCGACGTCCTAAAAGCTAAAATTTTTTGTGGACGTCCGTCAAGACCTTGGCTATACAGTCGGTTGTCCCTCACGGCCAGTCCGACCCATTTTCAAGGTTAAACGAGCCTTGAAGCACGTATACCCCCCATTTCAATGATTTTCGTGTGCTATTGCACACCATTTTTTTTGGAGATCCGGATTCCGACGTCCAAATTTTTTTGTGAACGTCCGTCAAGACCATGGCTATGCATCCGGTTGTCCCTCACGGCCAGTCCGACCTATTTTAAAGGTCACACGAGCCCCGAAGCGTACATACCCCTCATTTCGATGATTTCCGTGTGCTATAGCATACAATTTTTTTGGAGATCCGAATTCCGTCGTCAAAAAAGCCGAAAGTTTTTGTGGACGTACGTCAAGACCTTGGCTGTACAGTCGGTTGTACCTCACGGCCAGTCCGGCCCATTTTCAAGGTCAAACGAGCCTCAAAGCACGCATACCCCCCATTTCGATGATTTTCGTGTGCTATAGCACACCATTTTTTTGGAGATCCGGATTTCGACGTTAAAAATGCCAAATATTTTTGTGCACATCCTTCAAGACCTTGGCTATGCATTCGGTTGTCCCTCACGGCCAGTTCGACCTATTTTAAAGGTCAAACGAGCCCCAAAGCGTACATACCCCGCATTTCGATGATTTTCGTGTGCTATGGCATACCATTTTTTCGGAGATCCGGATTCCACCGTCAAAAAAGCCGAATTTTTTTGTGGACGTACGTCAAGACCTTGGCTATACAGTTGGTTGTCCCTGACGGACTGTAACATTTTGAAATATCGAGGTCATGTGATAAGACTTAAATGGTCTCCTTAGGATCTAAACCAGTGTTCCTAGCCAATTAGGCATATTTAGAGTCTTTGAAGTGGTGTTGGAACCGAAACTCTTAAACGTCCGGCAAATTGGTTCATAAGAGGGCTAGAGTGTCCTTTTGATATAACCAAGTTAAAGAGTCGGAATTCGGTAAACAGTTGTAACCATAGGTGTAAAATGTTGTGTGGGATGGTATCATGTTGGAAAAGTCAGGGGACGACTCCCCAAGGACCAAACAAGGACCCTCGAGGAGGACCCTTAAAGCAGCAGGGCATGACGGACCCCATGACGGGGCATCACAGGCGCGATGGGGCGTCGAGGCCTCCGTCGTGCCAGCCTTAGCACTTGGACTTTTCCTCCGCCTGCACAAGTCTCTGACAAGCGTGACGGATGTGCAGGATGGAGGGAAGCCAGTCCGTCACGGCCACGACGGTCCGTCGTCGTGGAACCGTCTTACGCTTGGGGAGAAAGCCTCTGCCTGCACAAGTCTCTGACTAATGTGACGAATGTGCAGGACGGAGGGAAGCCAGTCCGTCACGCCCACGACGGACCGTCGTCGGGGATCCGTCGTGGAAGGTCTGTGGCAGTTTCGGAAAAGTTAGTTTTAGTTAGTTAATTAATTAAGTGACTTAGGGGTAATTAGGGGTTTAAGAGAGACTAATTAAGTGACTTAAGACCCTACTATAAATACCCCAACCCTCATTAGCCTAATCATTCTCTCAAAAACAAAACTCTCTTCCTTCTCTCTACTTTCTCTCTCTATTGGAAGACTCCATTGGAGATCAACTTGGGGAGATCATTGGGGGTTGATTTAGCACGAAATTCACCATCAAAACGTCATCAAACCTTCAGGTATGGGATCTAATTTACCTTTGAGATTCTTTCCTCAAAGGGTTCCTTCAAAGCGTTTTCCAAAAAGTTGAGTTTCTTATGGGTTTCATCCAAATCCGAATTTGATCATGTGAATTGAGTTAATTATGTATTCTTTGGGTTAGAATGAGTAGATTATAATGAATTGTAACTTGATTATGGTGAATGGAAGTAGTTTGATCTAGATTGTGGGTGATGACCCCTAACCCTTAACCCTAAATATTGAATTGATATGGATTAGGTTGAGTTTGATAGAATTGATCTCATAATTAGTTAAATGGTCTTTAATGATTGTCATTGCATTGATTATGGGTCTATTATGATGAATTGAAGTTCTTCACACCTATGTTCTTGAATATTGAATCTAAGTTAAGAAGATACACTTGAGATCATGTTACTAAGCTTTGATGTAGTATTGCTTCATAGCATAGTGCTTCTCCTTGATTAGTTCTTGTGATTTATTATTGAATTACATCGATGTGATGATCTAAGATTGGTTGATCTATGGGTTGATGGTAAGTCCCTTTATTGATGGACTAGCGAGGAGTATTGGTAAGTCTTGATGATCCTAGCCTTTACTTCAAATTATGGTTAATTGTCATCAAGTGATAATGTTATGTTGAAGTATGCTTTGATTGATGTGATAAGTTGATATGATACATGAACTTATATGCTTAGGTTGGTTGTGAGGTTGCTAAGTGTAATGTAATATAGGGAAGTTGTTCGATGTGCCCTATTATGATGAGATGTACGAGGGTTGACTTCACCTATATGAATTGTTAATGAAAGGACTAATTCTCATACAATTCTTATTTGAGCTATAATGATGATATACAAGGGATTGACCCTTCTATCTAATTAAATTGAGAAGATTAATAAAGATTAAAGGCTTCTCTACAAATGGGGACTTAGCTTAGCACCGAGCGAACTTGACATTGAGAGGTGTTGACTTCCCTTAGAGGAATATTCACCATTTGTTCCTTATAGAGTGTTGACTTCCCTTAGAGGAATACTCACCTATGGATCTACGTGAAGTGTTGACTTTCCTTGAGAAATATTCACTCATGAATTCTCATGAGATGAGGCCCCATTACCGAATGGTATATAGAGGGAATACCTATCTCTTAGTTCTTGAACTATGTTGCCACCATAGGATACTAGCTAGTGGATCCACCTAGATAGCTATGTTCACGTTAGGTTCTACCTTGGCCGGTAGACCACCTTCCATCGGTGTAAGGTTTCATGACACCGGATTCCACATTCGATTATGTGGTCTATGTCGGTTAAGGCAAATGTTCCCTAAACTAAAATGAATGAATGAATAAGGTATAGGCTAATCAAAGTAACTTGAGAGGTTGGCTATAGCTTAGGTAGGGGTATGGGACTCTACCTACGCCTTGCACTAGTTTGCCTTGATAGGAACTTTGAGAGGTCAATATTATGCATGTAAGGCGATAGTATGATGTAAATGGTTGGTATGTTGAGTAACATGCTTATGAATATAATGTTGTTGTCTTTGCTTGAAGAAGGATGTATCATGACATGACGAGTATGTTGGTAAGTAAATTGCTAATTGTAGTCTTGGTAGGTTACTTGATTGAGTAGGAGATATGGTAATTTTACTTGATCATTGCACTTGTGACTTATTGAAGGTTATCATTAGTATGCTTTGCTTTGCTATGGTTTAATTGCATATGTAGTCTATTATGTTTTCATAAATGTCCCTTTCTAAATATATTTGATTGGTAATTGTATATGAGATTCCATACTTAGTACATGTGGAGTACTAATCCCTTTTCTTTCCCTTTTCCCAAACATTTTAGGTTCGGGTCGTTGAGCTTGATCCAAATTGCTAGGAAGGAAGACTTGGGTATTTTGCCATCCAAGTGGTAGGTCCTCACTCTCTCGAGGACGTGGCCGATATCTCTCTTTATGATGTGTAGTTACTATGATTCTATGTTGACTCTGTTATTCTCTTGAGACGATGTAGTAAACAGCCTATATGCGGCTTCTTTCATTTGATGTAGGGCTATGCCCAAGACTTATTGTAATCGATAGATGGTTTATGAGATGAGACGATTTTATGACTATTATTTTCTAAATATATAAGTGTATGAAATAAAAGTAGAAGACTAAGTAATCTTCGTATATGAACAAGTCTATGTATACTTGATATATATAATTATGTGTATGTAGAGGTTTATGTAAACCTCCGAGTAGTTTTAGATAAAAAGTTTTTAATTCTTACTGATTTTTAGTCGATGAATGCTATGACGAAGCTAAGAGGCTTGTCTTAGTCCTCCGAGAGGACGACGACGCCAGTTACGTCTGGGGGGTAAACCCGGATGTGACAAACTTGGTATCAGAGCATGAGGTTGAATATCCTTGATGTTAACGTCTCTTTCTCAACCACGTTATTTAAGTTTGTATTCATAATTGTGAAGCGCGCCACACTTATGAATAGGAACTTATTTGATGATTAGGAATCATTCTCATTGTTGGAAATCCATATCGTGCCCCTAGAATGTACGTCGTATATGCTTTCGCCTGAACCTTGTGTTTTGGTTATAGGAGATGAATACTAGAAGAAATGCGGCTCGAAGACTTGAGGAAGAGATGGCTGCTGCGGGAATTCCTCGTGATGAACCTGCTCCTCCTCTTGAAGAGGTTGCTATTGATGACCAGGTTCCTGCTGATCCTCCACCGATGACAGAAGCTCAGATGAGAGCTATTATTGCTCAAATGGCTCAAGCCATGACTACTCAAGCTCAAGCCGCAACAGTGCAAGCCCAAGCTATGACTGCCCAAGCCAATAGGGATTTGGCACCTAGAGTCCATGAACAGACTATGGCCTCCAGACTTAGGGATTTCACTCGAATGAATCCTCCTGTCTTTTATGGGTCGAAGGTTGATGAAGACCCTCAGGAATTTATTGATGAGGTTCACAAGATTTTGTGTGCTATGGGGCTGTCATCTAGCGAGAATGCCGAGTTGGCCTCATACCAACTCAAGGATGTCGCTCAGATATGGTATGCGCAATGGAAGGACAACAGGCCACTTGGAAGTGGGTTAGTGACGTGGGAGTTATTCAAAGGGGCCTTCATTGATCGGTTCTTCCCTAGAGAGATGAGGGAAACGAAGGTGGTGGAATTCATCAATCTCCGCCAAGGAACGATGAGTGTTCATGAGTATTCTCTGAAATTTACTCAATTGGCCAAATATGCTCCGTCTTTGGTCTCCGATCCTAGAGACGAAATGAGTCGATATGTGACAGGTATATCGGACGATTTACAAGAGGAGTGTCAATCGGCTATGCTACATGATAACATGAACATTGGTCGTCTCATGGTGCATGCAAGAAGGGTTGAGGAGGCTAGAGCAAAAAGGAAGGATAAGGATAAGGACTCAAGGAGGACAAGGTCTTCTGAGAGTGAAACTGCTAAAGATAGGTTGGGAATTCAAGACAGGCCTAGATTCAAAAAGAGGTTCTCAAACCACGTTCCATCCAAATTTCCCAAGACTAGGGATTCTAAAGCTCCTAGACCAAAAGTTGCCAAGGGAAAGGATGGGAACTCATCTAATGAGAAGCCTACATGTTCTAAGTGTGGGAAAGGTCACTATGGAGAATGTTTGATTGGAACGGGAAATTGCTTTGGTTGTGGAAAGATTGGTCACAAGGTGCGGGATTGTCCAAATGCTAAGGGACAAGGGAGGGGTGGTCATCCAAGTGGTTCTAATAGTGCTCCCAAAAAGAACCGTCTTTATGCTCTTCGTACTAGAGATGACCAAGAGGCCTCTCCCGATGTGGTGACTGGTATGTTACAAATCTTTGCCATTGATGTGTATGCATTACTTGATCCGGGTGCTACTTTGTCTTTCGTTACTCCATTGGTAGCTAAGAAGTTTAGTACATTACCCGATGTTTTGCATGAACCTATTTTGGTGTCTACCCCGGTGGGTGAGTCAGTGGTAGCAAAAAGAGTCTATCAAAATTGTCCTATTTCAATTCCTCATAGAGTTTCTCATATTGATCTAGTTGAGCTAGACATGATTGATTTTGATGTCATATTAGGTATGGACTGGTTGCATGCTAGTTTCGCTTCCATCAATTGTAGGACCAAAATTGTGAGGTTTTGTTTCCCAAATGAACCCGTTATTGAGTGGAAAGGTGGAAATTCTCTTCCTAGAGGTCGTTTCATAACATGCCTAAAGGCGTGTAAAATGATCTCGAAGGGGTGTATCTACCATATTGTGAGAATCCAAGAAGTGGATTCCGAAGTTCCTCCTATAGAGTCAGTCCCCGTGGTGAGTGAATTTACGGAGGTCTTTCCTGATGACCTTCCTGGCATTCCTCCCGAATGGGAAATCCATTTCGGTATCGATTTGCTACCGGAAACAAATCCTATTTCTATTCCTCCTTATAGAATGGCTCCGGCCGAGTTAAAGGAATTCAAGGCACAACTTAAAGATTTGCTAGACAAGGGCTTTATAAGGCCTAGCATTTCTCCATGGGGTGCTCCGATCTTGTTCGTGAAAAAGAAGGATGGGTCCTTGAGAATGTGTATTGACTACCGACAACTCAACAAGGTTACTATCAAGAACAAGTATCCTCTTCCTCGGATTGATGATTTATTTGATCAACTCCAAGGAGCGAGTTACTTCTCAAAGATTGATTTGAGGTCAGGGTACCACCAGCTTAGGGTGAGAAATGAAGATATTCCAAAGACAGCTTTTCGGACTCGATATGGGCATTATGAGTTCGTGGTTATGTCTTTTGGTCTCACAAATGCTCCGGCGGCGTGTATGGATCTGATGAACAGAGTGTTTCGAAATTTCCTTGATTCATTCGTTATTGTATTTATCGATGATATCTTGGTGTATTCGAAAAATGAGGTTGACCACAGTGATCATCTAAGGGTAGTATTGCAAACCCTTAGAGAACATAAATTGTTCGCCAAGTATAGCAAGTGCGAGTTTTGGCTGAGGTCGGTGGCATTTCTTGGGCACATTATCTTTAGTGAGGGAGTTGAGGTAGATCCAAGGAAGACAGATGCGGTAAGAAACTGGCCTAGACCCTTGACCCCAACTGATATTAGGAGTTTCTTGGGTCTAGCGGGTTATTATCGAAGGTTCGTAGAAGGCTTTTCTTCCATTGCATCTCCTTTGACTTCATTGACTCAAAAAGGCAAAAAGTTTGAATGGTCAGAGGCATGTGAGAAGAGTTTTCAATTATTGAAGGATAGGCTTACTTCCGCTCCGGTGTTAACTTTACCGGAAGGATCTAAAGGGTTCATTGTGTATTGTGATGCATCCCGCATAGGTTTGGGGTGTGTGCTTATGCAAAATGGGAAGGTGATTGCCTATGCTTCGCGGCAACTTAAGGTGCATGAGAGAAATTATCCTACTCATGACCTTGAGTTAGCGGCCGTGGTGTTTGCTTTAAAAATATGGAGACACTACTTGTATGGTGTTCATGTAGATGTTTTCACTGATCATAAGAGCCTTCAATATGTGTTTACCCAAAAAGATTTGAATCTTCGACAAAGAAGGTGGTTAGAGTTGTTGAAAGATTATGATATGAGTGTCCTATATCATCCCGGCAAGGCAAATGTGGTGGCGGATGCTTTAAGTCGTATGACTATGGGTAGTGTGTCTCATATCGAAGAAGACAAGAAAGATCTAGTAAAAGATGTTCACCGTTTGACTAGATTGGGAGTGCGATTGGTGTGTTCGCTAAATGGAGGTGCCACGATTCATCATAGCTCCGAGTCATCATTGGTGGTTGAGGTAAAGTCCAAACAACACCTTGATCAACTATTGATGGAGTTAAAGGAGTCGGTTCTTGGCAAGACGAACGAATCATTCTCCTTAGGAGAAGACAGTGTTTTGAGGTATCAAGGGAGGTTGTGTGTTCCTGATGTGGATGGATTGAGGGATCGGATCCTTGATGAAGCCCATGGATCCCACTATTCCATCCATCCCGGTTCTACAAAGATGTATCATGACCTTCGAGAAATATATTGGTGGGAAGGTTTGAAGAAGGATATAGCGGAATTTGTTGCTAAATGTCCGAATTGTCAACAAGTGAAGGCGGAACATCAAAAGCCGGGTGGCTTACTACAGGAGATCCAAATTCCTACTTGGAAGTGGGAAGACATTAATATGGATTTCGTAGTAGGGTTGCCTCGGACTCAAAAGTCATTTGATTCTATATGGGTGATTGTTGATAGATTGACTAAGTCCGCTCACTTTATCCCCGTCAAATCTACATATTCGGCGGAAGATTATGCGAAGATTTTCATAGATAAGATTGTGTGTCGTCATGGTATTCCGTTATCCATCATTTCGGATAGAGGTGCACAATTCACATCTAGATTTTGGAAGTCGTTTCAAAAAGGTTTGGGTACTAAAGTGAAATTAAGTACCGCCTTCCATCCTCAAACGGATGGTCAAGCGGAACGCACGATTCAGACTCTTGAGGATATGCTTAGAGCTTGCATCATTGATTTCAAAGGGGGTTGGGATAAGCATTTGCCGTTGGTGGAGTTTGCATATAATAATAGTTTCCATTCGTCCATCTCCATGGCCCCCTATGAAGCCTTGTATGGAAGGAGGTGTAGGTCTCCTATAGGATGGTTTGAAGTAGGTGAGTCATCGATATTCGGTCCCGAACTTGATTTACAAGACATTGGAGAATGTACATATCATAAGAAATAGGTTGCAAACAGCCTATAGTCGACAAAAGTCCTATGCCGATAATAGAAGAAGGGACTTGGAGTTTGAAGAGGGTGATAGGGTGTATTTAAAAATCTCACCTATGAAGGGTGTGGTAAGATTTGGCAAGAAAGGGAAGTTGAGCCCTCGATATGTAGGCCCTTATGAGATTTTAGAAAGGGTTGGTAAAGTTGCCTATCGTTTAAGATTACCTGATGAGCTAGCTTTGGTTCATCCGGTTTTCCATGTCTCCATGTTAAAGAAGTGTGTCGGAAATCCCGAGTCAATTCTTCCTCTTGAAGGCCTCGGAGTCAAGGATAACCTCTCTTATGAGGAGGTTCCAGTTCAAATCCTTGACAGGCAAGTGAAAAAGTTGAGGAACAAAGAGGTAGCTTCCGTAAAAGTGTTATGGAGGAACCACCTAGTAGAGGGTGCAACATGGGAGGCGGAGGCCGACATGAAAACCCGTTATCCTCATCTTTTTGATGTTTAAGGTTAGTATCTCTCTCTAATGATATAAATGCGTTAGATATTGTGAATCTCTGTTGTTTTGTGAAACTTAGCAAAACTCTTAGTTATGGAGATTTTTAAAAAAAAAATAAATAAAAAATGGAGTCACTTTAAGGTGACCTTAGACAAATTGGAAGTTGTCTTGTTTCTTGCATATTTGAGTCAAGTTTTGTGATTTAGGTATGGTTAATCCTTGATGATATTGTATTGAGCATATTGATAAAATGAGCTTTGTACTATTTGAATTGAGTGATAAATGATTGAGCTCATGCCGGTATGAAAAGGAGAAAAAAAAAACTCATGAGGAAATGTTGAGATCATGTATGGTAAATTGATGTTTTGAAGTATTTTTATGAAATAATGTAGTTCATGCTACAGAATATTGTGAATTGGTTGAGCTGCTAGTCTTGAGTTTACTCCCTCTTTTAAGAGTGTTTGGTGTCATTCGGGGACGAATGTTCCTAAGGGGGGGGTAATGTAACATTTTGAAATATCGAGGTCATGTGATAAGACTTAAATGGTCTCCTTAGGATCTAAACCAGTGTTCCTAGCCAATTAGGCATATTTAGAGTCTCTGAAGTGGTGTTGGAACCGAAACTCTTAAACGTCCGGCAAATTGGTTCATAAGAGGGCTAGAGTGTCCTTTTGATATAACCAAGTTAAAGAGTCAGAATTTGGTAAACAGTTGTAACCATAGGTGTAAAATGTTGTGTGGGATGGTATCATGTTGGAAAAGTCAGGGGACGACTCCCCAAGGACCAAACAAGGACCCTCGAGGAGGACCCTTAAAGCAGCAGGGCATGACGTACCCCATGACGGGGCGTCACAGGCGCGATGGGGCGTCGAGGCCTCCGTCGTGCCAGCCTTAGCGCTTGGACTTTTCCTCCGCCTGCACAAGTCTCTGACAAGCGTGACGGATGTGCAGGACGGAGGGAAGCCAGTCCGTCATGGCCACAACGGTCAGTCGTCGTGGAACCGTCGTGCGCTTGGGGAGAAATCCTCTGCCTGCACAAGTCTCTGACTAACGTGACGAATGTGCAGGACGGAGGGAAGCCAGTCCGTCACGCCCACGACAGACCGTCGTCGGGGATCCGTCGTGGAAGGCCTGTGGCAGTTTCGGAAAAGTTAGTTTTAGTTAGTTAATTAATTAAGTGACTTAGGGGTAATTAGGGGTTTAAGAGAGACTAATTAAGTGACTTAAGACCCTACTATAAATACCCCAACCCTCATTAGCCTAATCATTCTCTCAAAAACAAAACTCTCTTCCTTCTCTCTACTTTCTCTCTCTATTGGAAGACTCCATTGGAGATCAACTTGGGGAGATCATTGGGGGTTGATTTAGCACGAAATTCACCATCAAAACGTCATCAAACCTTCAGGTATGGGATCTAATTCACCTTTGAGATTCTTTCCTCAAAGGGTTCCTTCAAAGCTTTTTCAAAAAAGTTGAGTTTCTTATGGGTTTCATCCAAATCCGAATTTGATCATGTGAATTGAGTTAATTATGTATTCTTTGGGTTAGAATGAGTAGATTATCATGAATTGTAACTTGATTATGGTGAATGGAAGTAGTTTGATCTAGATTGTGGGTGATGACCCCTAACCCTTAACCCTAAATGTTGAATTGATATGGATTAGGTTGAGTTTGATAGAATTGATCTCATAATTAGTTAAATGGTCTTTAATGATTGTCATTGCATTGATTATGGGTCTATTATGATGAATTGAAGTTCTTCACACCTATGTTCTTGAATATTGAATCTAAGTTTAGAAGATACACTTGAGATCATGTTACTAAGCTTTGATGTAGTATTGCTTCATAGTATAGTGCTTCTCCTTGATTAGTTATTGTGATATATTATTGAATTACATTGACGTGATGATCTAAGATTGGTTGATCTATGGGTTAATGGTATGGTCCTTTATTAATGGACTAGGGAGGAGTATTGGTAAGTCTTGATGATCCTAGCCTTTACTTCAAATTATGGTTAATTGTCATCAAGTGATAATGTTATGTTGAAGTATGCTTTGATTGATGTGATAAGTTGATATGATACATGAATTGATATGCTTAGGTTGGTTGTGAGGTTGCTAGGTGTAATGTAATATAGG